>CM057346.1:427631819-428054937 GCA_030015575.1 Agapanthus africanus | reverse complement strand
TTCCTAAGTGGAGATGGAACCCTAGAAGGAAAACTTAAGAGATGCCGAAAGCTAAGTAGGTCTGCAGAACATATATAATCTTAAGTTAGATAATGAGGAAGTGTGAAGAATATGGGTGGATAATTTACGAGTCGACGATAATAGAATTCCTTGTTAGAAGACCTAATTGGAGAATTAAAGTTAATAGGCCGAATTGATAGGATTTTGTGGGTAGTATCCGCTGAAAACCCTCAGGAGACAACACTCCTCCTACTAGGGACACCTAGAGGTTTAACGGCTTGTTGTATTATTATATTCCCCATTCTTATTCTTTTTATAAATAAACAGGTGCTTTTGACGCATGTCTGCTACATATTACAGGTTACAGGTTCTTGGATCTAAAACAGTGAAAACGATGAAAAGATGATGCAAAAATGGACTTTGACCAACAAACAGAAGACTCTTGATCAAGCCTACATCAAAGATAAAATTCACAAAGTAGAAGGCAATGCAAGGTCCAAGATTACAAAGAGAACGGTTAAAAGTCCACCGCAATTATTCACTGGAGATCTGGAAGAAACATAGAAGCTATTTTAATAAAAGAACCAAATAATAAGGAAGCCCAAAGATTCAAGGCCCAATACTTCCCTTCAAAGAAACAGAGACATAAAATTTTACCAAAGCTTGAAGTCTACTTTGACTAGGTCTTCCTAAGGATATTTTGGTAAATGTAGACATGCGAATCAATTGTAACCTAGGGTTTCTATCTCCTATAAATAGAAGCCCAAATCATTGTATTCTTTTCATGCCTCCCTATGCCTCCCTTCATTAATAAATTTCAGCATTCTTTTGGAGAGCATCATTTTTTGTAAGTTCTTTATTTTCTGCCCTAGGTTAATTTTCTATTCTTTCCCTAGATAAATTTAATTTCTTGCCCTAGTTAATATTTTATTCTCTGCCCTAGATAAATGTATTTTAATTCCCTAATGAGTGAGTAGTCTCCTCGCTTGTTAGGGTTAGATCCGGGGAAGGTTTGAGAGACGAAGATCTCTCATCCCCTTTCTTGCCCATCATATATTTGCATAGGACTCCATGCATACCTTCTTATTCCGCTCCCTACGGCACTCTACCCACGAGGTAGCGGTGATACTGTAGTCTAAAGGCCCGGATTTTAAGGTTTTCCATGGAGGTTAGGGTAAAGATTAAGAAAGGAAGGACAAGGATCTAGAGGAAGAACAATCTTCCCAATCATCCTAATCCCTTTTATTAGTATTTACCATAACATCTAATTAGATCTTCATATGGGTATAGAAAGCGGTGAGATTTATTGACTTTCCAAACTTAACCTAGGCCTAACCCTAGCAAGACTAGATCTAGATAATCGTAGTATAGAATAATTAGGTTTTTAGATTTAATAATCAATCCGAACACCCTTCGGAATTAACTCGTTAGCGCAAATAGGAGATTCACAACATCCCTGTGGACCGACCCGTACTCACCGGCTAGCTTCATGCGACGCCATTCCTGATTGCGGTAATAGATAGTTTTTGAGATCAATCATGATGCCGCAAAAGAAGCTGTCTGGATGAAGAAGTTCCTCACAGAACTTCAGGTGGTTCCTACCAGTGTTGATCCAATACCTCTGTATTGTGACAACAACGGCGCTATAGCTTTAGCGAAGGAACCCAGATCCCATCAAAAGTCCAGACACATCTTAAGGCGGTATCACCTGATCAGGGAGATCGTAGATCGCCGGGAGATCGAGGTGAAAAGAGTAGAGACGGAGAATAACATTGTTGATCCATTCACAAAGGCCATTCCTCAGACGCAGTTCGAGAGGCTATTCGAGATGATAGGTCTACGATATGCAAGCTCATGGCCCTAGTGCAAGTGGGAGATTGTTAGTGTATATGCCCTAGGGGCCATTATTGTATCATACTAGCATGTATATTACTTAATGGAAGCTTGGGATATTCACAGTTGTAAATACAGTCTTGCTAAACATGGTAGTATGCTACTTGGTTTTGTCTACTTTAATATGTGCATATGTTTCTTGTAACGTATCAATTATACATATCAGTAGAGCCCATAGGATCTTTGCTTGATTACCAGCGTTGTGATGGCAGTCACACTAGTGGGGGTGGGTAGTCTATAAGCAACATCCTATACTTGTCCTTAGTCGTAGGATTATCGAGACAGGGCATCGATACTCCGGAGTAGACTAGTGTGTACGCTTCTCATCCCAGTTGGGGAGATGGTCTGTCCCACAGCCATCAGTACGTCGTACTGGAGATAGTATACAGGTGCTCATTGGGTTACGGGTACACCGGACAGGACTCGCAGGAGAACTGACTTAATGGTATTATACCTAACGTCAGATAGCAGTTCTCATGTGACATGTGTGCAGATAGTCTGTTGACTTAAGGTCGTCATTTGTCTCGTGTGAGTTCCCACTGTGCTTTGATTACTACCCTACCACGGCTCAAAGGAGTCGTGCAAACAGGTTTTAGTTGGGTACAGTCCCGAGCCACATGGAGGCAGTGAGCGACTGTTAGGGATTCGTCTCTCCCGGTATAGGGAGTTGATATCGCACAGTGATTGGTTGGTCATTACCATAAGTCCCTGGCCAGGGCTGATAGAGAATTACTGGTGGACTGATTAGTAGATTCTCGAATGGTCATGAGCCATACCGGCACGACTTGTACGGTTATTAGGGGTCTGACGTTCTCCACCTCCCTAGAACATACATGCGATACTCTTAGACGAACAGACCGGACTGCGCGGATATTGTCACGGACAGGCTCAGTAGGAGTTCGGATGAGTTTCCTTATTGGCCTTCTTATCGACATCTACCTAGGGACCGTTACGTACAGCTAGTGCCGCTTGCGGTCTGTGGTTAAACCCACTGCCAGTGTAGTGTCGAGTCTTTAGAGTCCCACACAGAGGGCTTCCCTGCTCCAGGAGAAACGATATAGAGGTCGTATGGTTTTACGACAAGGGTTCGAACGCATACACGTTTAAACGCACGTACGACGTTCGGACAGTTTTTACTAGCCGGCTTTGGTTTAAGCCGGATTCTAGTATCGGGTTATTGGATTTATACAGTCTAAAGTTTTTCCGTATTTTTACGGATTGGAGGGGCGTTCTCGTAATTTTCCGGGAAGCTTCTAGAAGCATGGTGACATGGGGGTTAAGGTGGCATAAGCATTTATTGCTTAATGACTCCTTTGTGTGATTCATCCATGGAGTTAATGCTTCATTTATTGAGCTAATGACTCATGAGATGAATCACACAAGGTGAATGCATCAACCTTGATGATTAATCATTTATATTATTTATTTGATAAATTGTTATGGTTGTTATATTCTAATGAGTTCATATTTCAATATCATTCTTATCATCACCTTCTCTCTCCTCAAGCTCTCTCATTATTGAAACCCTAACCCTAACCTCTCATGTGTTGAGATCAAGGATTAGCTAGACTAATACATCCATAACCTCACTCTATATCCCCTAGGTAGCTTAGATTAGCACTTTAAGCAACCTAGTTATCTCAAGTTAGAGATCAAGCTTAGAGAAGGAGCTCTCGGGTGGATCGTCTTTGACTCGAGGAGGCCGTTGAGGTGCCGATGTTCCAAGGAGCCTACGAGGAGTGGAGGACGGCGATGAAGACCCGAAGGACAAGTAACATGAGGTATAACTTCGAATCCGAGTAGTTAAACCTCTCGTAGTTTTCTAGTAACGGTTTAGATACGATTCATGCGCTCAAGTCCGTGTTACGAAGCTTTGATAATCGTTTTTCATATATTCCGCCTCCCCGCAAGTTCGTGGGGTGCGTGACATGGACTTACATGAAGTTTTCCACCCTCCTAGACTTTACATGTGATACTCTCAGACGAACAGACCGGACTGCACGGAGATTGTCACGGACAGGCTCGGCAGGGGTTCGGATGAGTTCGCTTGTCGGCCTCCTTTTCGACGTGTACCTGGGTTGCCGTTACGTACAGCTAGTGCCGCTGACGAACTTATGGTTAAACCCACTGCCAGCGTACTGTCGAGTCGTTAGAGTCCCACACAGAGGGTTTCCCTGGATCAGGCGAGACGATGTAGAGACCGTATGATTTTACGGCAGGGTTTCGATCACATACGTGTACTGGCTACACGGATGATGATCGAACGGGTAATACTAGTGGGCTTTGGTTTAAGTCGGATCCTAGTATTATACTATTGGATTATATTTATCTCTTTGTATTTGTATTTTTCGGAATACGAATACGGGTATGTATATACGATGAGGGTATTCTTATAATTTCACAAGAATGAGCTTCTAGAAGGAGACACCTCATTAATGATTTATCCTTTTTTGCTAAAGGATTAATGAGGTGGATATTAGGAGACACTTGAGGAATGGGTTGAAAGCATGGCTTTGTTATTTATTTATTCATTTGTAGTTCCTATTCAAGCATGATTGATTATTTGAGACTAAAATAATCCATGCTTGAATTATTGTCATAAGACTTAGCCGTTCTCTCATCTCATTCTCTAGTTCATTATCATTTGCTCATTCTCTCTCCTAAGTTTCCTCTCCTCCTCCCTCAAGCTCAAACCGTCACATGTGTTGTGATCCATTGAGTTTTGAGACAAATTAATCCATAGATCTTCTCTACATCTACTTAGTAGTCTTCTTTATCAAATTAGATCACTAAGTTACCTCACTTGAGGTTGGAGCTTAACCATAGGCCCTCGGGTGGATCTTCTACGACGCAAAGGAAACAGGCAACCGAGTTCGTTTGGAGCATCCTAGGAGCCAAGGAAAGGAGATCAAAGTAGAAGCTTGATTTAAGGAGCAAAGAACAAAGAGAAGACTCGAAAGACTTGACACGAAGGTATAATCCTCTATTCGAGTAGTTAGAGCCTTCTTGTAGATCAGTTTTGCTAGTTAAGGTTTAATCAAGATCCTAAAGTGGATAAAGTCAATGTTGCAAAGCCAAACATGATCTTTTGATGGAGAAAAATCGTTTTTAGATGTATTCCGCCTCCCTGCGAACTCGCGGGGTGTGCGACATAGACTTACACTGGTATCAGAGCCAAATTAAACCTTAGCCAACAGATTAAACGAAGTGTAAAACTATGACACCGAAATAACTCCGAAACTACGAAACATGAATCCAAGTTTCTGTCGAAATTTGCAGAGCCTCCAAAAATTTTGTAAACAATTGCAGAGTGCTCTATTTGTTGTAAGATGAACACGGAATGAAGACGAAGCATGAACAACTTTTGGCCGGCCAGAAGCTCAAAAAAACCGGCCTGGCCGATCAAAGAAGTTAGTTTGGCATCGTTCTTCGTTTGGTGTTCCAGGCTCTTGGATTTAGGGTTTCAAGACTTGTTTGTTTTTGCCCAAGTTGCATATTCAGTTAACTTTCTGTTGGGGCAATTTCGGAGTGTTTCGAAGTCGCAGTTTTTGTGTCGTTTACAAGTTTCAGTTGATAAATGTGTTTTTGAAACGTCCGCTAATTGCTATATGTCGATTAGTGGGGGTTGCATATTTCTGTGTTTGTGATCTGTGATGGTTTGTGTATATGGATTGTTGGATCGTCGTGAATGAATAGCCGGGGGATGTGAAAAGAGTGTTTTTCTTTTCTTTCATTCATGTACAATTTGTAAATTGATGTAATATTATTTTTACGGGGCACATCCGGGTTGAGATTGTAGCCACCATTGTATTATTTCTTTTTACTGTTTTTGCTCCTAGGATAGACCCAAGGTGGAGTGCACAAACTACCGGGTTCTTGAAGTGCCGAGTGGCCTACTCATTTTATTGAGGGAGGTTGCTTCACTTCGGGAATTTGGAGGGTAGTTTGCCGCACCCGTAGGGGTCTAGGGTGGGGGTTTTGGCTATTCATCATGACCGTAGAATCCGTATTTCGTTACAGGCTTAAACGAAGCACGAAAATCCTAGTATATCCAATGTATTCATCTGTGATTCTGTGATCTGAAATGCTTATTATTGTGTGAGACGAATGGCTATATATATTTATTATATATAATAAATGTTGCTTATGTTCTTCACCTGCGCCAGTCCAGCCCCTGCTCTGGCATTAGTTAAGTAACCTAACGGTGTAAGACGGGGCCTAGTGGCGAATGCGGATAGCATAAGCGTACGTTCTATTTTTGTTTCTTTTGCTGCAATGATAAGGTTAATTGATGGGACCGCATTAATTTTAATTAATGCAAGGAAATAAACCTAAAATCTGATGTCGTTGAAACAATTACAAAACCACTCGGTTTTCTTCAAAAAGCATTTTTTAAAAGCGGAGCTTAAACCACTCCTTTTCAAAAGTTATCAGGTTCTTTCGACTATATCAAGTTCAATACGTTAACGGTTTTTTCGCCAGAAAACCAGCCGTAGCCCTCCATCAATTTAGATAGGTATCTAATAGTATTCATGCTATGTGTTTTGACCTTCGCCAAGACATAGTGTTTGGTAGCTAGTAGGTGCTTATCTATGGCATAGATAGATGAATTAATTTAGGACAAGCGTACAGCTGTTTTGGCCTTCATCAAGGGCTTATACGAATGGGTCTAGGTTAATCTGGATAATGACGGGTAGAACTTGACTTGTGACTTATGATGTTTAGGCCTTCGTCAAGGTTATAAGCGCACAGGGCAAAAATCATATTGGGAGTTTCAAACATAAAGGAAACTTGCTAGTGCTGCATACCTTCTTGAGCGTGGTGTTTTTGGTAGGGTTCCTTCAAATTCATCACACAATGATAGTTAGGTCCTGATCCTACTGTGAGTACCCGCTACTTTTCGGGAAACAATTTCACTTAACAATCAATGCTATAAACCAAGTAGGTGTCTAGAACAGTGTTAGTGGGGCTACGCCTCCAGGGAAAAGAGGTTATATAATTAAGGAACTTCGCGAAAGCGTTGGAAAACCTCCCTCGAAGTACCGACACTAGCCTGGCTGAAAGGTTAAGCAAGTATTATGACGTGCAATTAATCCTGACTAATTCTTCTTTTATGGTTTGAAGAAGAATTCGAGTAAATAGCGGGAGCCATCTTATTTAGAAAAACTAAAAACCAATCTAAACTTGCAAGAGCATATACTGAGTGTTTCTTTTCTCCTCTCCTAATTGCAGCAACCATGACTGGACTGTTAATGATGTATGTCCTAGAGGCCATTATTATATCATACTGGTTTGTTTATTACTTAATGGAAGCTTGGGATATTCACAGTTGTACTGACAGTCTTTCTCAAAATGGTAATATGATACTTGGTTTGTTTCTACTACAATATGTGCATGTGTTTTAGCATATCGCTTATACATATCAGTAGAGCCCTTAGGATCTTTGCTTGATCACCAGCGTTATGATGGCAGTCACACTAGTGGGAGCTGGGTAGTCTATAAGCACATCCTTATACAGGTCCCTAGTCGTAGGATTATCGAGACGGGGTATCGATACTCCAGAGTAGACTAGTGTATACGCTTCTCATCCCAGCAGGGGAGATAGTATGTCCCACAGCCATTAATACGTCGTACTGGAGATAGTATGCAGCTGCTCATTAGGTTATAAGTACACCGGACAGGACTCGTCGGGAACTGCTGATGGGTATTATACCTATCGTCGGGTAGCAGTTCCCAGGTGACATGAGTACAGCTTAGTCCGTCGACTTGACACTGCTACTTCGCCTCGAGTGTGTTCCCACTGTCCTTTGATTACTACCCTACCATGGCTCAAAGGAGTCGTGCAAACAGGTGTTGGATATGTATGCCCTAGAGGCCTGTATTGTATAGGATACTAGGCATGTATATGTACAGAAACAATCTTTACTCGAAATGATAGTATGCTATCTGGTTTATCCTTATCATAACATGTGATGTGTTGATGAAGCCCTTAGGACTATGCTTGACTACCAGGATTATGATGAGATCATACTGGTGGGACCTGGGCAGTCTACAACCATATCCTTCAATAGTTCCTAGTCGAGGGTATATCGAGACAGGGCATCGGTATTACCAGATTAGACTAGTGTGTACGTTTCTTGACCCTGGGGGCGATGGTTGATTCCACAACCATTGATGTTTGACATCAAAGATTGTACACAGGTGCTCATTGGAGAATGGGTACACCGAACAGGACTCGCTGAGAACTCCTAGATGGTATATATACCTATTGTCAGATAGCAGTTCTCTAGCGACACTTGTACAGGTTAGTCTGTAGACCCGAGATCGTCATAGAGTCTTGTGTGATTCCCACTGTACTTTAATTTCCTCCCTACCACGGCTCTATTGAGTCGTACAAACAGGTGGATTTTGGGTACAGTCCCGAATCATATGGAGACAGTGAGCGATAGGAGGGGTTTCGTCTCTACCGGTATAGGGAGTTGATGTCGCGCTATGTTTGATCGGCTATAACACCTAAATCCCTGGCCAGGGTTCTCGAGGTTTACTGATAAGTGTTATCAGTAGTTTCTCGAACTGTTATGAGCCATAAATCAGCATGACTTATAAAGTTACTGGGGTCTGACATTTACCACCCCTAGACTTCATATGCGACGTATCAGACGAAGAGACCGGACTGTACGGTAAGTGTTGCTTGCAGGCTCGTAAGGGTTGTGATGAGTTCGCTCGTTGGCCACCTTTTCGTCATGTACCTGGGTAGCCGTTACGCACAGCTAGTGCCGCTGACGTGCTTGTGGTTAAACCCACTGCCAGCGTACTGTCGAGTCTTTAGAGTCCCACACAGAGAGTTCCCTCGTTCAGGCGAAATATGTAGAGGCTGTAAGTTGTTATGGCGGCCGTAAGCTGTTACGGCAGGGTTTCGATTATGTTCCTGTAATTGTTACAGGAATAATAATCAAAAGGATAATACTGGTAGACTTTAGTTTAAGCCAGATACCGGTATTATATTATTGGATTAATTGTATTCGTATTTTTCGGATACGGGTATACGGTATACGGAGGAGGGGTATTTTTGTAATTGTTGCAAGAATACCTTCTAGAAGGTGCCACCTCATAATGATATCATAATGACATCATTTATTTTATGAAAATAAATAAATGAGGTGGAAATTAAAAAGATACAAGCATGGTTGAAATGATGGGTTTTATTTCTTATATAGTTTTGGAGTTACTATTGAAGCATGGTGCTAATTTATATAATGCATGCTTCAATTATTTCATTTAGTGCTATACCCTTTTTTATCATGCTTGAACTCTTTAAATCATGACAAACACTTACTCCTTCTCATCTCCTCCTTCTCCTTCTTCTTATAAATAGCTTCACATGAGATGTGAATTAAATGTGAATCAAGAGAAGGTTAAGAGAAAGAAATGCTATAGATTTCAAGCTAATCCAATACACTCATCTCTACATAATTCTAGTGACCTATTCTAGCAAAATTGGTCTCTAGGTTAAACTCTTATGAAGAGTTTCTAGCTCGCACGATAACTCTCGGGTGGATCATCTAGGTCTTGGGTGGCCGAAGATCGAAGACATCGGCAACATCTAAAGGAGCTAAGGAGTTCATCAAAGAGAAGACCCGAAGGACCGTATCATTGAGGTATAATCCCTAACATAGTAGATAAGATCTCTAGTTAGGTTTTTCTAGTTGTGGTTTAGACAAGATCTTCGGTTAAGTGCGTGTTGTATGCCAAGAAAATTTTCGTTCACCGCTTCCGCCGCGCCACAAGAGTTGTGGGAGCATGCAACACACACTAACATGGTATCAGAGCCTAACTAAACCACAATTAGATGTTAGCCAAAAGTTAGAAGCTCGATCGACAGTTTTTTCTCCCGAAAACTCGTATTCTGCCCTTGCTGCTGTCAGTTTTTGAAAGTGTTCCAAAATTAATTTGACATGTCTTAAAAATACAAGCAGGGTTTTCTAAGAACACTGTAGAAATCCGGAGTTCTAACTTGACTAAAGCGCCGCGGATCCGCGGCCAAACCCATGGTTTTGCCGCGGATCCGCCGCCGAGTTGGGCCGCGTCGACTAGGTTTTCTACAGTGCTCATATATTGAAGAATTAGGGTTTCTGGGATATGTAGAATTTTACAAAGGTGTTTGTACAGGAACATGTCAAGTGTTGGCATGGTTTAAAATTATCGATCGAAATTCTAATAGTGTTTGGCTAATCGGGTTTTTCGTTTTTTGTGATATGTGTTTGAAACGTCCGCTAATTGCTATATGACGATTAGTGGGGGTTGCACATATGGATATCATGAGATGGTATGTGTATATGAATGTGTTAGATCGTCATGATGAATGGCCGGGGGGTGTGAGAAGAGCGTTTTTTCTTTTCTTTCATTCCATGTAATTTGTAAAAAACCATGTAATATTGTTTTACGGATACATCCGGGATGAGCTTGTAGCCACCGTTGTATAATTTCTTTTTACTGTTTTTGCTCCTAGGATAGACCCAAGGTGGGGTGCACAAACTATCGGGTTTTCAAAGTGCCGAGTGGCCTACTTAATTGTTGAGGGAGGTTACTACACTTCGGGAATTTGGCGGGTAGTTTGCCGCACCCGTAGGGGTCTAAAGGGGGTTTGCCTATTCATCATGACCGTGGAATCCGTCTTTCATTAAGGGCTTGAATGAAATACGGAATTCCTAGTATATCCAATGCATTCATCTGTGATCTGAAATGGTTATATTTATATATGAGATATATAATAAACGTTGCTTATGTTTTGCACCCGCACTAGTCCAGCCCCCGCTCTGCCGTTAGTTAAGTAACCTAACGGTGCATGACGGGACCCAGTGACGAATGCGGATGGCATAAGCGTACGTTCTATTTTTTCGTTTCTTTTCTGTGATGTTTAGGAAACGTAAATGATGGGACTACATTAATGTGATTAATGATAAGAGAAAGAAACCTAAAGATGTTGTAGAATCAAATTTTTTTTTTAAAAAGGGTAACTCTAGCTTTTGTTTTGCATAGCGGTATTCTTGAATATCCTGCACCTCATTCGATGAGGAAAGGGCCGAGATCCCTTCACCGGGAGTGACCCCTTTAGCGAAACTGGAAAATGTTACAAAGAACTCGATTTGATTTTATAGTTGATCTAACTTTGCTTTGCATCGTGGTATTTTCATATCCAGCACCTTATTCGATAAGGAAAGAGCCGAGATCCCTTCACCGGGAGTGACCTCTTTAGCAAAATTAGAAAGATACTACAAAACCATTCGATTTTTAAAACTGGAGCTTAAACCACTCCTTCCCACTCGATTCTACAATGATATCAAGTTCAAAACGTTAAAGGTTTTCATAAAAAAAACCATCCGTTGCCCTCCGCCATTTTAGGAAGCAGAGTACTTAGTATTCGTGCCACGTTTGGTGACCATAGTTAAGGCGTGGTGTACGGTAGCTAAGTGGTGAATTCTTACAAAGCATTTGATGCGATCGATTAGGGCATTCTCATGACTTTGTTGACCATAGTTAAGGGTCATGTGGGTGGGTCTAAATCAATCACGAAATGGCGGGTTGAACTTGACTAGTACTTATGATTTGTTGACCATAGTTAAGGTCATAAGTCACTAGGGGTAAAAATCATATCGGGAATTTCAAGAGTTGAGATTTGCAATGAGATTGCATACCTTCTATATGATAGTTGGATCCCGATCCCACTGTGAGTAAAAGTTACTCCCGGGAGAATTTTGCACTTTTCGGTTAGCGAACTTGTAGATTGCAATTTATCCTGGCTAGTTTTCTTTTTAGGTTTGAAGGAAAATTTGATAAAAAGCAGTGGGAGACAACAATTAGATAAGATTAATAACCAATCTAGTTATGCAAGAGCAATCGCTGAATGACTTCTTTTCTATCTCCTAATAGCAGATACCGATGTCGGGACTTAAACTTTTATTAGACAAAAACAAACTCACTGGACCGAATTACAAAGATTGGCTAAGGAACGTGAATATTGCCCTGACATATGATAAGGTCGGATACGTCCTGACTACTCCATCCCCTCCTAGCCCAGGCCCTGATTCTTCAGTTGCGGATAAAGAAATCCGCAAGAAATGGGATACAGACTGCGCAACAGCCAAGTGCCTCACGCTAGCTTCTATGAACAATGAACATCAGAAGCAGCACGAGAAGATGGATGTCCAATCCATCTTTCTCCATACAGAGGAGTTGTATGGAGAGCAATCTCATACTCTCCGATACGAGGCATCTCGAAAGTTGTTTCAGATGCGGATGGCTGCTGGCACGTCTGTAAGTGACCATGTATTGAAGATGATTGGACTTATCGAAGAACTTGAGGACCTGGGTTGGACCATGGAGAACGAGCAGTATGTTGATATTGTTCTACAGTCCCTTTCCCCTGCCTTTGCTCAATTCATTGTAAACTTCAACATGCACAAAATGGAGAAGTCTTTACCAGAACTCCTCAATATGTTGAGGAGTGCAGAGAGCACGCTAAAGGTAGCGAAAACTCCCGCTCTTATTGCTGGGCCATCTTCTTCCTCCATCCCGAAAGCCAAGGCCAAGGGAAAGAAGAAGAAGAAGAATTCCATCAAGCAGAGAGGCGGAGTGAAAAAGGCATCGGGAAGGGACAAGAAAGGGGCTGCTGCGACAGGTCGTGGGGAATGTTTCCACTGCCACCAGACTGGGCACTGGAAAAGAAACTGTGTTAAATACTTGGCCGACCTCCAGAAGAAGAAGCATGGTGATGCTTCCACTTCAGGTATGTTTGTAACAGAAAACTGTTTTTCAATTAACTCTGCTTCCTGGGTATTAGATACTGGGTCAGGATCTCACATCTGCAATTGTATGCAGGGGTTGAGAAATAGCAGGTTGTTGAAGAAAGGTGATCACACTCTCCGGATTGGGAATGGTTCCTCAGTACATGCTACTGCAATGGGAGAGTATCATCTTGGTTTGCTGTCGGGTTCTATATTGGTTTTGAACCCATGTTATTTTGTACCTTCGATGTTATGTAATATTATATCTGTATCGTTGTTGGACAATGCTGGATATAATTTTGTATTGCAATCTAATGTTATGAACATTAACCTTAATCAAGAGTTGATTGGGTATGGAATATTAAATAACGGGATATACATCCTAAATCAGCATACAGTTTTTTATATACAACACGGAAACAAAAGAAAGGTTTCAGACATAAATGAAGCTTTCATTTGGCATTGTAGACTTGGTCATATTAATGAAACAAGACTAACCAAGCTACATAAAGATGGATATTTAAACTCGTTTGAATATAAATCTTATGCGACTTGCCAGTCTTGCATCAAAGGTAAAATGACCAAAACTCCGTTTACTGGACACGGAGAGAGAGCTACTGAACTCTTAGGCCTCATACATAGTGATGTATGTGGACCAATGTCTACACATGCGGGAGGTGGTTTTTCATACTTCATAACCTTCACTGATGATTTATCGAGATTCGGGCACGTGTTCTTGTTGAAACATAAGTCCGAAGCCTTTGAAAAGTTCAAGGAGTATAAATCTGAAGTAGAAAAACAAACAGGCTTAAGTATCAAGAAACTTCGATCGGATCGTGGAGGTGAGTATCTAAGCTCAGAGTTTTTAGATTTCCTAAAAGAGAATGGGATTCTCTCTCAGCTCACTCCTCCGTACACACCACAGCACAACGGTGTATCGGAAAGGAGGAATCGCATATTATTAGATATGGTACGATCTATGATGAGTGATGCTGAGTTACCAATATCATTTTGGGGGCACGCATTGGAGACTGCGATTTATCTGTTGAATAGGGTTCCGACCAAAACCGTGTCTACCACTCCATATGAGATATGGTATGGGAAGAGACCATCTCTTAAAAGAATTAAAGTATGGGGTTGTCCGGCTTATGTGAAAAAGCAGAATCCAGACAAACTTGAGACACGATCGGTGTTGTGTAAATTTATGGGATATCCAAAACACTCGTATGGATATCTATTCTACCACAAGGAGGAACAAAGGGTGTTTGTTTCTCAGTATGCCACATTTTTAGAAAATGAATTTTTTACAAATGATACTGTTGGCAATACGGTAGAACTGGAAGAAGTTCCAGATGCACAAACCATTACCGATAATTTCATTGAACCTGAGGTTTCAATAGAACCTGACATACCCCAGCCACTCCGTAGATCTAGTAGGACTTCTCGCCCACCTGATAGATACTACGGTTTTCTAATTGACGGTGATAGAGAAGATTGCATCATGGATGATGATGACCCTACTAGTTTTCAGCAAGCTATCACGAGTGGTGACTCAGTGAAATGGTTGGATGCCATGAGATCCGAAATGGAATCCATGCACACCAACAAAGTATGGACTTTGGAGGCTGCACCTTCTGGAGTAAAACCCATAGGGTGCAAATGGATCTTTAAAAGAAAGATTGGTGTGGATGGTCAGGTGGAGACCTATAAAGCTAGGCTGGTAGCAAAAGGATTTCGTCAAAGACCGGGCTTGGACTATGATGAAACTTTTTCACCAGTCGCGATGCTCAAATCCATTCGGATCTTGCTTGCTATAGCTGCTTACTATGATTATAAAATCTGGCAGATGGATGTTAAAACGGCATTTCTAAATGGTGATTTAGAAGAATGCATTTTTATGGATCAGCCAGAGGGCTTCATTGATAGTGGGAGCAGCGGAAAAGCATGCAGGCTGCTTAAATCCATCTATGGATTAAAGCAGGCATCACGGAGTTGGAACATCTTCTTTGATAATACAATCAAAGAGTTTGGTTTTATCAAAAATGTGGATGAACCATGTATTTATAAAAGGATTGTAGAGAGTACTGTTACATTCCTCGTATTGTACGTGGACGACATTCTCTTGATAGGAAATGATATTCCTATGCTACAATCGGTCAAACTATTCTTATCGCAGAGGTTCTCCATGAAAGACCTGGGTGATGCCTCGTACATTCTGGGGATTAAGATCTATAGAGATAGATCTAAGAAATTATTGGGATTGTCCCAATCGAGATACATTGACACCATACTAAAGAGGTTTAGTATGGAAGATTCCAAGAGGGGTAATTTACCCGCTTGTCATGGGATCGTCCTCTCCAAAGAGATGTCTCCAAAGACTGATGAGGAGAGGGCTCGCATGAGCATTATACCCTATGCTTCGGTAGTAGAATCTATAATGTATGCGATGTTATGTACTCTTCCAGATATAGCTTATGCACTAAGTGTAGTAAGCATGTATCAATCCAACCCAGGGGAGAAACACTGGACTGCTGTGAAGAACATTCTAAAGTACTTGAGAAGAACTAAAGAAATGTTCTTGGTGTATGGTAACGGAAATCTCCAAATGGAGGGCTTTACCGACTCCAGCTTCCAGAGAGACAAGGATGATAGTAAGTCTATCTCAGGGTTTTTATTTACTCTAAATGGAGGGGCGGTATGTTGGAAGAGTTCCAAACAAGATACCGTCGCTGACTCCACGAAGGAAGCTGAGTATATTGCTGCTAATGATGCTGCAAAAGAAGCGGTCTGGATGAGAAAGTTCATTTCAGAACTTCAAGTGGTTCCATCCATTGCTAATCCAATACCTCTGTATTGCGATAACAATGGAGCCATGGCTTTGGCAAAGGAACCGAGGTCCCATCAGAAATCCAGACATATCTTAAGGCGGTATCACCTCATCAGGGAGATAGTGGATCGCCAGGACATCGAGGTACGGAGAGTAGACACGAAAGACAACACAGCAGATCCATTCACTAAGGCTATCCCTCAAGTACAGTTTGAGAAACTGTTTGAGCTGTTGGGCATGCGGTATGCCGGAAACTGGTTCTAGCCGGTACTTATTGCATTAATTACAGGCCTTAGTGCAAGTGGGAGATTGTTGGATATGTATGCCCTAGAGGCCTATATTGTATAGGATACTAGGCATGTATATGTACAGAAACAATCTTTGCTCGAAATGATAGTATGCTATCTGGTTTATCTTTATCATAACATGTGATGTGTTGATGAAGCCCTTAGGACTATGCTTGACTACCAGGATTATGATGAGATCATACTGGTGGGACCTGGGCAGTCTACAACCATATCCTTCAATAGTTCCTAGTCGAGGGTATATCGAGACAGGGCATCGGTATTACCAGATTAGACTAGTGTGTACGTTTCATGACCCTGGGGGCGATGGTTGATTCCACAACCATTGATGTTTGACATCAAAGATTGTACACAGGTGCTCATTGGAGAATGGGTATACCGAACAGGACTCGCTGAGAACTCCTAGATGGTATATATACCTATTGTCAGATAGCATTTCTCTAGCGACACTTGTACAGGTTAGTCTGTAGACCCGAGATCGTCATAGAGTCTTGTGTGATTCCCACTGTACTTTAATTTCCTCCCTACCACGGCTCTATTGAGTCGTGCAAACAGGTGGATTTTGGGTACAGTCCCGAATCATATGGAGACAGTGAGCGATAGGAGGGGTTTTGTCTCTCCCGGTATAGGGAGTTGATGTCGCGCTATGTTTGATCGGCTATAACACCTAAATCCCTGGCCAGGGTTCTCGAGGTTTACTGATAAGTGTTATCAGTAGTTTCTCGAACTGTTATGAGCCATAAATCAGCATGACTTATAAAGTTACTGGGGTCTGACATTTACCACCCCTAGACTTCATATGCGACGTATCAGACGAAGAGACCGGACTGTACGGTAAGTGTTGCTTGCAGGCTCGTAAGGGTTGTGATGAGTTCGCTCGTTGGCCACCTTTTCGTCATGTACCTGGGTAGCCGTTACGCACAGCTAGTGCCGCTGACGTGCTTGTGGTTAAACCCACTGCAAGCGTACTGTCGAGTCTTTAGAGTCCCACACAGAGAGTTCCCTCGTTCAGGCGAAATATGTAGAGGCTGTAAGTTGTTATGGCGGCCGTAAGCTGTTACGGCAGGATTTCGATTATGTTCCTGTAATTGTTACAGGAATAATAATCAAAAGGATAATACTGGTAGACTTTAGTTTAAGCCAGATACCGGTATTATATTATTGGATTAATTGTATTCGTATTTTTCGGATACGGGTATACGGTATACGGAGGAGGGGTATTTTTGTAATTGTTGCAAGAATACCTTCTAGAAGGTGCCACCTCATAATGATATCATAATGACATCATTTATTTTATGAAAATAAATAAATGAGGTGGAAATTAAAAAGATACAAGCATGGTTGAAATGATGGGTTTTATTTCTTATATAGTTTTGGAGTTACTATTGAAGCATGATGCTAATTTATATAATGCATGCTTCAATTATTTCATTTAGTGTTATACCCTTTTTTATCATGCTTGAACTCTTTAAATCATGATAAACACTTACTCCTTCTCATCTCCTCCTTCTCCTTCTTCTTATAAATAGCTTCACATGAGATGTGAATTAAATGTGAATCAAGAGAAGGTTAAGAGAAAGAAATGCTATAGATTTCAAGCTAATCCAATACACTCATCTCTACATAATCCTAGTGACCTATTCTAGCAAAATTGGTCTCTAGGTTAAACTCTTATGAAGAGTTTCTAGCTCGCACGGTAACTCTCGGGTGGATCATCTAGGTCTTGGGTGGCCGGAGATCGAAGACATCGGCAACATCAAAAGGAGCTAAGGAGTTCATCAAAGAGAAGACCCGAAGGACCGTATCATTGAGGTATAATCCCTAACATAGTAGATAAGATCTCTAGTTAGGTTTTTCTAGTTGTGGTTTAGACAAGATCTTCGGTTAAGTGCGTGTTGTATGCCAAGAAAATTTTCGTTCACCGCTTCCGCCGCGCCACAAGAGTTGTGGGAGCATGCAACACACACTAACAACAGGTAGTAGTTGGGTACAGTCCCGAAGCACTTGGAGGCAGTGGCGGTTAGATAGGATTCGTCTCTCCCGATATTGGGGGTTGATATCGCGCAGTGTTTGGAGAGCCATTACACAAAGTCCCTGGCCAGGGAAAGTGAGATTTACTGGTAGGTATTCCAATAGTTTCTCAGGGTGTTCTGGGCTACACTTCGACACGACTTATACCGCTATTAGGGGTCTGACGTTTACCATCCCCCTGGGCCTGATATGCGATACTCTTTGACGAACAGACCAGACTGTATGGAGATTGTCACATGCAGGCTCAGTAGGAGTTCGGATGGGTTTGCTCATCGGCCTTCTTATCGACAGATACCTGGGTAGCCGTTACGTGCAGCTAGTACCGCTTGCGGTTTGTGGTTAAACCCACTGCCAGCGTACTGTCGAGTCTTTAGAGTCCCACACAGAGGGTTTCCCTGCATCGGGAGAAAGATGTAGAGGTCGTATGGTTTTACGACAGGGCTTCGATCATGTACGTGCACTTGTGTGCGTATGATGTTCGGGCGGACGATACTAGTGGGCTTTGGTTTAAGGCGGATCCTAGTATTATATTGATGGATTGTTTCGTCTCTTTGTATTCGTGTTCTTCGGAATGCGGAGGCGGGTATGTATATACGGATGAGGGGCGTTCTCGTAATTGTTTGGGAAAGCTTCTAGAAGAGGGGACACCTGTTAGGGTTTATTCTTTTTGGATTAACTTAATAGGTGGAGGAAATGAGGTGGATTGAGCATTGAACCTAGCATGGCTACTTGGTGACTCATGGTCATGAGTCACCACAAGATATTTGTGAGGGTTTCTTGATATTTTATGGTGATAATTATCTCACAAAATATCTAATAAACCACACAATATCCAAAGAGGGCAGCCAAGCAAGTCTTCAAGAGTTCACAACTCCTTCTCATTTCCTCAAGCCTTTTTCCTCTTTCCTCAAACCCTAGACCTCTCATGAGTTGAGAAAATTAGGGTTACAAGATACAAAGCAATCCATCTACTCTCTCTACACAACCTAGGCCATCTAGTCTGGCAAGCCACTTGCCCTAGTTACCTCGGAGTTGAGGTTGGAGCTCGGACTATAGACTCTCGGGTGGATCGTCTTTGACTCGAGGAATCCACGATCCGTTACGATCCTTGGAGCCTACGATGACAAGGAGGACAGCAACTAAAAGACCCAAAGGACTTAGTTTCGTGAAGTATAACTTTCATCCGAGTAGTTAATCCTCACACAGTATTTGTTAGCTAGGGTTTAGACATGATCCGGGAGCTCGAGTCCGTGTTGCGATGCTTTGATAATCGTTTTTCATAACTTCCGCCTCCCCGCGGTCAAGTGGGGTGCGTGACACGGACTTACAGTGTAACAGAGCCTAACTAAACCATAACTAACAGATTAAACGACAAGTAAAACCACGAAACCGAAATAACCCCAAAACATCAAAGTTTAGATCCTAGTTTCTGTTGATTTTTTACGAGGCTCTAAAAATTATTTTAGCAACTGCATAGTACTCCTTCACTTGTAAAGTGTACATAAAACAAAAACGAGACATTTTCACCCATACTGGGTGGGCCACATTTCCTCTAAAACCGGTGAGCTCGGTTCTTTTGTGGGTAAATGCTTCGTGCTTTGGTCTGTGGTTTTGTTACTGAGATCTAGGGTTTCAGGAGTTGTTTGTTTTTGCCAATTTTGAATATTCTATCAATTCTTTACTGTGGCAATACGGGGTGTTTCGAAGTCGTAGTTTTAACGTCGTTTAATGTTTCAAGTTGTAATATATGTGTTCGTAAACTTCCGCTAATTGCTATATGTCGGTTAGTTGGGGGTTGCACATTTCTATGATGTTTGGTTTGTGTATATGGACTTATTGGATCGTCGTGGGTGAATAGCCGGAGATGTGAGATGAGGGTTTTTCATTTCATTCATTCGTTGTAATTGTAAAGTGATGTAATATTATTTTTTGCGGGGCACATCTGGGTTGAGGTTGTAGCCACCGTTGTATATTATTTCTTTTACTGTTTCTGCTCCTAGGATAGACCCAAGGTGGGGTGCACAAACTACCGGGTATTTTGAAGTGCCGAGTGGCCTACTCACTTTGTTGAGGGAGGTTGCTTCACTTCGGGTATTTGGCAGGTAGTTTGCCGTACCCGTAGGGGTCTAGGGTAGGGTTTAGCTATTCATCACGACCGTGGAATCCGACTTTCGTTACAAGCTTAAATGAAACGTGGAACTCCTAGTATATCCAATATGTTCATCTGTGATCTGGAATGCCTATTATTGCGTCTGACGAATGTATATATCTATATATGATATCTAGTTGGCGTTGCTTATGTTTTGCATCCGCGCTAGTCCAGCCCCCACTCTGTCGTTGGTTAAGTAACCTAACGGGTGATGACGGGGCCCAATGGTGAATGCGGATGGCATAAGTGTTCGTCATATTTTCGTTTTTTTCTGCAATGGTTGGCTAATTGATGGGACGCATTATATTAATGCAAAAAAAACAAACCAAAGCTGAATCGTCGGAACAATTTCAAAACCACTCGGTTTTTTCAAAACAGCAGACTTTTAAAGTGCGGAGCTTAAACCACTCATTTTAAAAGCTATCAAGTTCCTTCGATTATATCAAGTTCACTACGTTCACGGTTTCGCCAAAACCAGTCGTAGCCCTCCGTCATTTCATATGAATATTCAATAGTATTCAAGCTATGTTTGTTGACCTTCGTCAAGGCATAGTGATTGATAGCTGCTGGGTGTTCATATGTAGCATAGATAGATGCGTTGGTTTGGGACAGTCGTATTACCTTGTTGACCTTCGTCAAGGGTATATATGGGTGGGTTCAAATTAACCTGGACAATGATGGGTAGAACTTGACATATGACTTATGATTTGTTGACCTTCGTCAAGGTCATAAGAGCATGGGGCAAAAATCCACATCGGGAGTTTCTAAAGAAACTGAAACTTGCTAGCGTTGCATACCATTTGGAGTTTGATAATGTTGGTAGGATTCCTTCAGCATTATCACACGATGATATTTGGATCCCGATCCTACTGTGAGTATCCGCTACTCCTAGGGAGATTTTTTCACTTAACGATCAATGCTATAAACCAAGTAGGTGTCAAGAACGGTGTTAGCGGGGCTACGCCTCCAAGGAAAAGAGGTTATTTAATTAAGGAACTTCGCGAAAGCGTCGTAAAACCTCCCTCGAAGTACCGACACTAGCCTGGCCGAACGGTTAAGCAAGAATTGTACGGTGAGATCAATCCTGACTAATTCTTTTTTTATGGTTTGAGGAAGGATTCGAGAGACAGTGGGAGCCATCCTGTTTAGATAATTTAAAAACCAATCTGAACTTGCAAGAGCATCATGCTAAAGTGTTTTCTTCTCTCTCTCTTAATTGCAGCGACCCAGTGACCAAGACTAGGTTACATCTAGATAATGAAATGACTGAATCTGACTATAATGACTGGCAAAGGTCTGTCCAGATGTCCATTACCTATGACAAGTTGGGACACATCTTCACTACTCAAGCTCCCGCCGTCTCAGGTCCAGTTTCCACCGTCACAGATGTTGATATCCGTAAGACATCGGAAAAGGATAGTACGAATGCCAAGTGCCTCGTGTTGGCCTCAGTAGATGGTGTAAACCGGATGCAACACGAGAAGATAGACTTAGCTTCCATCTTCCTCCATAACAAAGATTTATATGGCGATCAATCTCATATCGCAAGATATGAGACCTCGAAGGAATTGCTTCAAGCGAGGTTAGCTATCGGGTCATCTGTAGGGGACAACGTCCTTACAATGACTAGCTATATTGATGAGCTCACGGACCTGAAGACCACGTTGGAGAAAGAGTCGCATACTGACTTGATTCTACAGTCCCTACCCTCTACTTACACCCTGAAGGAAACCAGGGAGACACCTGCTCTGCTTATTGGGGAATCTTCATCTTCTGCATCCAAGGCGAAAGCAAAGGGTGAGAAGAAGAAGACCTCCACAAAGCCGATATACGGTGTCAGGGAGGTAGAAGGAAAGGGAAGGGCAAAAGTTTCGGGACTAAAAGTAGGGAAGGAGGGACATTCCTATTGTTACAGGAAAGGACATTGGCAGAAAGATTGCAGGGCTTGGAAAGCCAGTAGCCAGGATTCGAAGCACGTTGTGGCTTCGGTTTCGGGTGTGTTTGTAATAGAAAACTGTATGTCAATTAACTCTACTTCCTGGGTACTAGATACCGGATCAGGATCTCATATCTGTAATTCATTACAGGCTTTGAGAAACTGTAGAGTTATCAGGGTAGGTGATATGACTCTCAGAGTTGCGAACGGAATGAGCGTGGACGCTGAATCCGTAGAGGAATATCATCTAGGATTGACAAGTGGACAGATATTGATTCTACGTAACTGTTTGTATGTACCTAGTCTAGCTTGTAATATCATATCTGTATCCTTACTTTCTAAGGAAGGATATGATTTTTCATTTGTAAGCGATGTGGTCCACATCCACCTAAATCAAGTTTTGATTGGGTTAGGTACCTTGGATAATGGTATATACGTATTAAATCAAGCTCAGGTTTTCAGTGTCCAGAACACACTTAAAAGAAAGTCTCCGGAATTAAATCAGGCTTTCTTATGGCATTGTAGACTGGGTCACATCAATGAAACACGGTTAACGAAGTTATATAGAGAGGGATAGTTGGATCCGTTCGAATATCAGTCTTATGCTACTTGTGAATCTTGTCTCATGGAAAAGATGGCAAAGACTCCGTTCACTGGACACGGAGTAAGAGCAAGCGAGCTCTTGAGACTCATACACAGCGATGTATGCGGTCCAATGTCTACACATGCGCGAAGTGGTTATTCCTATTTCATTACTTTTACGGATGATTTCTCCAAGTATGGACATGTCTTCTTAATGAAGCATAAATCTGAGGCCTTTGAGAAATTCCGGAAATACAAGAATGAAGTGGAAAAACAAACAGGAAAAAGTATCAAGGCACTGAGATCTGATTGAGGTGGTGAATACTTAAGTGCCGAGTTCCTGGGCTACTTAAAAGAGAATGGAATTCTCTCTCAGCTTACTCCTCCATACACACCACAACACAACGGTGTATCGGAAAGGCGGAATCGAACCCTAATGGATACGGTTCGTTCCATGATGAGTAAGGATGAGTTACCGCGATCCTTCTGGGGTTATGCACTAGAATCAGCTGCATATCTTTTGAACAAGGTTCCTACTAAGTCAGTGCCTACCACACCATATCAGATGTGGAGTGGGAAGAAACCATGTCTTAAGTACCTTAAGACATGAGGATATCCAGCTTTTGTAAAAAGCAGCATGCGGACAAGCTCGAGGCACGTTCAGTACTGTGTAAGTTTGTGGGATACCCTAAGAACTCCAGGGAGTATCTTTTCTATTACGCAGAGGAACAAAAGGTTTTTGTTTCTCAACATCCCCACTTCTTGGAGGCTGAATTTTTAGAAAATCAAAAAAGTGGGAGCGCAATAGAACTGGAAGAAATTCCAGAACCATAAGCTATTACTGAAAGCTTCGTAGAACCATAGGTTTCAGAAGAACCGGACATCCCAGCGCCACTCCGCAAAACTAGCAGGCAGTCTCATCCGCCCGAGAGATACTACGATTTTCTCATAGACGGGGATTGAGAGGATTGCATCATTGACAATGATGAGCCTACTAGCTTTCAGCAAGCCATTCAGAGCGGTGACTCGGTAAAATGGCTGGATACAATGCGGATCGAAATGGAGTCCATGTACACCAACAAAGTATGGACTTTGGACATTGCTCCGGAAGGGGTAAAACCCGTAGGCTGCAAATGGATCTTCAGAAAGAAGATTGGTGTAGATGGGCAGGTTGAAACCTATAAGGCTAGACTTGTTGCAAAGGGTTTTCGTCAAAGACCTGGTTTGGACTATGATGAAACATTTTCTCCAGTGGCTATGCTCAAATCCATTCGGATCCTTCTTGCCATTGCTGCCTTCCACAGTTATGAGATCTGGCAGATGGACGTAAAGACGGCTTTTCTAAATGGTAATTTGGAAGAGTGCGTCTATATGGATCAGCCAGAGGGTTTCATTCAGAGTGGGAGCAGCGGTAAAGTGTGCAAGTTGCTTAAGTCCATTTATGGACTAAAGCAGGCATCACGGAGTTGGAACATCTGTTTTGATGAGACAGTCAAAGAATTCGACTTTATCAAAAATCCAGATGAACCATGCATTTACAGTAAGATTGTAGGGAGAACTATGGTATTCCTCGTCTTGTACGTGGATGACATTCTCTTGATAGGAAATGACATTCCTACGCTACAGTCAGTCAAAGGACTCTTGTCACAAAGGTTCTCCATGAAGGACCTGGGTGATGCCTCCTACATTCTGGGAATCCAGATCTATCGTGATAGATCTAAACGGATAGTGGGACTTTCACAGTCAAGGTACATCGACACCATACTGAAAAGATTCAGTATAGAAGATTCAAAGCACGGTAACCTACCGGCTTGTCACGAAATCACCCTCTCCAAAGAGATGTCTCCCAAGACTGATTTCGAAAGGGCTCGCATGTCATCTATACCCTACGCATATGAGGTAGGCTCTATAATGTATGCGATATTGTGTAGCAGACCAGATGTAGCATACGCATTGAGCGTTGTAAGCCGGTATCAGTCGAACCCAGGGGAGAAGCACTGGATAGCAGTAAAGAACATTCTCAAGTACCCGAGAAGAACTAAGGAGATGTTCTTGGTGTCTGGCGGAAAAGACCTCCAGATCGAGGCATTTGCTGACTCCAGCTTTCAGAGTGACAAGGATGACTCCAAGTCCATGTCGAGTTATGTATTTACCCTCAATGGAGGGGCGATCTGTTGGAAGAGCTCCAAACAGGACACCGTTGCTAACTCGACGATGGAAGCGAGGTATATAGCTGCTTGCGATGCCACAAAAGAAGCAGTCTGGATGAAGAAGTTCCTCACAGAACTTCAGGTGGTTCCAACTATTTTTGATCCAATACCGTTGTATTGCGACAACAACGGCGCTATAGCTTTAGCAAAGGAACCCAGGTCCCATCAGAAGTCTAGACACATTTTGAGGCGGTACCACCTGATCAAGGAGATCGTAGATCGCCAGGAGATCGAGGTTAGGAGAGTAGATACGGAGAATAACACTGTAGATCCACTCACGAAGGCCATCCCTCAGACACAGTTCAAGCGGCTAATCAAGATGATAGGTCTGCGATACGCCTGTACATGGCCCTAGTGCAAGTGGGAGATTGTTAGTGATGTAAGCCCTAGAGGCCATTATTATATCATACTGGTTTGTATATTACTTAATGGAAGCTTGGGATATTCATAGTTGTATTGACAGTCTTGCTCAAAATGGTAGTATGCTGCTTGGTTTGTTTCTACTTCAATATGTGCATGTGTTTTAGCATATCGCTTATACATATTGGTAGAGCCCTTAGGATCGTTGCTTGATTACCAGCGTTGTGATGGCAGTCACACTATTAGGGGCTGGGTAGTCTATAAGCACATCCTTATACAGGTCCCAAGTCGTAGGATTATCGAGACGGGGTATCGATACTCCAGAGTAGACTAGTGTATACGCTTCTCATCCCAGCAAGGGAGATGGTATGTCCCACAGCCATTAGTACGTCGTACTGGAGATAGTATGCAGGTGCTCATTAGGTTATGAGTACACCGGACAGGACTCGTCGGGAACTGCTGATGGGTATTATACCTATCATCGGGTAGCAGTTCTCAGGTGACATGAGTACAGCTTAGTCCGTCGACTTGATACTGCTATTTCGCCTCGAGTGTGTTCCCACTGTACTTTGATTATTACCCTACCATGGCTCAAAGGAGTCGTGCAAACAGGTAGTAGTTGGGTGCAGTCCCGAAGCACTTGTAGGCAGTGGCGGTTAGATAGGATTCGTCTCTCCCGATATTGGGGGTTGATATCGCGCAGTGTTTGGAGAGCCATTACACAAAGTCCTTGGCCAGGGCAAGTGAGATTTACTGGTAGGTATTCCAGTAGTTTCTCAGGGTGTTCTAGGCTACACTTCGACACGACTTATACCGCTATTAGGGGTCTGACGTTTACCATCCCCTGGGCCTGATATGCGATACTCTTTGACGAACAGACCGGACTATACGGAGATTGTCACATGCAGGCTCAGTAGGAGTTCGGATGGGTTTGCTCATCGGCCTTCTTATCGACAGATACCTGGGTAGCCGTTATGTGCAGCTTGTACCGCTTGTGGTTTGTGGTTACACCCACTGCCAGCGTACTGTCGAGTCATTAGAGTCCCACACAGAGGGTTTCCCTGCATCGGGAGAAAGATGTAGAGGTCGTCTGGTTTTACGACAGGGCTTCGATCACGTACGTGCACTTGTGTGCGTATGATGTTCGGGCGGACGATACTAGTGGGCTTTGGTTTAAGCCGGATCCTAGTATTATATTGATGGATTGTTTCGTCTCTTTGTATTCGGATGCGGGTATGTATATACGGATGAGGGGCGTTCTCGTAATTGTTCGGGAAAGCTTCTAGAAGAGGGGACACCTGTTAGGGTTTATTCTTTTTGGATTAACTTAATAGGTGGAGGAAATGAGGTAGATTGAGCATTGAACCTAGCATGGCTACTTGGTGACTCATGGTCATGAGTCACCGCAAGATATTTATGAGGGTTTCTTGATATTTTATGGTGATAATTATCTCACAAAATATCTAATAAACCACACAATATCCAAAGAGGGCAGCCAAGCAAGTCTTCAAGACTTCATAACTCCTTCTCATTTCCTCAAGCCTTTTTCCTCTTCCCTCAAACCCTAGACCTCTCATGAGTTGAGAAAATTAGGGTTACAAGATATAAAGCAATCCATCTACTCTCTCTACACAACCTAGGCCATCTAGTCTGACAAGCTACTTGCCCTAGTTACCTCGGAGTTGAGGTTGGAGCTCGGACTATAGACTCTCGGGTGGATCGTCTTTGACTCGAGAAAGCCATGATCCGTTACGATCCTTGGAGCCTACGACGACGAGGAGGACAGCGACTAAAAGACCCGAAGGACTTGGTTTCGTAAGGTATAACTTTCGTCCGAGTAGTTAATCCTCACACAGTATTTGTTAGCTAGGGTTTAGACATGATCCGGGAGCTCGAGTCCGTGTTGCGATGCTTTGATAATCATTTTTCATAACTTCCGCTTCCCTGCGGTCAAGCGGGGTGCGTGACACGGACTTACATGGACTTAAGCTCATATTAGATAAAAATAAACTCGCTGGACCAAACTATAAAGACTGGCTGAGGAATGTCCAAATGGCCCTTGCATATGATAAGGTCGCATACGTCCTCAAGGCAAAAGCTCCCCATGTTCCCGGTCCAAAATCCTCGGTTGCGGACATTGAGGTCCGTAAGACCTGGGATCTTGATTGCGTGAAAGCCAAATGCCTCGTGCTGGCCTTCATGAATAATGAACATCAGAGGCGGCACGAGAAGATGGACCTTGCTTCCATCTTCCTCCATACCAAAGAATTATATGGAGAGCAATCTCGTATCGCAAGATACGAGACCTCGAAGAAACTATTTCAAGCAAGGTTGGATATTGGATCTTCTGTCGGGGACCACGTCCTGAAGATGATTTCTCTCATCGAAGAGCTCGCGGACTTGGGAACCACGTTGGAAAATGAGTTGTACATCGACTTGGTCCTCCAGTCCCTTCCCTCTACCTATGCGCAGTTCATATTAAATTTCAATATGAACAGTATGGAAGTTTCACTTCTTGAACTCCTCAACATGTTGAGGATGGCATAGGGTATCTTGAACAAAAGCAAGAAAACACCCGCTCTTTTTGTTGGAGGATCTTCTTCTTCTAGATCAAGGGCAAGGCCAAGGGGAAGAAGAAGAAAGCCCCTACCAAACCGAGGGGAGGTGTGCAGAAGGTGGCAGGAAAGGGAAAGGAAAAGATGGGAGGGACAGCCACAAAGGAAGAGTGCTTCTATTGTCGGAAGAAGGGTCATTGGAGGAAGGACTGCAGGGCCCTAAAGGCCAAGAATCAGGACACGAAGTAGGTTGTGGCTTCGGCTTCAGGTGTGTTCGTGATTGAAAACTGCTTTTCCATAAAATCTACTTCATGGGTATTGGGTACCGGATCAGGATCTCACATCTGTAATTCTTTGCATGAGCTGAGAAGCCGTAGGGTTTTGAGAAAATGTGATATGACCCTTAGGGTTGGTAACGGAGCCAGTGTGACGCAGTTGCAGTAGGAGATTATCACATTGGATTGGCGAGACATATTTTGTTGTTGCATAACTGTTTTTGTGTACCCATTATGGTGTGTAATATTATATCAGTGTAAATCATGAAATGGTTGGGTCGGGTACACTAAGCAACGGAATATACATCATCAATCAACATCAAGTTTTCAACGTCCAAAACACACTAAAAAGAAAAGTTCCAAAATCAAACCAAGCTTTTCTTTGGCATTGTAGACTCGGTCGTATCAATGAAACACGACTGACTAAGTTACATAAAGAAGGATACTTAGATCCGTTTGAGTATCAATCATATGCAACTTTTCAATCATGTATCATAGGAAAGATGACAAAAACTCCGTTTACTGGACAGGGAGAAAGAGCCACTGAGCTCATGGAACTCATACACAGCGACGTGTGTGGGCCAATGTCTACACATGCACGAAGTGGATATTCCTACTTCATTACTTTCACAGATGATTTCTCTAGTTATGGACATGTATTCTTAATGAAACATAAATCCGAGACCTTTGAGAAATTTTAAGAGTATAAGAATAAAGTGGAAAAGCAAACCGGCAAAAGTATCAAGATGCTCCGTTCCGATAGGGGCGGAGAATACTTAAGTGCCGAGTTCCTGGAATACCTAAAAGAGAATGGAATTCTCTCTCAGCTTACTCCTCCATACACACCACAACACAACGGTGTATAAGAAAAACGGAATCGTACCTTACTAGATATGGTGTGTTCCATGATGAGTAATGCTGAGTTACCGCCATCCTTCTGGGGTTATGCATTGGAATCTGCTGCATACCTATTGAACAAAGTTCCAACTAAGTCTGTGCCTACCACTCCATATGAAATGTGGAGTGGAAAGAAACCATGTCTTAAGTATTTGAAGATATGGGGTTGTCCTGTCTTTGTCAAAAATGTGCATCCGGACAAACTAGAAGCACGTGCAGTACTGTGTAAGTTTGTGGGATACCCCAAGAATTCTAGGGGGTATTATTTCTATCACGCTGAGGAATAAAAGATCTTTGTTTCTTATCATGCCCGCTTCATGGAAACTCAATTTATCGAAAAAGAGATAAGTAGGAGCGCAATGGAGCTGGAAGAAATTCCAGAACCACAGACTATTACTGAAAACTTAGTAGAACCTGAGATTTCAATGGAACAGGACGTACCCACGCCACTCTGCAGATCTAGTAAGCTATCTCATCCGCCCGAGAGATACTACGGTTTTCTCGTAGACGGGGATCGAGAGGATTGCATCATCGACAATGATGAGCCGACTAGTTTTCAGCAAGCCATCACGAGTAAAGACTCGGTGAGATGGCTGGATGCTATGCAAACCGAGATGGAATCCATGTACACAAATAAAGTTTGGACTTTGGATTTTGCTCCTACTGGGGTAAAACCCGTAGGATGAAAATGGATCTTCAAAAAGAAAATTGGTGTAGATGGTCAGGTAGAAACCTACAAAGCTAGACTTGCTGCTAAAGATTTTCATCAAAGACCGGGATTGGACTATGACGAAACTTTTTCACCAGTGGCTATGCTTAAATCCATTCGGATCCTACTTGTCACTGCTGCCTTCCATGACTATGAGATCTGGCACATGGATGTTAAAACCGCCTTTCTAAATGGAAGTTTAGAAGAGTGTGTTTTCATGGATCAGCCACAGGGCTTCGTAGACAGTGGGAGCAGTGGAAAGGTGTGCAAGTTGCCCAAATCTATTTATGGATTGAAGCAGGCATCGCGGAGTTGGAACATCTGCTTTGATGAGACGGTCAGAGAATTTGACTTTATCAAAAATGTAGATGAACCTTGTATTTATAAGAAGATTGTAGGGAGAACTGTGGTATTTCTCATTTTATACGTTGATGACATTCTCCTAATAGGAAATGACATTCCTATACTACAATCGGCCAAGTTGTTCTTGTCACAGAGGTTCTCTATGAAAGACCTGGGTGATACCTCGTACATTCTGGGGATTAAGATCTATCGTGACATATCTAAAAAAATATTGGGATTTTCACGGTCGAGGTACATTGACACCGTACTAAAGAGGTTTAGTATGGAAGATTCTAAGCGCGGCAATTTGCCGACTTGTCACGGAATCACCCTCTCCAAAGAAATGTCTCCCAAGAGTGACGATGAGAGGGCTCGCATGAGCATAGTACCCTACGCTTCGGCGGTAGGGTCAATAATGTATGCGATGTTATGTACCAAACCTGATGTAGCTTACGCACTTAGCATGGTAAGCAGGTATCAGTCTGATCCAGGTGAGAAACATTGGATAGCAGTTAAGAATATTCTTAAGTACCTGAGAAGGACTAAAGAGATGTTCCTGGTATACGGTAATGGGGACCTCCAGATCGAGGGTTTTACCGACTCTGCCTTCCAAAGTGACAAGGATGACTCTAAATCTGTCTCGGGTTATGTATTTACCCTCAACGAAGGGGCGGTCTGTTGGAAAACCTCCAAACAGGATACCGTAGCAGACTTGACGATGGAGGCTGAGTATATCGCTGCGAGCAATGCCGCAAAAGAGGCAGTCTGGATCAGGAAGTTTGTTTCTGAATTTCAGGTGGTTACATCCATTGCTAATCCAATACCTTTGTATTGAGATAACAATGGAGCCACGACTTTGACAAAGGAACCACGGTCCCATCAGAAATCCAGACATATCTTGAGGCGGTATCACCTGATCAGGGACATCGTGGATCGCCAGGAGATCGAGGTACGGAGAGTGGACACAAAAGACAACACGGCAGATCCATTCACCAAGGTCATCCCTTAAATCCAGTTCGAGAGACTGTTCGAGATGTTGGGCATGCGGTACACCAACTACTGGGTCTAGTACAGACAGTGGGTACTCATTGCGCCAATTACAGGCCTTAGTGCAAGTGAGAGATTGTTGGATATGTATGCCCTAGAGGCCTTCATTGTACATGATGTTAGGGATATATATGTACAGGACAATCTTGCTTGATATGATAGTATGCTATTTGGTTTGTCTTTATCTTAACATGTAATGTGTTTTACTTTGTATTTCATATCTTGTATACATGTTGATAAAGCCCGTAGGATCTTTGCCTGACCACCTACGTTGTGATGGCGATCATATTAGTGGGAGATGGGTAGTCAATAAGCACATCCTTAAAAGCATCCCTAGTCGTAGGAGTATCGAGACTGGGCATCGTTACTCCAGAGTAGAATAGTGTATACATATCTAGACCCTGAAGAAGGGCGATGGATTGGTCCCGCAGCCATTGGTGAGGTGCACCTAAGATTGTATACAGGTGCTCACTGGATGTGAGTACTGTAAGTGCACGGCGGCGCCCCGGCCGTCAATCCGACGCCGGAATGCGGAAGCGGTGAAAAACTTAAATTTTGCGGACTTAGCAAACCGGCACCACCGCGCACTAAACACCCGGATCGTAACCATTAACTAGTCTAAGCTAACTATAAGATGAGAAAGAGATATACCGACGATCCAAGTCCTCCGGTCTTCTCATCATCGTCCGGATCTCCTGCGGAAAAGTCCCGTCTCCTCCTCGTCGCCGGAAGTGCACCACATCGCCTACTTTGTTTACGGGCTCCCACCTCAATGCCGAGGCAACTCGGGCACGAAGCCGGCTACTCGACGTGCCCAAGATTTGCTGTAGAATGTTTGGTAGAGCTTGTGTCTCACTTTTGGGGTTGTGGAATTGCCATTGGAGGAGGGATGGAACTTGGAGCTTTTTAGATGGAACTTGTGGGATTTTTGCAACATCAAATGAAGCAAAATCCCACCTCAAAATATTTGGACAGCCCCTTCAAGGGGGAGGCCGGCCATTACCAAATGGTGGAGGGGTGAAAAATGAGAGTGACCAAAAGAATAATCCAAGAGAGAGAGAGAGAGGAGGGTTATCATATCAAAAGAAAATGATCACAAAGAAAAGTCCTCACTCAACAACCATACCCCTCATCATCATCAAATCAAAACCCACACTCAACCACCTTCCACCAACCTCATGATCAACAACCATGATGAGCCAAAGTCAAGCCATCATGAAAAACAAAGTCAAGAAGTCAAGGTAAGGTGCTCCATCAAGATACAAGGAAAAATGCAAAGACCCCCCTCCACAATTGCCTATTTGCAACAATGCAAATAAGCCCTCCTCCACCAAACTTCGGCCAATGAACGGAACAATGGAAATCGGCCGAAACGGAAAGCAAATTGGCAACTCCAGAAAACTGGTCCCGTAATAAATTACAGGAAAACCCCGATACTGTGCATACACACCCGCATCTGTATTTCGACCGAAATACAAATGCAATGAGACAAAGTCTACACTGTACTATACTAGGATCCGGCTTAAACCAAAGCCGGCTAGTAATATCTGTTCGATCCTGATCCGTGCAATACCGCACGTATCTGATCGAACCCTGCCATATACCAATACGGCCTATAGTACAAACTGTCCGATCCTGATCCGTGCAATACCGCACGTATCTGATCGGACCTTGCCATATCTCCATACGGTCTCTACAACCTTTCGCCCAAAAGCTGAGTAACTGAATGTGTGGTGGACTCTAAAAACTCGTCAATACTATGGCTGTGGATTTAACCACTAGCACGTCAGAGGTATAAGCCAATACGTGACGGGCCACCAGCTATTGACTAAAAGGGACGTCGATGAGGAAGCTCACCCCGACACCCAACTGAGCCTGTCAGTGACAATATCCGTGCAGTCCGGTCCGTTCGTCTATGAGTATCGCATGGCGGGCCTAGGGGGTTGGTAAAAGTCAGACCCCCAAAAGCGGTACAAGTCGTGTCGGAGTGTAGCCCAGAACACCCTGAGATACTACTGGAATACCTACCAGTAAATCTCCTTGCCTTGGCCAAGGACTTTGTGTAATGGCTCTCCTAGACACAGCACGACCTCACCCCCAATACCGGGAGAGACGAACCCCTGAAGATACGCTCACTGCCTCCATGTGGCTCGGGACTGTACCCAACTAAAACCTGTTTGCACGACTCCTTTGAGCCGTGGTAGGGTAGTAATCAAAGTACAGTGGGAACTCACACGAGACAAATGACGATCCCCAGGTCGATGAACTAACCTGCACACATGTCACCAGGGAACTGCCATCTGACGTCTGGTATATGACCAACTAGCATGTTCCCGGCGAGTCCTGTCCGGTGTACTCATAACCCAATGAGCACCTGTATACATCTTAGGTGATCCAACTGACACCAGTGGCTTGTGAGACCGGCCACCGCCCCTCGTCGGGGTCTCGACTGTATACACTAGTCTACTAATGGAGTATCGATGCCCAGTCTCGAAACTCCCACGACTAGGGACCGTTTAAGGATAAGCTTATAGACCCCCAGCTCCCACTTATATGATCGCCCTCATACTGCTGGTGGTCAAGCAAGAATCCTAGGGGCTCTATCAACGTGTAATAGCGACGTGTCAGGTCACTTAAAACAGTACACGATGATAAAGGTAAACCAGATAGCATACTATCATCTCGAGTAAGACTGTCCTACCGGGATAGGTCCTCCCTCAATCATTGCAATCACGTACCTGTGATCCAATAATTGACTCTGAGGGCACTATCTCCAACAATCTCCCACTTGCACTCAAGGCTAATTATTGCGATGTCGCATACTCACAGCCCGTGTGATACCGAACATCCAACTCCTCTACTAGTCAGTCTCACAAAGCTCGTTTGCGGAACTATTGCGTTCGAGGAATAGCCTCAGTGAGTGGATCCGCTTAGTTGTTTCTTTCTATGTCTCTCTATATCTCAAGTTCGCGGAGAAAGCCATCTCCCGAAATGAGCAATACCTGTCTTAGAATGTGTCTGGATGTCTGATGGGACATAGCTCATAAATGAACTCCAAATCCAAACTTCTTAGACTGTATCGTCAACTGAACTTAATCAGTATCCTGCGCGCCATGCCTCCCTCAGTATTGCCTTGGACCACCTGTCCAAAATACTGCCCCTCATCAGAAGGAAAACTATAACTCTGACAACCTCCTTGTCGTCCATGTCACCTTGGAAGCCTGGAATGATAACTGTCTCCTGAATGAGGCTGTCGTTATCATCTCCCTAGAACATCCACTTATGTTCTAAAACTGCTTCCAACTGTTTCTCCAGGATTGGATTAATGTCAACTTATTGCATCTAGTGCAAGAACAATATCTGGTGTGGTACTTGACATCTCATGATTGACTCAATTGCCTAAGCAAGTGATCTGCCAATCATACTCATCCCTCTCCCCTTTAGTCTGTAAGACACCTTTAGAGAGGGTGACTCCATTACCTGCAGGTACACTACCGTGCCAGGAGTCGTCCATCCTAAATACTCTTAGAATGCTGTCAAGTACCCTGATTGGGAAACCACCCAAATCTAGATCTAAAACCATAGATCTAGTAACCAGTATGTCTGATGTAAAATCCAAGTCCTTTGTGGAGAAACCACTGTGTGACGACCAAAGTATAACCGATCGTAGTGTAGGAGTTTCTTTTCCTACTCTGTGTATATCATCCAAATACCAGGATATCACACCCTACTACCTTCTCAACAGATCCATCCCCTATTCTGATAAAGTCAAACCCATGACTGTCACGTCAGAAATAGATGATCTATCTCCGCTACATCTGCTCTAGTCTATAAATAGACATAAGCAACCTGTCCACCAATGCTTCCGCTGCTCCCACTGACTACGACAACCCTCTGGCAGAGTCATATAGACGTACACTTCTAAAACTGGTTTAGAACGACGCTATACTCATCCTCCCGCCGGGTCTCGTAACCTGGAACAACAGCAATGGCAATTGTGGGTAAACAAGAACTTTCCTGTCACCGTCCTTGAGGCTACCTTAGTGCCTCTCGGGTGCCTGAAGTTGTCGAAAATATTGCATATTTTAACAGGCAATTTCCATATCATCTGCATCCATATAGAAGTGTACGGTATTCATATTCTACATATTAGCAAATCGGTCGCAAAATATCAGATTACATGTATTCGACCTTAAAACCATCATTTCGAGGGAAATTGACTGCATTGCATTACATAGCATATTTTCTATATCTTGCAACCCCTGTTTCGAAGTCTATGCAGGAAAAGAGAAGCTTGCTCGATCATTACATTGCTCGACCATTACAATTGCTCGTAAATTCACTTAACTCAAATCTGGTATCAACACAGAAGAGGAAGTACAAATCTAAACATCAAAGGAAGCTAAAAACAGCAGTACAAGACCACTGCAGAAGACACAGATCCCAAGGCCACCAACAGACCGCGGAAGCGCGGCATATATAAGGTAAATGCGGCGGAAGCGCGGCATACTGGTGACGTCATCAAGGAATTTTGGCACCAAAATTCCTGTTTCAGTGGCTACAGCTCAATAATGCTCACAAACTTCCAGAATATCCCAGATACTTCCTCCAGATCAGCAAACACCTAAACTAGCCTAATCATTCTAGAACTTTCCCTAAAACCCTAGCTTAAACCCTAAGCTAACTCCTAACAAACTCCTTCTAGAAACCCTTCAACAAACTTTGGGAGGGAAAGTTCTAATTCAAATCTAACCTAGGGTTTGGGAGTTCTATAAATAAGACCCTAGGCTCACTCATTTCATAGGTTAGAAAAAAAAGGATTCAACCTTGATTGAAGTTTAGAAAATCAATCTCTTTCTTCATCCCCTCTTCCTCAAGTTTAGTGAGAGAGCTTGTAGGAAACCCTAACCCTAAATCCAACCACAATTCAAGATCTTGAGTGCAAGCCAAGCAAGATGCCTTCAACCCTTTTATGAGCCGAGCCGATCTTCAATCGGGCAAGAGATCAAAGTAGATCCACGATCCACGGAGACGAGCGAAGCCGAGTCAACGATCGATTTCTTCTTCTTGTAGATTCTTGAAAGAATGTATTGAAATTGTTGATTAAATAAAAGGTGATATTCTTTTATCTTGTTTTCTTTAAATTCCGCATCATGTTATCATTACTATTCTTGAATGTTGTCTTTGTGGTGATGTGTGAATAAAACTCCGCTCGTCGGGGAGTCGAAAAGATCTTTAGTATGATGATGTAACAAATTTGTAATCGATTCTTGAATCCCACGAGTTTGTAAACCCTAGCAAGTTCAAGAATCGACGACCCAATTCGTTGCGATGCTTTCTTGATCGACATCGCTCGAGATTGGGGAGTTCCGATCGTTTCTTGAAATTGCTAGAGGCTAGAATATAAATGGTATCCTCGAAAGAACAAGGGTTGAGAGATGAAACCCTAATTTCATCAAGAAAACCCTAACTCTCGTCGATCACCATTGATCTAGTATCAATTCTTCGAAGGACAAGAACACGAAACCCTATAGATTGCATCACGTCTAAAGATCCGATCGATTCCTACGAGCCTCTCTTATATTCTTGATTGTTAATTGGAAATACTATCAAAACAACCGATTCTTGATTGTTTATAGTTTCTTGATTCTTGCATAAAGAATAGTGACACTCGATTACAAAGCACATCTTGAATCATGTTTTCGTTTATTGTTGTTTAACATTTCATTTCAAAAGTATCAAAATACAATTGAATTGCACAATCCCTGTGGACGATCCGCACTCATTCATTAACTACTTCCGACACCGTGGTTTGATTGCGGTCAATATAATTTTTTGATTGTCGTTACTCTTTACATATACACGTCAGAAAATATTTCAATCAAAATGGCGCCGTTGCCGGGGATCGCGCTAATTCATTTGCATTTATAGTTTGAAGTGAAAGAATTATTACGTTTTACTTCTTGAAATCAAAATTCGTACAAACTCTTACACGTATGTTGTGATTTGATTGCAAGGTGATCTGGAGCATTCTGTTCTGTGGAAAAATTTGTTTGAATATACCAGAGAGCTGGAGATAGTAGCAGGAGCTTGCTGAAGAAAAATTGTTCACTGTTCCCAATAACTGACCGCTAATCCGCGGCATATATAGGCTTATTGCGGCGGAAGCGCCGCAGTCTTGAGGGGTCACTGAAATATTTTCAGTACAGGTATTTTCTTTCTCTCTCCCCTCTCTCTTTTTAGCTCCAATTAACCCTTTGCTGCAGGATTCTTTGCAAATAAATCGCAGCGCGCAAAAGCAAAAATAAAATTGTGTGTGATTTTGATTTCTTGGTTGTTTGCATTCTAATACGGAAATTTAAGGGGCACGGCCAAATCCAAATTAGGTGGGGATTTCATTACCCTTCCTAGGCCCCGAAAATCGTCAAACTTGCATCCGCATTACCCCCATTAACTAAAAGAAATCTAGAGAAGACTCTAAGGACTGTCGCGCTCAATAGGACAAGAGAAGGTCGTGGGTAATTCATTGCTTATCCGCGTTTTCTTGTGGTGCCTAAGGCGAGTGTGTCTAAGGCTAGTGGTTATTAATTAGGTCCACTGTAGTGGTGGTTCCTTCCCACTTACCTGGCACTTATCCGGCCACAGGGGGACAAAGAGGCAGTGGAGGATTCTATCCTGCGGCTTGTCTTTTGGCAGTTAGGAGCGGTCTAGAGATCGGACCTAGGTGACCATTAGATTCTAGGGTTTGTGTGCTGCATTTGTTTTGTCGCATCATTTTTTCAAAATCCGTCCCTTTTTAAAGCAAGCACCGCATTCATTTTACCCCTAATTATAAGTCAACGCTGCCACTTGTACTAACCCTTTTTAGTACAAGATAGGCTGGACACGGGATTCTAGTGCCCGTTTAGTCCGCGTACCTCCTATCGACTCCGAAGTCGGTAATTCTCCATTTACCTTTTCTTTACCTACTACCACACCCACACCGATGGATCCGAATCCATCAAACTTCTTTAACCCTAATCTGCCACCGTCCGTTGGTGCGCAGAATCCTACTCCACCCCACATTTCTCTCCAGGAAAGATGTTATCCACATAGAGGTCCACTTTCGACCTGCTTATCCACACCACCAGCCAACGGGGATAATTTTGAGATTAAGCCCCAGTATATCAATCTTTTACCTAAATACCACGGACTCGAGACCGAGGACGCTTACGTTTTCATTACCAAATTTGAAAACGTTTGCGCAATGATGGGTACGTCTCAACTTTCAGTGGATGCGATGCGTCTACGACTTCTTCCATTTACTTTGTGCGATATAGCCGAGAAGTGGCTATACAACACCACCGCACACTCTATTACGAATTGGGAAGAATTCGTCGCTGCATTCCTTAAGAAATTTTACCCAGTCCAAAAGACGGCTCGAATCCGTAGCGAACTGAACCAATTTGCCCAGCTCCCTGCCGAACCATTTTCAAAATACTTTGAACGTTTCAAGGATCTATTGGTTCAATGTCCTCATCACGGCATCCCGAGATGGGAGCTTTGCCGAATCATATATGAGGGCAGTAACCCTAGCACTAAACAGAGCCTTGAAAACATGTGTCAAGGTACTTTTATGATCAAAGATGACGGGGAAGCCTGGCGATACTTAGAAGAGTTCGCTGAAAAGTCACTAATTTGGGAGAGTGGAACACAACCATTGAATAGGGGTGGCGTACACCAAATAGATGTGTCCATAGGTGTCCGAGCTGAAATGGCAGCAATGCAAAAGAAGCTCGACGCTATGGAACACAAATTTGCAGCAGCCTCCCTAAACCCAATGTCACTCCCCAAAACTGTTTGCGGGTGCTGTTCTGATCCGTCACATTTAACGGAAGAATGTCCATTAAACTCTGCGTTTCAAGGTCACGAGCATTCTAATGCCGCATTTCAACGACCTCGAAACGATCCATATTCTTCCAGTTACAATCAGGGTTGGAGGAACCACCCGAATTTTGCTTGGAACCAATCACAATCTCAAAACACGGTTCCAAACACGAATCAATTTCAACGGGCTCTTCCTCCACCACAACAGCAACCCCTACAACTCACTCAGCACCCCTACCAGTCACAAAATTTCCAAAACCAGGGCAACACTCCTGCACAGTCTAATCCTATGCAGCCCTGTTCTGACGAGTTCTCTCAATTCACTCAAACCATGAAATCACTTTTATCAAATTTCATGGATGTTTCGACTGAGGTTAGATCTTCCGTCAGTGAAATAAAGAAAAACTCAGCATCCCAAGCTGAGAGTATTCGCACGATGGAAGCTGAAATCGCACGCCTAAAAGCCGAAATGAGTGCGAGAGAAAAAGGGAAACTTCCCTCTCAACCCCTACAGAATCCTGGGCATTACAATGTAAATGCCATTACCACGTTGAGATCGGGAAGAGTGCTGAACAATCATGTCGGGGAAGATATTGATAATACTGAAAATCATATCAACACCCCGGCTAAGTCTTTCCCACATACACACACTTCACCTTCTGATCCTTCTTCTTCTACCAAACCACCTTCGCACGAGCCTATTCTCCATTTCCCCTTAGGCTCAACACCTTCACCCAACCCTTATAGTTCTCCACAGACGGTCCCCACACCTCCTTTGGGACCTCGTCTACCCCCCTTTCCTTCTCCTGTGATGGACCCCGCGCTTATTGCAAAAGCACCTTACCCGAACCGGCTAAGGGCTAATAGAATGAGTCCTCATATGGAGAAAATTTTAGAGATGTTCAAACAGGTTAACATCAATATCCCTCTCTTAGATGCGATTCAGCAAGTCCCCGCTTATGCGAAGATTCTAAAGGACTTGTGCACTAGGAAGAGGAAGACCCAAGTGCCGAAGAAGGTCTTTATGTCTAATAACATTAGCACTGCTTTTATACCCCAGCTTCCAAAGAAAAGAAAGGACCCAGGTTGTCCTACAATTTCGATTTCGATTGGGGGTAAAAACATAAATCGTGCTCTGTTAGACCTTGGCGCGAGTGTTAACCTGTTACCTTATTCTGTCTATGAGCAATTAGGGATTGGAGAGCTGAAACCTGCTCATTGTACTCTCCAGATAGCGGACCGATCTATCACCAAACCAAGGGGTGAATTAGAGGATGTGCTAATAAAGGTCGGGGAATTTGTTTTCCCCGTAGACTTCATTGTGCTCGACACACATCCTGTAGCAAACCCCCGGGGCCAAATTCCGGTGATTTTAGGTCGTCCTTTCCTTGCCACTTCCAACGCTGTTATAAACTGTAGAAATGGTTCAATGAATTTATCATTTGGAAATATGACCATTGAACTAAATATCTACAGAGTTGGGAGTCAGCCATCAGAACCTAGTGCTCATATTTTAGATGTGTGTTCTGTCCATGAGATCGCTCCCGATAGTTGTGGAGCCGAGGAACTTTGCTTTAATGATCTCGATGACATTAGCACATCTCTGCTTGATCTTACACTTGATCTTAGTGAGGACACTACACTTACACTTGAGTCCTGCACTTCTGACTTTTCTCCACCCGAGTCTGTATCTTTCACAGGCTCTGAGCTTCTTTGTAAATCCAAAAATCATTCTATGATCCTTCCTTCAATCATTTCTCCGCCTGAATTAGATATCAAGGTCTTACCTTCTCACCTAAAATATGCATATCTTGGTGAGAACGAGACTTTACCGGTTATAATTTCCGCTTCTCTTGCATCAGAGCAAGAGAATGCACTTTTATCGGTATTGAAATCTAATAAAGAGGCGTTTGGTTGGAGTATGGCGGACATCAAAGGGATTAGTCCCTTGATAGTTGAACATCATATACATGTGATGGATGATGCCAGACCGACCCGAGAACCACAGAGACGGTTGAATCCCGTCATGAAGGAAGCTGTCATGAAAGAAATCGTCAAGTGCTTAGATAGTGGTATTATATACCCAATCTCCGATAGCCAGTGGGTGAGTCCTATACATGTCGTTCCTAAGAAATCCGGCATCACAGTTATCACAAATGAAGCGAATGAGTTGATTCAGACACGCGCCCAAACTGGGTGGCGTGTATGCATCGATTATAGAAAACTCAACGCTGCTACGAGGAAAGATCATTTTCCTCTACCATTTATTGATCAGATGCTGGAACGCTTAGCGGCACGAGAGTTTTATTGTTTTATGGACGGTTACTCAGGCTACAATCAGGTCCCCATCGCCAAAAAGGATCAAGATAAAACCACTTTTACTTGTCCTTTTGGTACCTTTGCTTACAGTCGCATGCCCTTTGGGTTATGCAATGCTCCCGCTACCTTTCAGCGGTGTATGATGGGGATATTCTCTGATATGGTAGAGAATTTTTTGGAGATCTTTATGGACGACTTCTCGATTTTTGGAAACTCTTTTTCTGATTGCCTAGCGAATCTAGACGCTGTTCTTACTCGTTGCAAAGAGAAGAACTTGACATTAAACTGGGAAAAATGCCACTTTATGGTCCAAGAAGGAATAGTCCTTGGACATGTCATTTCACAGAAAGGCATTGAGGTTGACAGAGCTAAAGTAGATGTCATTCAAAACCTGCCTCATCCCAAAAGCGTCAAAGATATTCGCTCTTTCCTTGGCCATGCGGGCTTTTATAGGAGATTCATAAAGGACTTTAGCAAAATTGCTAGACCTTTAACACTACTCCTGGCCAAGGATACGACCTTCCACTTTGACTCGGATTGCGAGACAGCTTTCGACTCACTTAAACACTCACTCACCACAGCCCCCGTTTTATCATCACCAAATTGGGACTACCCCTTTGAGCTGATGTGTGACGCATCTGATTTTGCAGTAGGTGCAGTCTTAGGACAGCACATCGATAAGATGCCACACGTGATTTACTATGCCAGTAAGACCCTGAATGATGCGCAAATCAATTATACAACCACAGAGAAAGAACTATTAGCGGTTGTATTCGCATTAGAGAAATTCAGGCCTTACTTAATCGGCTCACCTATTGTTGTATATACTGATCATTCCGCTTTAAAACATCTGTTGGCGAAGAAAGATGCCAAAGGTCGACTAATACGTTGGATCCTTCTTTTACAAGAATTCGATCTTGTTATCAAAGATAAGAAAGGATGTGAAAACGTAGTAGCTGACCACCTTTCACGCATCGTTTCTTCCCCTGTGACCCTGCCGATCAATGACTCATTCCCTGACGAACAACTCTTGAGCATATCCGCTGAACCATGGTTCAGGGATATTGTGAACTATCATGCCACGGGACTTATACCGAGCGATTGGTCAAAACAGGACAAATATCGTTTTCTTTCCCAAGTAAAACACTTTTACTGGGACGAGCCCTATTTGTTTAAATATTGTCCTGATCAGATCATTCGCCGGTGCGTCCCAAATGAAGAGTTCAAGAGTGTTCTTTCATTTTGTCATGATCAGGCTTGTGGGGGTCACTTTGGTCCTAGAAAGACAGCGGAAAAGGTTTTGCAATGTGGATTTTACTGGCCGACCTTATTCAAGGACGCATTTGAGTATTGCAAAACCTGTACACAATGTCAGTATACGGGTAGAATATCCCAGAGGAATGAAATGCCTCAGCAACCCATCTTGGTTGTTGAAATGTTTGATGTTTGGGGCATTGATTTTATGGGTCCTTTTCCCAACTCCTTTGGGAATCTGTACATATTGCTGGCGGTTGATTATGTTTCCAAGTGGGTAGAAGCCATTCCAAGTCGCACTAATGACAAGAAAGTTGTCATTAAGTTCTTGAAAGAGAATATCTTCTCGCGATTTGGACACCCACGCGCTATTATTAGCGATAATGGGACACACTTCTGCAACAGATCTTTCGAGACTCTGATGCGGAAATATTCAATCAACCACCGTCTTTCTACACCCTATCATCCCCAAACAAGCGGGCAGGCTGAGATCTCAAACAGACAAATCAAACTTATCCTGGAGAAAACTGTTGCTAAAAATAGAAAAGACTGGTCGACCAAATTGACGGATGCTCTTTGGGCATTCAGGACTGCATATAAGACCGACCTAGGAATGTCTCCATATAGGATAGTGTTTGGAAAAGCATGTCATCTACCTGTTGAGATAGAACATAAAGCATTGTGGGCTATAAAGGAAATAAATTTTGATTTAAACCTTGCTTGCAACTTTCGGAAGCTGCAACTTAACGAGCTAAGCGAACTCCGCGATGAAGCTTATGATAATGCTGTAATCACAAAGAATAGGACTAAGGTTTTTCATGATAAAAGCATTTTAAGGAAAACATTTTTACCTGGTCAACAAGTCCTTCTTTATGATTCACGTTTACACCTTCATGCGGGTAAGCTCCGATCTCGTTGGAAGGGACCTTTTGTTGTGCGGTCTGTATTCCCGCACGGGGCAGTAGAAGTAGAAAATGTTAAAAACGGCACTGTTTTCAAAGTAAATGGACATAGACTAAAGCCGTATTTTTCCACTGACCCCACGGAGGAGCTCTTGTTCTTACAAGAGCCAGTTTATTTGGATTAAAATTCCTCCGTCTCACCTTCATATCCAGTATATCATTGCATCATTTTTTGAATGAAGGTGAGTGAAAGATAAGTTTGGGGGAAGTTCTTCACTTATATATTTTGCCCCCACTAATAATTCCCCCCAGATTTACAGATTTTTGTAGGTATAGCTGTCGGCAACAGTGAGGACACTGTTGAAAACAAGTTTGGGGGAGGTTTGTGCTTATTTTTGCATCATTTGCATATCATCTGCATAAGCACAAAACATTTCTTTTAAAAATCTATAAAAATTGAAAAATTTTCAAAACCCATAAAAATTTAAAAATTTTCAAATATAAAAATAATTTTAATATTTACACTTTTTTGTATATAAATAAGATAATGAAAGTTTAGATAGTGAAAAGTTGCATCCATGAGATTAGAAAAATTTTAGAAAACTAAGAAAATTAGAAGTTTTCTTATACGAACTAGTAATAAGTAGTTATGAGCCGTTGTCCCAAGGGTTAGTAAGATGAAGGACGTCACTAATCTGAGGATAAAAATAAGTCTGAAAAATAGTTTCTATTCTGGAAGCCAAACATTTTGAACGTGGCTACCCTGCTATTCGCACTTACACACGTCTTGAAGCCTGGGATAGTAGAGGATACCTTGAAATGCTCTTGTCTTAAAGCCAAAAGTATGAAAAAAAAAATATGTGTTCTAAAGTGGTGAGAAAAATGGATACTGGTTTTGTTATCACCAAGGGCAATAAAAATATATAGCAAAAGGGTGCTTCTTCACCTAGTGCCCCAAGGTCAACTGGTCTGGGAGTCACTGCTATGCCTGAGGTGGTGCAAGACGAGGAAAATACACCAAGCATGCAAGCACATTAGTAATCGGTCGGTTAGTACCTCAAGAAGTATTAACGGTCGCATGAAAGTGTGTAAGCAATCTCGTTTGCCAAGAAGTACTGAGGCCGATGGGCAAGGGTATGATAGCTTGAATTGAATTCTCCGGGTGTAGGGATGTCTTTACACACACGCAGGGTGATATGATCGATGTTTGGAATAAAGATAGGAATGAAGAATAAGACGATGTTTTATTGAGGGAGGACGTGATTTCTAACATCTTTTCATGACCATTAAGATAGGGCTCATGACAACCGAAAAGCTAGCTTAGTTGGAAACCCTAATTTTCAAAGTCTTTCTTTTACGATTCTCTTCTTTAAATGTAATATTCATGATCTTGCTTTTATTATTGGATTTTGTGGGTGCAATCCGCTGAAAACCCTCAGGAGACAACACTCCTCCTACTAGGGACACCTAGAGGTTTAAAGGCTTGTTGCACGTGCTCAGTGCAATCGTGTTGCCTACGAAAGTGTGCTAGTTAGTTTTTCTCTTTCTTTATTTTCTCCTTCTCTTTTAAATAAAACATTCGCTCGAGACGATCGAAATTAAGTTTGGGGGTATTTGATCAGTCGAAAATATTGCATATTTTAACAGGCAATTTCCATATCATCTGCATCCATATAGAAGTGTACGGTATTCATATTCTACATATTAGCAAATCGGTCGCAAAATATCAGATTACATGTATTCGACCTTAAAACCATCATTTCGAGGGAAATTGACTGCATTGCATTACATAGCATATTTTCTATATCTTGCAACCCCTGTTTCGAAGTCTATGCAGGAAAAGAGAAGCTTGCTCGATCATTACATTGCTCGACCATTACAATTGCTCGTAAATTCACTTAACTCAAATCTGGTATCAACACAGAAGAGGAAGTACAAATCTAAACATCAAAGGAAGCTAAAAACAGCAGTACAAGACCACTGCAGAAGACACAGATCCCAAGGCCACCAACAGACCGCGGAAGCGCGGCATATATAGGGTAAATGCGGCGGAAGCGCGGCATACTGGTGACGTCATCAAGGAATTTTGGCACCAAAATTCCTGTTTCAGTGGCTACAGCTCAATAATGCTCACAAACTTCCAGAATATCCCAGATACTTCCTCCAGATCAGCAAACACCTAAACTAGCCTAATCATTCTAGAACTTTCCCTAAAACCCTAGCTTAAACCCTAAGCTAACTCCTAACAAACTCCTTCTAGAAACCCTTCAACAAACTTTGGGAGGGAAAGTTCTAATTCAAATCTAACCTAGGGTTTGGGAGTTCTATAAATAAGACCCTAGGCTCACTCATTTCATAGGTTAGAAAAAAAAGGATTCAACCTTGATTGAAGTTTAGAAAATCAATCTCTTTCTTCATCCCCTCTTCCTCAAGTTTAGTGAGAGAGCTTGTAGGAAACCCTAACCCTAAATCCAACCACAATTCAAGATCTTGAGTGCAAGCCAAGCAAGATGCCTTCAACCCTTTTATGAGCCGAGCCGATCTTCAATCGGGCAAGAGATCAAAGTAGATCCACGATCCACGGAGACGAGCGAAGCCGAGTCAACGATCGATTTCTTCTTCTTGTAGATTCTTGAAAGAATGTATTGAAATTGTTGATTAAATAAAAGGTGATATTCTTTTATCTTGTTTTCTTTAAATTCCGCATCATGTTATCATTACTATTCTTGAATGTTGTCTTTGTGGTGATGTGTGAATAAAACTCCGCTCGTCGGGGAGTCGAAAAGATCTTTAGTATGATGATGTAACAAATTTGTAATCGATTCTTGAATCCCACGAGTTTGTAAACCCTAGCAAGTTCAAGAATCGACGACCCAATTCGTTGCGATGCTTTCTTGATCGACATCGCTCGAGATTGGGGAGTTCCGATCGTTTCTTGAAATTGCTAGAGGCTAGAATATAAATGGTATCCTCGAAAGAACAAGGGTTGAGAGATGAAACCCTAATTTCATCAAGAAAACCCTAACTCTCGTCGATCACCATTGATCTAGTATCAATTCTTCGAAGGACAAGAACACGAAACCCTATAGATTGCATCACGTCTAAAGATCCGATCGATTCCTACGAGCCTCTCTTATATTCTTGATTGTTAATTGGAAATACTATCAAAACAACCGATTCTTGATTGTTTATAGTTTCTTGATTCTTGCATAAAGAATAGTGACACTCGATTACAAAGCACATCTTGAATCATGTTTTCGTTTATTGTTGTTTAACATTTCATTTCAAAAGTATCAAAATACAATTGAATTGCACAATCCCTGTGGACGATCCGCACTCATTCATTAACTACTTCCGACACCGTGGTTTGATTGCGGTCAATATAATTTTTTGATTGTCGTTACTCTTTACATATACACGTCAGAAAATATTTCAATCACCCACCTTATCTGCGGAGTGGCCAATGGAATGTCAATCCAGATTGAATCTTTAGGTTCCTTATCAAATCTTCAGTAATCGTTTGTGGTTCTGGAATCACTTCCAGTTCTACCATACTCCCACTACTGTTTTCCTGAAAAAAAATCCATTTTTAATTTAAAACTGTGGCGAGTCAAGAACAATATTGCTATTGATCTTCCAGATGGTAGAAAGTCAACCCGCGTCATAGCCTGGGTCAACCCACAAACAGCCATTACAGAAACGTGCCTTGAGTTGTCCAGTGTCTGGTTTTAAGCATAAACCGGACAACTCCCCGTACCTTAACAATGTTAAGATATGAACTGTTCTATATCCAATACAGAAACAGAGGCACTGATTTAATTTGAACCAGATCCAAATCATGCAACTGTCTCCAGTGCATGTCAACTAAATGGAAGGAGGCCGATCAGTGTTACTCAACTTAGGAAGCATTTCCAATTATGAGTAACCTGAAAGAGAAGCAAGTTCTCTTAATCATTACTATCAACTGAACACCATACACAAGTATTTACATCTTCGATCACTTTGAAGAATCCCGATACTTGTGACACCTGGTTCTCCACTCTATTCAAATACCAATAACTTCTCCAAATTCGGACCCTGTGTTTCCACGAAACACCTGTCTAAAAACTAGAGAAGTCATAAGTAAACTGAATGTAGTACGAGGACCAACCCCTCTGTCCTGATGGACCCTGGACAACATACAATACTCTGTATAAGTCCCTTGAGTCTGATAACTCATTCACTGTGTGTCGTAGGTTGAAAACTGTACTTATGGTTGAGAAGAATTACACCGCTGTTTAATGCTCCTTACCTAACCATCCACTGATATAGGTAAATGTCGTAGACATAATTTCATAAAGGTATATCTCACTCTATTAAAATAGACGTACAGATATATCAATTTGAAATTGGTGCATAACAGCGGATATTCAAAACCAAATATTTGCCGACCGGCAAACTACCCAGGTGATTTCCTCAAATATCATCGATTACAACGAATCCCGATATAATGAGGATAATCACCCAATTCCCAATAACTTACTCCCACTCATCATCTGTAAAACCATACAGATGTGAGAATCGTACCTGGTAAATACATACCCTGGAGTAAGTATCTAATCGGGAAATCAGTTTTCCTTTAACATTACACAGTGAAACTGAAACATTGAAATGTTCCGATGGGGTATTCTGGTATTCCTAGTAATGCCTCTTCCAGATTCACGACTGTAACCGTATAGTTCTTTGCCACCTCTCCAAATCCCTTCATATGTCTTTAGTCTTTACCTTCTGCACACCCTTTTAGGCCAAATGGTTTTCTTCCTTCCCTACCGTTCGGCACCAGCCTATGGTTTGGAAGAAGACTATCCAGTAAGCATAATGGGTGTACTGTCCCAATCCTAGGAACACTCGCAATGAGAGAGGGTGAATATAAAAGACAACCGAATAAACCTTATTCCTATTTCTCCTGAACCAGAATCCATCCCCGAACTGGAACAAGTTCCATTCGGGTTCGTATATAACCATACGATGGAGTATCCAAATAAACTGTGGATCTTCGTAGTGATACGGAGTGTCCTGGAGAAATACAAAGGTGATGTGGGAGTGGTAACGAAATATTTGGTTTGGTCGTGAATATCTGTTGCAATTTACTTTGCCCTCTTACTAATCCCTTGCTTTGTCTGAACTTAATACCTTCTGCACACCATCGTTATGCTAATTGGTTTTCTTCATTCCCTACCGGTCGGCACCAGCATAAGGTTTGGAAGAAGACAATCCAATTTGCGTAATAGGTGTACTACCCCTAAACCAAGGAGTACTCGTAACCTGAGAGAGGGTAAAAGGAAAAGACAACTGAATAATCCTATCCGTTTTCTCCAGAACCGGAAACCATCCTCGAATAAATTCTTTCGAGTTCGTATCTAACCATACGATGGTTTAGTCCAATGGAAGTGGACGTTCGTAGTAAAACGGGGTGTCCTGGAGAAAAGGGTAAAAGTAGGAGTGGCAATGAGGTCTGCAACTCTGACAATCCAAAAGCCAGTGTTTAAGAAGGTTCGGTCAACTTGGTCACTGAGTCATAGTCTTAGGGTCGGGTCAAATGGTCGCTGCCAGAGAGAGAGAGAAAAGAAACACTCAGCGTGCACTCTAACCTAGATCAGAATGGTCACCAATTTATCTAATCTGGAATCCTCCCACTGTACCTCAAATTCTCCTCCAAACCTGAAAGAAGAATTAGTCGGGGTTACCCGAGGAGTAAACTAACTCATCAGTGGGAATCGGGATCCAACTCTCATCGCATGACAACGTGACGGAATCCGCTCACGTCATCACACTCCAGAAGGTATGCGCATATCTGGCAAGTTTCAGTTCTTTTGAAACTCCCGATGTGATTTCTGCCCCATGCTCTTATGACCTTGGCGAAGGTCAACAAATCATAAGTCACATGTCAAGTTCTACCCGTCATTATCCAGGTTAATTTGAATCCACCCGTACAAGCCCTTGACGAAGGTCAACAAGGCTATACGACTGTCCCAAACCAACGCATCTATCTATGCAGCAGAAAGGTAACAAGCAGCTACCATACACTATGCCTTGACGAAGGTCAACAAACACAGCATGAATACTACGTGCTACCCGTCTGAAACGACGGAGGGCTACGAATGGTTTCTGGCGAAAACCTTTAACGTAATGAACTTGATATCGTTGAAGGAACGGATAGCTTTTTAAAAATATAGTGACGAAAACCTTTGCTAAAGAGGTCACTCCCGGTGAAGGGATCTCGGCTCTTTCCCCGTAGAATGGGGTGCAGGATATTCCAACTGAATACCACGGTGCAAAGCAAAAGTAATCGGCTATAGTGAAGTTAATGCCCTGACGCAAACTTTTTGTCCAAGGGGTCACTCCCGGTGAAGGGATCTCGGCCCTTGCCTCGTCGACTGAGGAGCAGGATATTCTAAATGAATACCGCGATGCAAAACAAAAGTGAACGTCCTTGCAATAACAGCTTTTTGAAAAGTGTTCCAACAACATCAGATTAGGTTTGTTTTTAACTTGCATTGATCCGAATCAATGCAGTCCCATCAATTGATCACACCACAAAGAACGAAAATATACTGATGTACGTATATGCCATCCGCATTCGCCACTGGGTCCCGTCATTACCCGTTAGGTTAGCTAACTAACGACAGAGCGGGGACTGGACTAGCGCGGATGCAAAACATATACAACATCTACTAATATATATACCAATATATAGTATTTCGCTCAAGGCGTGAATAAAATGCAACATCACAGAGAATGAACAGCATCACAGAAACAATACAGATATCTGGGATCCCCGGGTTTCACAGAGCCACTACTGAAACCCGACGTTCCCCTGGTCGTGTGGATAGCCTGTGCAATGAAATCCTAGACCCCTACGGGCGCGGCAAGTTACCCGCCAAAACCTGAAGCGAGGCAGCCCCCTTCAGCGCCGTGAATGGACCACCCAGCACTTCACGGAATCCGGTAACTTGGGCACCCCTCCTGGGTCAACCTGTACCCCCTACGAGTGCGGCGAATAGCCCGCCAATCCTAGAGTGAAGCCCCCTCCGTCTCAATGCCATGAGATGCGGGCTTGTTGCCCTCCAGAACCCGGCTATCCGTGCACCCCTCCGCGGGGCAATCCTAGTACAGAAAGTAAAATATACATACACCGGGTACATCGACCGCAACCAGGTCGTGCCCCAAAAAAAAAATAATACAAACAGGCAGTGACGGCAGTCCACATGTCGGACGCTCGCCCCGCAATATCAAATGTACATAATACCACCACAACTATACTAGCATTGCAGCCAGGCTATCCCCCACGACCGATCCGCAACATCACAGCATAAACATAGAACATCAACGTGAAAATCACGTTCGCAAATCCGTCTAACCGGGCTATAGCAGTTAGACAGGATTTACCGATCGAGTGACATTCACGGTCGCAGATATAATGTAAATACTGTGAAAAATGTGTTTAAAATATTCCGATTGATCAAACTTTAACAAGTGGGCCCACAAAGAATACTGTAGCACTTACAGAAATAATTGGCCCAATTTTAATATCCCAAAACCCCTGAAATAAGCCCATAAGCCCACTGCAAAAAAATAAACACACGAGCCCACAAACTTGCGGCGGAAGCGCGGCCATAAGAGGGTTTTGGCCGCCCTTCCGCGGTCGTACGGAAGGATCGTGCTACGAAATTTTTCCAGTGTTCTTACATCTCCCTGCACATCATTCTGAGACCAACAGAAAAATTTTTCGAGACCAAAAATTTTCAACAGAAACTGATGCGAAGGTAATACGGGTTTTGGAACTTTTTGATCAATCGGAAACGCAAACACATTACACCAAGCTAGACTAAGTTAATGGCGAGGCTCTGATACCACTGTAAGTGCACGGCGGCGCCCCGGCCGTCAATCCGACGCCAGAATGCGGAAGCGGTGAAAAACTTAAATTTTGCGGACTTAGCAAACCGGCACCACCGCGCACTAAACACCCGGATCGTAACTATTAACTAGTCTAAGCTAACTATAAGATGAGAAAGAGATATACCGACGATCCAAGTCCTCCGGTCTTCTCATCATCGTCCGGATCTCCTGCGGAAAAGTCCCGTCTCCTCCTCATCGCCGGAAGTGCACCACATCGCCTACTTTGTTTACGGGCTCCCACCTCAATGCCGAGGCAACTCGGGCACGAAGCCGGCTACTCGACGTGCCCAAGATTTGCTGTAGAATGTTTGGTAGAGCTTGTGTCTCACTTTTGGGGTTGTGGAATTGCCATTGGAGGAGGGATGGAACTTGGAGCTTTTTAGATGGAACTTGTGGGATTTTTGCAACATCAAATGAAGCAAAATCCCACCTCAAAATATTTGGACAGCCCCTTCAAGGGGGAGGCCGGCCATTACCAAATGGTGGAGGGGTGAAAAATGAGAGTGACCAAAAGAATAATCCAAGAGAGAGAGAGAGAGGAGGGTTATCATATCAAAAGAAAATGATCACAAAGAAAAGTCCTCACTCAACAACCATACCCCTCATCATCATCAAATCAAAACCCACACTCAACCACCTTCCACCAACCTCATGATCAACAACCATGATGAGCCAAAGTCAAGCCATCATGAAAAACAAAGTCAAGAAGTCAAGGTAAGGTGCTCCATCAAGATACAAGGAAAAATGCAAAGACCCCCCTCCACAATTGCCTATTTGCAACAATGCAAATAAGCCCTCCTCCACCAAACTTCGGCCAATGAACGGAACAATGGAAATCGGCCGAAACGGAAAGCAAATTGGCAACTCCAGAAAACTGGTCCCGTAATAAATTACAGGAAAACCCCGATACTGTGCATACACACCCGCATCTGTATTTCGACCGAAATACAAATGCAATGAGACAAAGTCTACACTGTACTATACTAGGATCCGGCTTAAACCAAAGCCGGCTAGTAATATCTGTTCGATCCTGATCCGTGCAATACCGCACGTATCTGATCGAACCCTGCCATATACCAATACGGCCTATAGTACAAACTGTCCGATCCTGATCCGTGCAATACCGCACGTATCTGATCGGACCTTGCCATATCTCCATACGGTCTCTACAACCTTTCGCCCAAAAGCTGAGTAACTGAATGTGTGGTGGACTCTAAAAACTCGTCAATACTATGGCTGTGGATTTAACCACTAGCACGTCAGAGGTATAAGCCAATACGTGACGGGCCACCAGCTATTGACTAAAAGGGACGTCGATGAGGAAGCTCACCCCGACACCCAACTGAGCCTGTCAGTGACAATATCCGTGCAGTCCGGTCCGTTCGTCTATGAGTATCGCATGGCGGGCCTAGGGGGTTGGTAAAAGTCAGACCCCCAAAAGCGGTACAAGTCGTGTCGGAGTGTAGCCCAGAACACCCTGAGATACTACTGGAATACCTACCAGTAAATCTCCTTGCCTTGGCCAAGGACTTTGTGTAATGGCTCTCCTAGACACAGCACGACCTCACCCCCAATACCGGGAGAGACGAACCCCTGAAGATACGCTCACTGCCTCCATGTGGCTCGGGACTGTACCCAACTAAAACCTGTTTGCACGACTCCTTTGAGCCGTGGTAGGGTAGTAATCAAAGTACAGTGGGAACTCACACGAGACAAATGACGATCCCCAGGTCGATGAACTAACCTGCACACATGTCACCAGGGAACTGCCATCTGACGTCTGGTATATGACCAACTAGCATGTTCCCGGCGAGTCCTGTCCGGTGTACTCATAACCCAATGAGCACCTGTATACATCTTAGGTGATCCAACTGACACCAGTGGCTTGTGAGACCGGCCACCGCCCCTCGTCGGGGTCTCGACTGTATACACTAGTCTACTAATGGAGTATCGATGCCCAGTCTCGAAACTCCCACGACTAGGGACCGTTTAAGGATAAGCTTATAGACCCCCAGCTCCCACTTATATGATCGCCCTCATACTGCTGGTGGTCAAGCAAGAATCCTAGGGGCTCTATCAACGTGTAATAGCGACGTGTCAGGTCACTTAAAACAGTACACGATGATAAAGGTAAACCAGATAGCATACTATCATCTCGAGTAAGACTGTCCTACCGGGAGAGGTCCTCCCTCAATCATTGCAATCACGTACCTGTGATCCAATAATTGACTCTGAGGGCACTATCTCCAACAAGTACACTGGACATGACTCGCCGAGACTGACTGGATGGTATTATACATAGCGTCAGATAGCAGTTCTCTGGTAACATGAGTGCAGATAGTCTGTCAACCTGAGGTCGTTATTTGTCTCGTGTGAGTTCCTACTGTGCTTTGATTACCACCCTACCACAGCTCAAAGGAGTCGTGCAAATAGATTTTAGTTGGGTACAGTCCTGAGCCATATGGAGGCAGTGAGCGACTGTTGGGGATTCTTCTCTCCCGGTATAGGGAGTCGATGTCGCGCTGTGATCGGTTGGTCATTACCATAAGTCTCTGGCCATGGCGGATTGAGAATTACTGGTGGTCGGACCAGTAGATTCTCGGATGGTCTTGAGCCACACCGACACGACTTGTCTGGTTATTAAGGGTCTGACGTTTTCCACCCTCCTAGACCTTACATGCGATACTCTCAGACGAACAGACCGGACTGCACGGAGATTGTCACAGACAGGCTCGGCAGGGGTTCGGATGAGTTCGCTCGTCGGCCTCCTTTTCGACATGTACATGGGTTGCCGTTACTTACAGCTAGTGCCGCTGACGGACTTGTGGTTAAACCCACTGCCAGCGTAATGTCGAGTCTTTAGAATCCCACACAGAGGGTTTCCCTGGATCAGGCGAGACGATGTAGAGGCCGTATGATTTTATGGCAGGGTTTCGATCACATACGTGTACCGGCTACACGGATGATGTTCGAACGGATAATACTAGTGTGCTTTGGTTTAAGCCGGATCCTAGTATTATACTATTGGATTATACTTGTCTCTTTATATTCGTATTTTTCGGAATACGAATACGGGTATGTATATACGGTGAGGGCATTCTTGTAATTTCACAAGAATGAGCTTCTAGAAGAAGACACCTCATTATTGATTTATCCTTTTTTTCTAAAGGATTAATGAGGTGGATTTTAGGAGACACTTGAGGAATGGGTTGAAAGCATGGCTTTGTTATTTGTTTATTCATTTGTAGTTCCTATTCAAGCATTTGATTATTTGAGACTAAAATAATCCATGCTTGAATTATTGTCATGAAACTTAGCCATTCTCTCATCTCATTCTCTAGTTCATTATTATTTGCTCATTCTCTCTCCTAGGTTTCCTCTCCTCCTCCCTCAAGCTCAAACCTTCACATGTGTTGTGATCCATTGAGTTTTGAGACAAATTAATTTATAGATCTTCTCTACATCTACTTAGTAGTCTTCTTTAGCAAATTAGATCACTAAGTTACCCCACTTGAGATTGGAGCTTGACCATAGGCCCTCGGGTGGATCTTCTACGACACAAAGGAGACCGGCAATCGAGTTCGATTGGAGCATCCTAGGAGCCAAGGAAAGGAGATCAAAGTAGAAGCTTGATCTAAGGAGCAAGGAGCAAAGAACAAAGAGAAGACTCGAAAGACTTGACACGAAGGTATAACCCTCTATCCAAATAGTTAGAGCCTTCTTGTAGATCAGTTTTGCTAGTTAAGGTTTAATCAAGATCCTAAAGTGGATAAAGTCAATGTTGCAAAGCCAAACATGATTTTTTGATTGAGAAAAATCGTTTTTTGATGTATTCCGTCTCCCCGCGAACTCGCGGGGTGTGCGACATAGACTAACACAAGAAACAAAAGAAAGTAATGAAACAGATGAAAAAGGAGAAGTATATATAATAATTACTTTTGTGAAACTTTAGAATGCCAATTTAAAATATATGTGGCAAAGAAATTATGAAAAAGAAAAATATTTATACTTTATTTATCTATTAGAAAATCAACTCGATATAAATAAATAAATAAATAATCTCGGTTTTGTTATACTTGTTATCATATGTTAATAAATTTATATTTAGTATTAATAGAGAATTGAGTAATTTATCAACTTTGTACTCATGATATGAAGACCATCCAAATTCGACACCACAATCATACAAAAAAAGATATATACCTTTCAAATTTAAAATGCAAACATTTCTTTCTTGACGGTTGAAATTTCGAAGATGCTGCGAGTGGATGCCTTATATTGTAAACATAAACTAATTAGGTCAAGCATCAAAATTTCCTTACCAAAACTCATAATTTCCATTAGCCCACATGAGCTCAGTGAAGCCCTTAATTAGCCTCTTCACTCATTGCTTCATAATTAGGGACTGCTTCATTAGATGCAACATATGTGAAATATGGGCTCATACTTGCATTCTTAAACTTAGTCTCAAAAGGGAGGCTAAACAAGCTCTCCATGGCCTCCACCATTTCATCTTTCACGTCTCCATTCATTTTTCCATCATCATACTTAACCAAAATGCAACCATGCTCCTCCGATGCATCGCGAACTCTAGAGCATAGGAGGTTCCGTTCCTCGAGAGACTACGGGGTTCGGGTGAGGTCGAATTGGGGAGGAAATGGGATGCTAATTGACCCCATCTTCTAAATGAGAGGATTGATTTGAATGTGTCGATTGAGACAATGAAGAGATCATGTATGCTTATAGATGATAGTGTTGGTAGTTTAGTGTCAACGTTCTTTGAAGTATTGGTTTGGTGAAGAGAATTGTTTAAAGAATGAGAAGCAAGGAGAGTTGATTTTGAGATTAGAGTAAACGAAGGGATTTGGTTGTAGAGAAAACAACTAATGAACGAAACCTTATTTTAATTGATTCCATATTACCAAAAAGTAGTGAAAGCTTGAGAGGGAAGAGACCAAGCCCAAGTTGTTGGGTAAAATATCTCAAGATATCTCACAAAAAGTCAATGATATACTCTCATTCTTACCAAAAACAAATACAACATGTGATTTAAGAATCATTTTATACAGATCTTATTAATAGTTGTTATAGTCATACAGACAGTAGAGTTTAACTTCTTTTTATTTCTTTCTTTTTTCCCCACTTTTCAAGCCATCTCCTTCTCTTGCAAATTCCAACATCAACTACTTTCATTTAGTCAAAACCCTAAGCTCCTCTCTTCTTTCCTTTCTTTCTTATACATCCTAGTAATAATTTCAAATTTTTGTTCTTTCTACATTAAAGGAAAACCTTATATTTCTTCATTCTCATTTGTCTCTTGCTCTTCTCATCCTCAAAAATCTCATCAAAACACTTAATTCATCTTTCCCTTTGCAAATGAACATTATTTTTTCGACTTTTAGTGAGAATTTAGTGAAGAGGATTGAATGAGAGATGAGAGTCGAACTTTTGGAGGGTAAATGAGTAATTTAGATACCCTGGTTAAACTAACCCACCCTTTTAAATCTTAGTTTTACCAACAAAGGATCCTTCTTATTTAACGGCGAACTTTTAAAGGCTGTTTTTCCAAATATTAAGATTTGGGGATTGTTTCTTTCAAAATACATAAGATGGGGGGTACTGTATCAGAAAAAAAAAAACCTTAATTTTATTTCTCTCATTATTATTTAATTTTGGCTAATAAATTGCTAAAATGTATCCATCAATTTTCATATTTTTTTCGATTGGTACCGTGAACTTTAATAATTAGATATTAATACCATGAACTATTTTTTCTTTTTGACATAACTACCATACAACGTTAACTTTTGTGTCTTAATGGACCATTATACCCCTTAAAATTTTTGAGGTTGACTGAAAACATAAGGGTAAAATAGGAGGAAAAAAGTTAAATATTGATAACGTGGCACTTAAATATAACATTTGCAGAGGGAAGAAAAGTTGATTGTATTTAGTTGCAATCGGGGGTTATAGTTTATGGTACTTGTTTGTAATTAAATTAGTTTATGGTATCAATCGCAAGAAATATGAAAGTTGATGGCTACATTTGTGCAATTTAGCCTTTAATTTTCTTTTATAGAGCTTTATACTCCATTTTATATATTGATTTGTCATCAAAAAGGCATCAATTGATTCTCTACTTAATACAGAGAAAACATTTTAGTTAGTAAAGATTATCAAAGATTCAAAATTAGGGTAAAATGGGTCTTTGAAGATAGGAGCTGTTTTTATTTTATCTAAGGGATTCGAATTAGCATAAAACCGTATTTCTTCCGAGGTGAAAGAAAAGATAAGAAATATACTCCCCCCAAATCGTATTTCTTCCGAGGTGAAAGAAAAGATAAGAAATGTGTCTTTTCAAAATTATCGTCCCAATAAAAGAAATATTTTTGTGAAGATCTTGTTCCACATCAAAAATATAGGAAAAAAATAAATGGGATTTGGATTTAAGGATCAAGAGGAGGATTTTTTAGTAACATAAAGTACGTGGGCTCCGCTTGAACAATGTCAAATCTACAATGATCCATTTTTTATTTATTCAAGAACCCCAAAAAATGATGGCCCCTGACATAAAAAGCAAGGAAATCCAAAAACCCAAACTCCTAAAACTCCTACAACGAAACAAGAATCAGCTACATTACTGATGCCACAACCAAGCAGCATCATAGCAGATGAGATGATCTTGCAGAACGGAATATGAATCAAATTCATATAACCAATCCCACTAAAAAGGAAATGGTTAATGACAAGATGGATTTTGGAAAATTCAAAAGGATAAACATCCAAGTTATCAATCAAATTTAATCAACAGACCCTTTCCTCCTGTGTTTGCGAAATTCTTTCTTTTTTGCATGGAGCCAGTCAGCCATTTGATGAGAGAGAATACGAACCCCACCTAAACCCCACCCCCATCCCCCCACGCCACCCCAAAAAAAAATAGCTCGGTTGCCCAAATTCACTCTGATAAGAAACATAAAACAAAACATGCCGCTGCAGACAACCAGTGTAAGAATTGTTTATGCCAACCGTTGCTAGGGTAGTTTTTCCAGCTTCTATATCATAACATGATACCTGATGCAAAGAATACATCGCCAATGTTCAACTACACACAGAGTTTCGCAGCTCTTTCATATCAAACCGTCGTGCCTTCTAATATATAGTTGGTTAACAAATTAGTGTCATTTCTAAACTAGGACTTGGCAACTGAGATAATGCTATAAAGCGACGCATATGCTACGATTTTGGAGAGTAAATACAAAACTAGGGCTAATATAATAGACATCTGAGTATTTTATCATGCAGCAAAGTACAGCAACAGCAGCAACAAGGGAACCCCCCCACCCCAAAAAAGTAAAGAAAAAATACAACAAACTTTTGGATGTTTGATGCTGCAGTCACCTATAACAAAAGGAAACTATAAGGATGTCGGGTTTTGACATAGCCCTTTTTCCCCCAAAAAAAAAATTCTTAGAAGACAGGATTCACTTCCAGAGTTTGACAAATTTATCGTGGCTTGCAGAAGCAACCAATCCGTTGACATTGGAAACAGCAAGTGCTGCAATTAGTCCTTCGTGTGCCGGAAGAGTCATAGTCTTGTTTTCAACCATATCCCATAACTCGAGGGACTGCATCATAATTAGTCCGTTTGAATTTAAGATATGATAAACAGATTCGATATAAATAAATGATTAATGCAAGCCTGTCGGAATAAACACTTGTAATTTTTTCATCATACAAATTTTCGTGTGTCAATCTGTGTAGTAGGATACCAGATTATCTTTTAAAGGTTGTACTTCATTGCAAATGGTTAATTTTTCATCATACAAATTTTCGTTCCCTAAATTCTTTTGTTTTCCACCACTTTTACACCGACATTACAGATTTAATACCTTCATTCGCAGAGGAAAAAGGGTGGGGGCGTGGTTGGGGCACAGGGGGTTCGTTGGGAGCAAGATGTTGCAGGAACAGAAAAAAATTAAAGCTTGTTTAGGTTTGAAGCTATATGCAGTTTTTTAAAAGTGATGATGGCATCATGCAACAGCAACAGAAGGGGAAGTGTTGCAGTTTTAGACTAAATTCAAACTACTGCTGTAGCATACCTTGCTATAAAAAAAGATCCAAAGCAAGAATTTTACCAAATTATGCAATGTTTGTCCCCAGAAAATTGCAAAAGAATTAGTGCTGGTAGAAAGCATAATTTGAAGGGGGTCCTGCATTTTTTTTTTCATATTTGAAAATTGTTTTAATAATTAAATTCCAAAAAAATCAAGTTAACAGCTGCATCAGATTTCACATTAAGTAAAACAGTAGTTACCTAAAGAGTACAAAACCGTTTAACAAAAATAGAAACAGGTCACTTTTCCAGACACAGTGGTTCATTATATCGCAGACAAAACTGAACCAAGTCGAGCTAAACATAACCAAGTTTTCAATATAGCATTTACTATACCATAAGCATGTTTTCAATAAGGCAACCAATCTGAGGATTTACCAATTGGTCTTTAGCTAATGCGGTAAACTTTCCTCGCCAAGGTCTCTAGTTCGGTTCCCAAGGGGTTGCATCCAAATAAAACTACTCTCGGAATTTAACGTCGAACAAAAAAAAATTGAAGTTTAACAATCTTCCAAATCGCATTATAAAGTCTCCATACACAAATTGTTAAAGTATATAACTTGCCTGGTAACAGCCGATGATGAGTAAAGATGGGTGGCTGGGGTGGAAAACACAGGAATGGAATTTGTTCCCATTACAGTTCAGCTCGTGCACACACTCGCCTTCATTTCCTGAGCGAAGCGACCACACCTGCACCAAATCCTCGCTAACAGAAGCCACAAACTCACCCGAAGGATTCCAACACACAGAACCTACGTGTTTGTTGTGCCCCTACATTTAAAAATCAGACAAAACAAGTTTGATAAGCGGACAAACCCAAAACTTGAGCTTTTGTGTTGAATGGTTTTTGACATGGTGTCGAGTCCTCATGCTTCCAAGAGGTGCTAGGTTCAAACCTTGTCAAGTTCATTTAGGAACAGATTTATTAGCCCCTACTGTCTTTAAACATAGTAGTATTTGAGTGTTAATGGCGCAGCTTGAGATACATTGTTCACCCAAACCAGATGGCTGAAGCTTTTGGCTAAAGCGGTTCTTGATATAGTTAACAGAATGACACGTGTCAAAGATGAATGTACAGTGTCCATATAGTAATAGAAGTAATAAAAAAAGACCAGAATGATGCACGTCAAACGATGGTATGCCTGGAAAGAGAAAAAAGTAGGTTGCACTGACATTTCTGATGAGTTGTCGTGTCAGTGTCCAACACGGACACCGACACTTGCAAGACACGTATCGGACACCCCGTATACGTGTCATATACATATTGTTTGTGTATCCTATGGCACAATGTGTCTTCGGTATGTTAATATATCGTTATAATGTGTCTTTTGGATATTTTACTTATTCAGAAAGACTTGTTAGAGACTTTTCTCATTTTATATTTTGAATATTATTGGTATTAAATTTAAAGAATGGCATATGGTAGTATGTTATTATGATGATGTGTCTATTTAAATGTTATGTTTGTTAATTTTTCTCGTTTTGTGTTGTAGTACTCTGATATTTTATTTCAAAAACACACACGCATACCATATCCTATATTGTGGGAGTTTGTCGTGTTACCGCAATGCGCAATGCGATACAATAATAGAACTTGGGCATGAACACAAAAATAATCTAAATTAAACTAATGCCCCCACAGACAAATAGTTTGAACAAAAAAGTAACTAGGCCAGTTGTCAACTATACAAGTGTCTCCTTAATTCTGTCTTATAGAAACTATGTTCTCATCAACTCTTGTCTTTGCAGAATCTATGTAACCATCCAATTATCCCAAAAAAAATTGTTTTTTTTTTCAGATGATACCGCAATACAAATGAAGATTTGTCGAGGGAACAAGAAAACATAATGAATCGAGCAAAAAAAACAAGCAAGTCAACAATACCAAACAAAAATCATGCATGAAAAAAAAATTGCTGATATTGTCAAGTTATGCAAAATAATAGTTGATGTGACCAATCCCTAAAGCTGAGTCAAAAAAATCCTATGGTAACGATAAGATTAGGAACTGGTCCAATAAGCCATAGATAAAATGTTGCTTCTTATGTAGCTGACCTGTAGTGAATGGCGGCAAGCTTGAGTCTCAACATCCAATATCGTGACGATATTCTCCGCAGCTGCAGCAAGATATCTACCCAAATGAGGTTGAAATCTCATTTGCGTCGTGCCACCCTGCAGGGATACAATTTCACAAAAAACAAATATTGTGTGCAGTGAAATCTATCAGAGAAGCAAACATTTAAGGTGCAGCAAGAATAAAACTGTTTTGGTACCTTGAAAACTCTAGCGCAGCTCCCATTATTGATGCTCCAGTAACGTATTTCGCCATCTCCATCGCATGAGCAGATCAGATCCTCTTTGTTAGGATGGAAGTCGAGTGACATCACAGATGCAGAATGCCCAGTGAAAGTTCGAAGAGAATACCCTGGCTGCAGTTAACAAAACGTCAATACACAATTTTCAGGGTTCACGTACATGAAACTTAGATGTGATGATCAAACTTTCGGGTTTTTCTTTTCTTTCCTTGTTGTGTGTGTGTGAGACTGTGTGTGTGCCGGGGGGGGGGGGGGGGGGGGTTGACAACTTGATGCAAAGTTAAGGATAGCCAACTTCATTACAGAATAACCAATTGGGTATTAGTTCATGCAGAATAACTAAAAGAAATAAATGTTGACTCCATGCCCTAAAAACAAGTTAATTGCGCATTCTTCCAAATTCCCCTCAAATAAATTACTGAATACTGACTATCCAACAAAAAATAAGAACTTCTAATGGAGAAATTTTGAGTTCATTTATGAGAACTCATTTGAAGGAAAACTTATCTATTGCAGCCTCGTGCATTAAAAGAAGAGTTTAAAGCACCCAATCTCCCAATTTTAAGCGTCTGAAAGGGGTGTAAAACAAGAAACTGAAAATAATGTATTTGGGAAAACGTGGAGAAATTTTCAATGTGTGAAAAGATAATAGGATGTTACAGCGCATCCCCGAATATCTTGGTTACACCATTGGAATCAGTCGATCAGATATTGCTCCTAATTTATTTTTTCAGTAAAATTAAGTTATCAATTGAAAGAAAAAAGTTTACTGTATTATTTAAACTCAAGAATGTGCATGCCCGTGAATTCTACTGTGCTTCTGTTACTAAGATGCAAACCTAATAGAGAACAAGCAATATCAGCTCGTGCATTATATCTTGGTGATAAGGCAAGCCATTTTATGCAACAAAAAATTTGATGAACACGATGCAAAGTGCAAATACGATAAAATATATGGACATGCACTTAGTTGAATACAATCTGTATGATACACCAAAGAGGAAGTGTTTATGCCAAATTTTTGGAGTTTCATAGACATCTAACTATGTTCTTATGTTAAATGGCGGATACCTAATGCAACCCTCCTTCCTTATCCTAATAAACAATAACTACTAAAATTTAAAATCGTAGCGGCCAAGTTTCACTCATCACCCAAAAATTAAATGGCAGTCGAGATGTAGAGAGGCCAACTGCCACTGACTGCATGGGGGGAGAAATCAATGTTAGCATGAGAGGCCAACTGCCACTTACATTATCAGTATCCCAGACCCTAACGGTCTTGTCCAATGAAGAAGTAGCAAGGCGCGGCATGCTCGGGCTGAAGCGAACATCAGTAATTAACAGGGTGTGTTCTTCCAATGTAGATTTTAGCTTTAAAGTATCCGTGTTCCACAAAACAGCCTACATAATGCACAGCCATCAGATAAATGTATCTTTATCATAGCATCTACAATCAAAATTTCACATTAATAAGGCTAAATTTCATAGAAATATCAATTTTCAGTGTTTTTTGCAGATAAATAGCACAAACTTTATCTCTACAAACAGATACCCTAAACTTAAGGCGATTTTAATTGAAGTTATTACCTTTATACATCTCTTCATTATTTCACCAAAAATGGGGTAAGGAACTAAATTTAAAGTTCAAGGTATTTATTTGCAATTTGCTAAGTATATGTTATATGTATGTCGCTAAAATTATTTAAGGCGATTATCTGAAAACACATAAATTCTAGGCATTTTGCAAAATTTAGCCTACTAATGAACCACATCTTGCTCACCTTTTTATCGTGGCCCCCAGTAGCAAGTACTTTTCCATCTGATGAGAAATGGCAGCAGACAACTTTACTAGAACTTGCTCTAGTCATTCCAATCTCAGAAAATGTAAACCCTGATAGCACAACTCAGCAAGAATTTAGAAAATTATTATCAACCAACATAGGGATTTTACTATGCATTGCCACAATAAGATACAGGCATACCTTTGGAAGCATCCATACAGCGACCTACGATATCTCTTGGATCCATGTCATCATGAGACAGAAAAGATTCCACATTATCATCCAGCGAACCGTCCTCCACAAATCGATCCAAGTCAGCCTACAATTGAACATCTTTATCAGAGTACTGAGATCATGCAGTAAGCTTTTGCAAGTATAACTTTCCAATTAACCATAATAGGAACTAAATTATTCATTGTTTGAGGTTTCAGTATAGGCTATAGCCATGTAATTAGATATTGGCTCTGGCACGATCAATAAATTGAATTAATTAACAAGTGATATAACTCATTTAAATTATTTTTAGCCATATAAAATAACTGCTCAAAGTATAATTATATTAAATTTAGTAAATACAAAATAAAAGGCTAAATTTCATTTAAAAAATCTTAAACTTCCATTGTTTTCCAGATAAATGCTCTAAACCTTTTCCTCTCAATAGAAATACCCCAAACATGATAAATTGCAAATAACTACTTCAAACTTTCACTATAATACCTTGCGCCATTTTGGGGAGAAAGTTGCTTGCTTTTATACGTCAGAAAAGGCACAACCGCACAGGTATTAAAATTGAAAGTTTTGGATATGCATTTGCAATTTGCTAATTTTTCTTGCATTTATTTGTTTCAAACAAAAGTTAAGGGTGGTTATATGGAAACCATTGAAAATTTAAGGGGGTTGTTTTTGTGAAATTTAATCTTAAAAAAGTCTGGTATGAACTGATCTATCAGAACCTGGCCGGTACGGGTACTGAGTTGCATACTAACCAATTGGTTTGATGGCGACGGTAGAGCTCCTGTTCCATCAGAACCAAACATCATTAAAGGCTTAGATGAACTAACACTATGTTGCAACGGCATTGAGATATCTCCAGGAGTGTGTGTGGACGGCGTTGAGGGTGCTGAACTTGGAGAAGGCCCAGCAGTGTTTGCAGTTCCAGAACTATTGGCCGGTCCAGAAGATGATACAGGTTGCTTTCGCTTGCGTGCAGTTTGGTTTTTTGAGTTCTGCGCCTTCCATCAAAAGTTGCAAAATGAGGCAATGTTAAATTCAAATAAAATACTAATTCATTTTATCACTGCAATGCTTAAAATCAAAGCAACGATTTACCTATAGTAAATTTCCAAATTATTATCACTTATGTATCAGTACAATTGCTTCAACTTCTTGAAGTCATTAAGTTAATAATCTTAACAGCCTATTAAATTAATTAATTATCTAACTTAGAGCTGTATACACAGATTGAGTTGGAGATTTACTATTGATAAGAAAGTAATAAACTAGGTCAATTTTATTAAGACATAAATCATCACAATTTACACACCTCATAACATAACAAACTGATAACTAATAATCCTAACAATCTAACACACTAATCATAATCTTAACATAAATCAGAACTTATCTTATCTATGATAACCACAATATCTAATACACTTATATTCAAATATCTCAAAATCTAACAACTGGATTTAGGAAAACATTAGTCGGAAGTAGTCAAACTTGGCACCATGGGTTTAAAGAAAAAATGGATCAAGCGTTGCGACATAGACAATCATATTAAAGCTTTGCTTATATGGTAGGTCTAAAGTTATATTGTATGAGAATTGCATTTTAAATGAGTTCCAGAACTTATAATCAAACTGCAGATATATTACTAACACATAAAAGCTAACGTATAAATGGTAATCTGACTATTTACATCATATCCCAGTAAACTCGTCTGCAATATTATAACCATATCATAAGCCCCCACCAAATAGCACATAAAGGGTGCCAAAGAAATTAACAGCTCTCAATAATGCCGGTTGAGGAGCGCAAGACAACATTCAGTACTTTTTTTTTAAATAACAATTATATATTTGTCCACATTGATATTTAAGACAGACCTGGTCATTTCCTCGAAAGGAGTTTGAAAGGCTACCATCTCCAATCTTTTCTTGTTGAGCAATCAGGTGATTTGAATTTTGTGACAGCTGACTTGACATCCCTTGCTGCTGAGGACTATTGCCTTGTTGCTGTTGTTGTTGCATTTGAGCTATCTTCTGCTAAGTAAAATTAAGGAAATGAGAAGATATGATGACAAAAGAAAGCAGCTCCAAATTAAAATTATACTAGGTTTGTGCAAGAGCTATGCACGAGGATGGGTTCTAATTCAGTAATAAATAATCATGTTACATCTTCGCAATGTATTTGTATTATAACCTCCCAAGTCAAATTGCAGCATATCATGTACCTTCTTTTGAACTTAAAATATAATTACAACACTACATGACATATATAAAAATCATAATTTTAGAAGTCAATTCACATAAAAAAATTATTATGAAGAGGTTCTCTTAAAAAAATAATCCATAAATCTTTGTTTACTTTTAACATATAATATAACATAATATAAGCTAATAAAAAATCATATTTTGCAAATCTTTTTTATATTTATATTTTTCAAATCGTTGTAAATCTTTTAGTCTTTATTCCAGGATTTTCAAATCTTATTTGTACTTCAAAATATTTGCAAGTGTTGGTAAATCTTTTTATATTTCTATTTTCGAATACATAAAAAATTAAAAATAAATCTTTCCTGCTTTTATTTATTAATATTTTTTAAATCCGTGCCATTTCAGTTTTAATTTTTGGATTTTTAAATCTATAAAAATTATTTAACTTTTTTCTTTATTTAAACGCTTAGCAATCTTTCCAAGCATTTGAAATCTTTATTTCTTATTATTTTTGGACAAGCTAAATATTAAAAGTAAATCATCTTCAAACTTTTTTAGCATAAATTTATTATTATCTTCTTAAATCGATCTATATTTTGTTTTTGTTTTTAGATTTTAGATTTTGTAAATCTGTTTAGACATTTATATATTTATCAAATCTTTGTAAATATTTTTAGTTTTCATTTGAATTAATTTTTTATCCGTAAAAGTGTTTAAACTTTTTCTTTTATTTTCGATGATTGTCATGCACGCAATCGTGTTGCTTATCAAACAAGAAAGGGTTCCATTTTCATAAATCAACTTTAGACATGTTTATTCTTTTAATTATTTATCTAAAACAAATCCTTTTAGAAAATTGTCATTACATTACATATGGTTTGTAAGAAAAATAATAAACAAACCAATTTCACATCTTACAAATATTAATAATTTTTTATTTTTTTAATCTTCTAACTGTTAATTTAATAGATCTGATCAACTTCAACCCTAATCCCCCCATCAACTAATCTCGAGATCTCTTTTTGCATCAAAGTTGATAATAGTGAGGAGCAAGATTCCGTAGAGGGATTGCAATCGTGATTAGGAGGCGAGAGGGTTGGGAAAAAAACATTCAGTACTAAATACATGATGAACTCGGTTTCAGAATATCTTGAGCATTTGTCTACACAATTGGTTTCATTTAATATTTTTTAGTTGGGATAGAGATGTGATTTAGTTACAATATTGGGATATGGATTGAGATTTTCAACAGCGATTTTAGTTAGGATAATGTTAGATTTTTTTAACCGGGATTTTAGGAAGATACGGAACCAGGATTTTAGGAAGATACGAACGAAGATTTTAGTTGGATAGAGATTCTTGGTTAGGATAAAAAATTACCTGAGATATGACGGACCAGAAAAACATTGATTTGCTATTAAGAGTGTTATAGATAGATAGATAGATAGATTATAGATTATAAATATAGATAATATTGTACAATCCCAAGTGTTCAAAACATATTTAACAAACAGAATTATTTAAAAACATATTTAATAGAACAAATTTTAATTTATTATCAGACCTTTAGATTTACATGGCACCTTCAGATCAAAAACAAATTATCAAGTCATAATTATATTGTCTAATGTCATTGCAGAACAGTGTAAAACGCTACCAAAAGAGATCGCCAAACTAACTTGCTTTTCAGGATGCATAAATCCCCACACACTATATCGTTAGACGCACACGCACGCACAAACCAATATGAAACAGAAAAACTTAGTTCAAGCACAAGGACAAAAAAAAATCATGCAGAAAACTGCACCTTTATCAACATTTCTGTATCCGGGCGTGGCAAAACATTTGATGCACTTTGCCCAGGAGATCCAGCATTTGAGATAATGTCGCCAACTGAATTTGACTGGCCAATGTTTCTGTTGTGGTTAAGTAGCATTCTTAATCTTCTGTTGTCTATGTCCCCAGCCGAAGGAGGTGTCATGTTCTGTTGTGCTTGAAGCAGTAGCTGCTGCTGTTGTGGAGTCAGATACTGAAGCTGATGAAATGGTTGTTGGGACTGCATAAATGGCTTCTGCTGCTGAAGAATTCCTGAACAAAGCTGTTCTAGACCCTAAAATGAAAATTTAGGGGGAGGTTTAAATTTGCAACTTTGATCAGACGAGAGATATGGCCATATAACAACAGTTTTATGATCGACAAGATTGAAAACAGAGAAAGATAATATTAGCATCAGATAGCAAAGAATCTAACATTGATACCATCGTTCCCTCTATCACTTAAGAGCGGAATCTGGAAAGCATACCAAACAGAGCGATGAACTTTTTCATTATCATTTTATTTGACGAAAAAATAAAAAGTTAAATATGCCTCATGTTTTCCAATTAGAAAGCCATAAAGGCTTGAGGCTTAAGACTATAAGGTCAAAGATGGAAACATTGATAAAGCACAGGACTTTAAGACAAATTTACGCATAAAATACAAACTGGGTTTGACCTAGCGTTTAAAATTGATGAAAAAACATAAAGTAGAGATTGAAATAATGCAAAGCATCTCTCCCTACAAAGGGAATTTTGAATTTGAAAACTAAAATGTCAAAACCGAAGTAATTCAATGGATTAGCATGCAATGAGAATGACATCTCACATTCTTCTTACTCCCCGTATACAACCACTCCCCAGATACAAGGCACAATCACTTCAAACACTCGATGGCACCAGTACATCCTCATCCAAAGCACACAAACAAAACATTTGCAACATTTGACACATGAATGGCTAGTTTAAGCAACTATATTAGAAGTTAAAGGACCAAACTTACACAAAGGGGATAAAGAAAATGATAGGTCACTTTTCAGCATGTATGGAACATTGTGTTATAAACTTATACTATCATTAGAAAACTATGTGCAGGAATTTAGATGGGATGCACTCGCTATAACACAAACATCTTTACTATTATAACTAGAAGTCTTTTAGATGATGTCATTAATCAATAAAATATAAATTAGAAAAAATGACAAAATTCCAATAGCCAAAGTTGAGAATTGAAAATGTCCACCTCATCCACCACAAAAGACGAAAATAAGAAAATGAAAAGTCAACAACCCTCTTTATCTATCTCATTTATTACACATTCTCTCATGCTCCAAACCCCAAAAAGAGATGTCTTACAAATTTATACATAAGCCCTTATATCTTGTTATTTTGTTTAACTCATAAATTTCTCGATTCAAATATTATCGCTAACCGCATTCAGTTAATTTCAATTTAGAAAAACTATAGATATCTTTAGAAATTTTCTTATAATGTCCAGGATAAAAAAAATTACAACGCCTTCAGTGCGATGTATATATGTTGTTCAAAATACACACGTGCATTGCACGTGCAAAATACTAATGCTCAATGTATGCCATTGTTCATTACTGCAAGGGAACATAAGAGGTCAACTTAGGGTATATCTAGCAAAAAATCAATGTTGCATGCCCTGGTTCAAAATCAATGCTCTGCAGTAATCCACAAAACAACCCTGGTTCAAAACTTCTCAGCATTACATTGATAACTATAAGTATGACCAAGGGCATATACAAGTTATTAAGTTTCGTAAAGGTACCAGCCATAGCTAACAAGTTGTATGCATACTTTAAACAAGAAAAATACTTATCCTACCCGCCGCGCATGCTGCCCAAAAAGATATACATGGGTCCCTTGCAGGGCGCTAATATCTAGATGATGCAATGTAAGCCCCATCCTTGCCTCTGGGTACACATATGAGTAGACAAAAGTATGCAGAAAAATTATTTCTTCTAACGATGAGCAGGAAAAACCATGTTTCTTATTCTCAAAAACATGGGTTATACTTATATTTTTCTTGTTAAAAGTATGCATATGAGTAGACAAATCTCTGGGTACACATGGGTTATACTTATATTCAAGGTCGTTAGCATCAGTCTGAAAGTTAGAATCGACTCCACATAAGACTTACTGTGAGGGGCCACCCTTTCAAAGTCAAATTATTACCCGCCTGATTTGATCCTGCCAAGAGAAAAAAAAGACAGTGTTGCAATCAGAAGTAGTTTCTTTTCATTCTTAGAATAAATTAAATTAATTTTGATAATTTATGAGATCATTTCTTTAATAGATCATAGATTCAGAAGCACCGGTCAGATGGCCTCAGGAGCACGTAAAAGCAATCAGACTTGGAAAAAATTTGAAAAATCCATTTATTATGTAGTAAGCAAAGTGCTTTTCCCTCTTACTGAAGAGTGAAGATGAAATTGAAAATGAGATCATTTTAACTCTCCCTACATCCCTCATTCAATTTGGATGCTAGGGCATGAATTAAAAATAAAAATGAGAGTACAGATATATCCCAGAAGGCATGAAAAGTTATTACCTTGCACTCCAATTAGGGAGGAATCGGGAACAGCAGATCTTGGATTTAATGCGGGATTTATCTCAGGCTTGATATCCTGAGAGGATAGCTTCAGCCAACCCAGTAATAACGAAAATTAAAATAACTCTTTGGAAACTACCTTTACCTGTGTTGAGCCTGAAAGTTGCTGATTCCTAGCTTGGGCTTGTTGTTGCAAGGCCCCTGAGATAGAACCGGCAGAACCAGGCAACACTTGCCTGATAGGGAGAAAAGAATCAATAATACACCTAACAAAGTAATGTTAAGCACACCCCAGTTTTTAAGTGGGGAGCACAGGAAAAAATTCCTGAGCTCGAGCTCAGGAACATTTAAGTGGGGAGTATTAACCTATACACGCGTGCGCGTGCAAAGCACAAAATCATGTAGATTACTGCATGATTAAACAGGAGATATGTAATCAACTTAGATATTAAAAAACAAGGAATCAAGCATCAAGCCAACAAACTACATGAGGGTTATCAAATTTCTCTTGTGATCTACAACAAATTAGGTTTTGATTTACTTTTCGATCAGCAGATTTTTATTTTTTATTTTTAAGTTTCATTCAGTTCCTTTTGTGATAGGTTGTCATATCCTTATAGTTTTAGCAGTGGTAGATAATGGCTTATCACTACTGAAAATAAAAGTAGAGGTTCAGTTGTAGGAGACTACATCAGAAAAAACTTTGTTCTGGTGTATGTTCCTCTGTTACCAAAACATAAATTTTGTTCTGGTGTATCTATCCAAGATCTATTCAAAACAATAATTTTTTCTGTCTCAACTCTAAACAAATCCTTCCTCATGATAGTATTCATTTCTTCAATAACAAAATTCATCATCAACACGAAAGATGTGACAAGGTTACAAGCAGCTGTTGACCTAATATTAATATCGACCCTCAATAGTTAATGCCAAATTCTAGGACAAGGAAACTATGGTCAGGGAACAAAGAGGCTGTTTAGTAACTAGGAAATGGAGATTCATGCAGCATTTGTTACAAAAAATCTTCATTTCTTATGTTTGGCTAGCAACAAACTTGAGTTGGAAATAAAAAGGGAGATGCAAAAAGTAACAAATTCACATTTTGCACTCATTTTGGTTGTAACAAGAGTTGTAACTTTGGAAGTGGTGAGCATAGTAATTATTATGGGTGCCACATAAGATTAAATGTGTCATCTACACAAATTTGCGACATATGTTGCATATTCTCGTGTTAAACACAAGAAAGTTGTTTGAATTTGGAGATCCAATTACAAACCTTGAATTTAACCAAACAAAGGATTTGAGGCTTTTTATATGCAGCATATGTTGCATGCAGCATATGTTGCATGATGGTGCATTTTTTTCTTGTTGCTAACCAAACAACCCCTAAGAAAAACAAGTAAACAAGATCCTGAAAATGAAAGATCAGCATAACTAAAACTCTAGTTCAAGTATGAAATAACCAACTGCAGACTTTAGAAAGATACCCCGAAGGCTGCTGCCCTGACGCCACCGTTGACTTCAACATCGTGGCATGGTTCGGGTCCAGCAGCTGGCCAACATTTTCTCCAATCCTTTGCTGAAATATATAGTCAACAGTCACAAGAGATCAAATATAAAGCCTCACAAGATATTTAACACCTAACTCAACATATGGAAATTTCTTCATAGAAAGGTCATATCTTGGAACATACCTTCGATGCTTCATCCATAGAATCCCTCTGACTAGGCAATTTAAGACGTTCCTCATACAACTTAGTTGCCAAGGCATTTGCAGTTGGGCTCTGACGTACTAAAGAATCGTTGCCAACAAGACCATTTGCAGAACCATTTAAAAGGGGAGCTCCCTCCCTTCGCTGCTGATTTTGTTGCTGCTGCTGTTGCTGATGATGTTGTTGCGCCTGTCTCTGTAAAAGAAGCTGCTGCATTTGAAATTGCTGCTGCTGCTGCTGATGTTGATGGTGTTGATGCTGCTGTTGGGGTTGCTGCTGCTGTTGCTGTTGTTCCCGGGCCTTAATAAGTTGAGTCTGATACAAATTCGCATATGGGGGTCACTTTATAAGAACTATGAAACAATGTCTAAAATTAAAATATGAGACCAATCTTTGAAGTTTTGGAATATCACAATGCAGCGGTCCTCCCACAGCTTACCAACTTGAATAGAATAATATTATTTAATACAAATGATAAATGATTGTTCTAAAATATACCTACTAGAAATAAATGATAATGCTTATTGATACTAATTATTAAATATACCAATATAAGCTATAGTGATAAATATACATAGTTCTAAAAAATGGTCTAGGGGCATCTACGCCGAAGCGGTGTAGGCCGTTTTGATTTGGGGCTATGCACCCGAACTAAGTGGTCAACAGCATCTAGACCATTCTAAGCGCATTGGCCCGCCTATGCGAAAATTATGCGGCTTTTAGGAAATTATACATTGTATTTATTGCAGTTGATGCTTGCTAATTACTATCCAATTAATTTTACATATTACATGACTTTTTTCATTGTTGCATATATATTAACTACATATTTATAATATTTTCCTATTATTTACATTTTTATTGGAACATTAGAAAATTATTCATGCTTCACTTTGCTATTTTTTTTGCAAGAGCACATATATTTACATTTTTAAAGGGGGGGCTTCTTGGGTAGCTACTATACGCTAGGCAATACCCCTACGACTGCACTGCCTAGCATTTTTACCACCTTGCAGGTATATTGGTATTTACCCGATTCAGGTATACATCAGTAAGCTTTAAACATTGTTGATGACAAATGCAATATTTGATACTAGATATAAGCAGTGAAGAATATGAAAGGTTTAAGGTTAAAACACAATCAAATACCTTATTGCCAAAAGAACACATGAGACTTTCTATAAAGCACAAAGACACATAAAAATGAAAGGGAAGCAACCTTGTACATTGTCTTTATTATAGGAGGATATCACAACTTATGATATTTGAGTAGGACACACCCTGGAATGGGGGAATCCTATCAAGTAAAATAGGACCAACATTGAGAATTAAAAAGAATCTAATACAACTGGATCACAAAGAACAATTGTACCATACAGAATTGTTTGTTATATGGTACACATTGATTATCAATAAGTGAGCACCAGAAAAGAAGTGCTGACACTTTCCATGAGAGCATAAAACAGTGAGCTCCAAAAAAAAGGTATAAAATTCATTCACGTACACCAAAATTGCCGTGGTACATGAACAAGCTCGAATACGGATCGTTAGAGAGATAAACAAAAACTTGCCTCTAAATATGATGCAGCAACATCAGAGTGCTTCTCATTAGTCCTAGCGATGAAAATATCCCAAAAGACCGACCACCATTCAAAGAGAAAACCACCAGGAGCATCAATGGCTACCCATTTAGAATGAAGAACGAATTTAGTACGTATATGAAAAGCCTAAAAGTATAGTCTACAATCGATTCTCTTTTTGTTGATATGCTCACCAACAGGATCTGACGACACCTTTCCTTCAGCTTGAAATGCTTTCGCAGAAGCCTGCAGGTTCCTCTTCACTAGATAATCATATATATAGACGTCAAGCCTGTTTCAACCATTTAAGAAAAATGCATTCGCATGAATAATTTCATGACTTGGTCAAAAGCGTGATACCTACTGCTAGAAACAAAGAAAATAAAGCATATTTCAATTATATTACAAATATGAAGGCTTGAAAAAAAGTATGGCCCAAAGCCTAAAGCAAAAAAAAATGAAAAAATACCAAAGTATTTCTTCATTTGTCCCAAATGCAAATAAAAAAATTTAAAGAAAAACTATATAATTGTAACATTCAAGTATACTACAAAGATCAACTTTGATGAGAAATGTTCTGAATAAAAATCAGATACAAATAAACACCTAAAATTTAATTTGTTTTCTCCCAATTAATTATAACTCTAAAAAAAGAATTGAGGAAATACATGCAAAAGCATCACAGATCACAGCACGCTGAGCCCAAAAAAAATTTATCATCATTGCCTAAATTCTAAAGAAAAATAATTTTCAAAATGAGAAATTAAATAAACTAAAGAAACCTAGATCACAAAGGCTTGCAAACTTTACTGCAATGACAAACCCTAGCATTAAAATAAAGCATAAAATAGCCTAAACCCTAAAAACAATCTTTTTTCTTAAGAAACGAAGTTAAGGCCTCGCAAACCAACCACAACTAAAATGGCACTAAAATCCCCTAAAAATCAATTTTGAAACAACCAACAGAACGTACTAAAGAAACCCAGATCAAAAACCACAAAATAAACAAGAAACGATCATCAAACACTCAAACCCTACAAAACCCTAATCAAGAACACAATCATCAAGATTGAATCTTTTTACTAAAAACACGAAAATCAAGGGGGTGAAAGAGGGCTCACATCTTATCCGCTTCCCAGTTGGTTTGCGACATGATTCCTCTTTCTCCGAGGGATCAAAACCTAACCCCTTTCTCAAATCCCTTCGCTTATCATCATCAGATACAGTAATAGTAAAGAGAATGAACACGATGCCCTAAAAATAGAGCAAAAATTGAAGAGAAAATGGACTAAAAAGGGAAAGTAGGAAGGAAAAAAAAATCTATTCTTTGTGATTAGTTAAGCAAGAAGGAAACGACAACACATCTATGTTTCTGCTGATTTATATAGCATTAAAAAAATGGGTTTTTACATGGAGCAGCCCACAGCTTCTTTTTCTTATACAAAACTCCTATCTATGTTTCATAAATAAAAGGGAAAATTATTTCCAGGCCCAGTTTTATAATTTGATTTATTTTTAAACTACAAAGTTTTAAGATCGTGAGAAACCACAAAAATATAATTTGACATTATTTTAAACCTAAATCCTTGATTTGTGTACATATTTTTATATACATTGCCTATAATTTGGATTTTAAGATTTTCCAAAATATTAGAACATGGGATTGTTTAAAATTTCTTAAGATTTTAAAATAAGAGATTTTTTGTTATTCTTTATTATTTCTTCTATATTGTTATTTTCTCTAATTTCTTCGCTTAACCCATCTTTTTTCTTCTTTATTATTTCCTCTCTATTATTGTTATTTGCCTTAATTTCTTCGCTTAACCAATTTTCTTTCTAAATCCTTTAGGGAAAAAATGTTTCGGCCATTATATCTTCGATTTTAAGTTAAGAAATAAGTGATCACACTCGAAACCATTCAAGAAATTTGGACACGATCACTTTTCTCAATGACGAAGAGCAAAAAAATCATGAACTTGAAGATATTTAGGATAGCGGCCTCCGCTATGACTATAGAAGCAAGGTTGAGGTTGGGATTACTGAAAATAGTGTTAGTTATATGTATGCCCTAGAGGCTATTACTGTACATGAGATATATATTGTAGTGGATGCTGGGACATATATAGGTAGGACTTTCTTGCTCGACATGATAGTACGCTATCTGGTTGCTCTTTATCTTAACATGTATACTTACTGTCTCTCTGTTATATGTTGATAAAGCCCTTAGGATGTGTACTCGACTTCCAGGACTATGATGTAGATCATACTAGTGGGGCCTAGGTAGTCAATGAGTACATCCTTCATTATTCCTAGTCGTGGGAATATCGAGACAGGGTATCGATATTCCAGAGTAGACTAGCGTATATCTTTTCGACCCATATGATGGGTGATGGATGATCCCATATCCATTGGTGTTTGACATCAGAGATGGTATGCGGGTGCTCAGTGGAGACTGGGTACACTGAACGGACTCGCCGAGAACTCCCAGATGGTATTATACCTTACGTTAGATGGCAGTTCTCTGGTGACACTGGTACAGCCTAGTCTGTTGACTCGAGATCGTCATAGAGTCTTATGTGTCTCCCACTGTGCTTTGATTTCCACCCTGCCACGGGTCTACTGAGTCGTGCAAACAGGTGGTTTTTGGGTACAGTCCCGATTCACATAAAGGCAATGAGCGATAGGAGGGGATTCGTCTCTCCCGGTATTGGGGGTTGATGTTGCGCTATGCTCGACTGGCCATAACTGGAAATCCCTGGCCAGGGTTACACTGATTTACTGGTAAGTGTTATCAGTAGTTTCGTACTTGTTATGGACCTTACATCGGCATGACTTATCGATCTACTGGGGTCTGACGTTTACCACCCCTAGGCGAGATATGCGACATATCAGACGAACAGACCGGACTGTGCGGTAAGTGTTACTGGTTGGATTCACAGGAGTGTGAGCAGGCTTGCTCGTTGATCTTTTAATCGCTCAATACCCGGGTGGCCGTTACGTTTAGCAGACCGCTTGCTGCTTGTGGGTGTTTGATATGATCATCACCTACTGCCGGCGTATTGACGAGTCTTTAGAGTCCTACACGGGGGTTTCCTGGCTCAAGCGAAACGAAATAGGAGCGCATATGAGATATGTGCGGGACCGAGAATAATACCAGTATGTGATACTGTATTCTACTCTCGCGATTTGTATCATCGGTCGGTTATATGTGATATAGCCGGGTTACCGAATCAAGTGTTGATTCGATATATTGATACACTTGATATTAGTCGGTTATATGTGATATGACCGGATCATTAAATCAAGTATCGATTTAATGATTTAATGTATTATTATATATTTGATATATTACTTTACATTAACTAGTATTTGTTCACTTAAGATTGATTTTCTCACTTAATGTGCACAAGTTGTATATATGATATATGTTTGTGCACTAGTTTGTATCATGATTGATGATACATGCAAACTTGGGTGTGTGTATGACTTACACCATGTTTAGGTTAATAGTTAGGGTTTTATTTATTTTGGCAAATACAAAATGGTGGCTTTCTTTGTTTTGTGCTTGAAACTTCATGAAGCTTGCAAGCATCTTTGACAAAGTCCACCATTTTTGTTTTGCATGAGATTTTAGTTAACCTAACCATTAACTTAAACTCTAGTTTAGTCTCTACATTAGTTTACTCACCCATGGTTGCATTATGATAGACTTCACTTGATTATTCATTCTATTATTCATTATTCTTTTCTTTTCTTCTTCTTCTTCTTCAAGAAGAAGAAAGCTTGCTTGAAATTTTTAAGTGAAGATTTAGAGTGAGAAATCCAAATCCAAAGTGAACCCACTTCCTATTTCTTCATCCTCTACCACTTGCCATATAGTATAGGGTGTTCTCTTCACAAAGTTCATGACCAAGTGAAGATGGAGCTTGAGTTTGAGTCTCCCCGACGTAGATCACCTTCGGCCTCGAAGTCAACGACCTAACCCGCTCATTTCTCCGATGAAACCAACGCTAGGGTCCGGGATCCCGATGATCGCAGCGAAGGGACGTCAACACGGAGCTTTAGAAGTGAAGGACCAGATCTACAAAGGTTGTATTCCCATTCACTTAGTAGCAAAGTAGTTTGCTTGCTTGTACTTTCGCCTTACCTCTAGTAAACGATCTAGATTAGGGTTGCTCGGTACATATAAAAATTTGATTTTGGCATGGTTGATACCTTGTAGAACCTCATGAGTGTGCCTAGTAACCCTACAAATAGGAGCGCGGGAGTATAATTTGAGAATGGAGTTAGACTTATGGGTCAAACTTTAATCTACATTCAGTTTTTCTAATGGAGCTCGAATAGAATAGATTCTTTTGAGATTTAAGGAAAATGAAGGAGGAGCAGCAATGGAGAAGAAAAGAATCGAGATCACCTATTTATTATAACTATTTTTTAGAAAATATTTTGTTATATAATTATAACTATTTTTAGAAAATAGTTATATAAGAATAAAGGTAAAATCGAGATTTTTGGGAAAATATCCTAGTTATTATACGTATTAGTCATTTTGGGGTTTAACCTTTTGTATTTTTGAAGCATTGGATGTTTTTTACGATTTTAGAAATACATGGGTTTAAAAACAAGTCACTTCTCCAAATCGGGCTCGGAAACAATTTTCCCAAAATAATAAGGCTAGAAATCCAGCATTTTTTATACAAGTCATGTGTCTTGTGACTAGCGCAATTTGAAACTGCGCCCATTACAAATGTATGGGGCACACTCTTAAAATGCACCCCTTACGATTGTACTGGACGCAGTTTCAAACTGCGTCCCTTACAAATATAATGGACACGGTTTAAAAGTGCGCCATATACAAATGTGCTATGCGTGGTTCTAAACCGCGCCCGCTACAAATGTAATGGGCGCATTTTGAAAGTGCGCCCCACACATTTGTAATGGGTGCAGTTTAGAACAGTGCCCCTTAAATGTAGTAAGTGCCAATTCACCAATTTCATTGTTGGGACTTTGTTTTTTTTGGACGCAATTGCAAACTGCGTCTAAAAAAAATATACTCATTCACGGGTTTGTGTTTTTTAATGACGCGGCTTGCAGGTGCGTTCCAAATAGAAACACAATCATTCACGGGTATGTGTTTTTCTGGGACGCGGTTGCCAACTGCGCCCTAAAAAACACATACCCATGAATAATTATGTTCCTTATTTGAAGAGTTCAGTCTCTTCCTCTCTATCTCAAATCTCACTCTTTGTGCCGAGCTCTCTCACACTCTCTCAGATCTCATCACCATCACCATCTCTATCTTTCTCACTCTCAGTTCTCAGTCTTGCTCTCTTTCAATGTCGAGATCTTCATCTGCAGGATTGCCATCAATCGATGAAAATTAAGAGGTACATCCCTTACACCGTCGTGAAATCTGTATACACGAAGATAGACTACTCTAATTATGAAGGCATTCTCTAGCGATTACGGGGGGTATGAACTGGACGATGAAGATTGATCGTGAAATGTTACGGCTCTTGAACTTAGTCGTATTGGATGCTCTCCCGTCTTCCCCTGAAGAAGTAACCTATGACCATCATGGGGAAACAAACCGTCGTCTCTACTTCTTTTATTATACGAGTCTTCTTTCTGGTCGCAATATCGAGTACTTCGCAAGCTCTCTCTACCGCATCTTTATGCATCGTCGGACTTTGAACCATCTCGAACTCACTCGAGATTCTGCGGTAGGTGATGAGGCCATTGATGCAATTACATAGCGGATCAATTCTGTTACTGCAGAGCTCAGTAACGAAGACGATTTATTTCTGAAATTTTAGTGATGAATTATTGTGTTGTTACTGTTATTACTGTCTATTTTGTTTACATCATTCTCGTGTATATTGTGAATGTGCATACTATGTGTGTATAATATACTGTGTATGAACATGTATTTGTGTAAGAGAGAATTAGCGTTTGAATTAAAGTGTTTTCATAAAGAATTAATGTTTAAAAATCGGACAGCACCTCCTTCATAAATTTTGAATAAAATTTATGTACAAGAATAGTAAAATAATAGTATCCACAGATGGAGCTAACTCAACGCCCAAACGGCGGAGACTCAACACCCAAACGGTGGAGACACAATCCATGCAAAACATACGACGCCCAAACGGCGAAGACCAATAAGATGAAAACAATAAACATTGTAAAATAAATAACGAATTTATCGCAACACGATACAACACGATACAACACAATAATCTGTGCAATCTAACGAAGTCGTCGCACCATCCCTGGTGTCCTCCTGTTAGCTACAGGACATCAAGGCTGTGATGGTCCGGCTTCGTCGGCGGCATGTGGCTGAGACGGCTCTGGCTGTGATGATCTATGCTCGTACTCATAGGGATGCTGAGACTGCTCCGGCTGTGCCCGTTTAAGTCGTATTCGTGCATATATGATAGGAAGTGCTAGTGCAAACACAGGTGGTGGAGGCACATGTGGTGCAGGAATTGCTGGTGCAGGGACGAATGGTGAAGGCACGGATGGTGCAAGCACGGCCGGTGGATGTGTGAATCTATGCTTCATCATCATACTCCTAATGAGGGACTTGATGTTCATAAAGCAGCTCGCTGAGTCCTTGGTGCCACTAATCCCCTCATCAGCTATATCCTCTAACGCGTAAATGGCTTGGACCTATATTAATGGTAAATAAGATAATGAATTTCATAAAAATAAGATTATAGTTTTATAAGGTTTGATATAAAACTACCAAATCACTCTCCATCGATCCTCGAAGCATATATGAAGTGAGCGGAGGGACGACTATGATGATGAATATGCGAAATTATCCAATACCAGGCAAGGTATTGGTCTATCGGTATACCTGAATGCATCTCATCGGCTATGTGGTTTACCCGACCGTACCATCGACCTACCCAAATTTGATACTTCACGAGCTAAGCATCCCAAACTAACGCACCACCTTGATCCAGTGTCTGCTCCATCGCACCTGGTATGTGCTGCCTCAAGCCGAACTGGCAAAGGACGCGGTCTGGTACGTGCATCTGAATAACATTGTTGCGGACGATCGGCGTCTGCGAACGCCAGAAGTCGGCGCCGGCCAAGCATAATGGATGCAAAGTGCCCATCAGTAAGGTGTGTACGGTGTCCACGTAACTGATGACTCCTCTATGACATCGAACTCGTTGCGGTAGAAGTAGAGGCTGCGATCCGGTGTCACATCCCATAACTATGGCACATTCCACCTGCATAGAGATTACATACAGGTTAATATTCCAAAATACTTGAAATTTGAAATATGCGCATAGATTCAATTATTTACTGGCAACCATGTGGCCTTTGTCCATCTAAAGCGAACTGTGTTGTAATGGTCGGGAGACCAGTAGAGAGATATGTCCATAACCATATATGAAATAAAATATGATAGAATATGGCTTTACATTGAATATCAATTTAATTACGCAAAATTAGTAAAACACGGCTTTAAATATTTTATACCTGAAGAAGCATTAAAAAGCCCCCAAAACTCTTCTGCTCCATCACTGCAGCCATTCTCAGCTCGCTGTAGAGGAATAACAGAACTGCACTCCCCTACGATAAAGTGGCACATTGGTCAAGATCATCTAAAAGAGTGTCATGACCCGGAAACGGCACTTGATCGGCATTTGAATCACGTGAAGTCTATATGACCCCACCGTAACCCAAATAAGCAGAAAACCAGGAATCTAAATGTCACGACCCAATTTAGGAACGTGACCGACACTTAAACCACGTGACGTCAACAGGCGTAACGCAATTTAAGTAAGCCGAAAACCCAGAAATATAAACCATAAAAAGAAGTAAGTAATAAAACATTGTTAAAACATTTGGAAATCTCAAGTAAAAATATTAAAGCTTAAGTTTATTTTCTTAAAAAATTTTGCAACACCTCCTTCGAAAAACTAGCCCCGAAACGGGTACAAACACAGGATATAAATAAAGCATTCCCAAACGGGAGCAAATCACACCCAAAGGCGGAAAACAATCACCACAAGCATATATACGACGCCGTAGCGAAGAAATAGACAATAAAAATGAAAACAACATAAAAGAGATAAAGCAAAATAAGAAAGGCCGGCTCACACGAGCACGACAACCAGAGTCACATAATATACAATATCGATCCTCACAAACTCGTCTCTAAGTCAAATACATGAAAGTGGTAGATGGAGAGTACTAGATACAATATATGTATTCGGATAACTGCAAACCTACCTACACCAAACGACCTCACAGCCAACGTAGAGGTATCCGCAGAAATAGATACAATAAGGAGCCATGTCGCGACTGCTCTGAGGGTCAAGCCTGCAAAACACTGTGGCACAACGGGGGTGAGTTGACAACTAGTGAATAGTAAATAATATCATACAGATAATCACAAGTTTGCACGAACAACGATAATCTAAAACATGTAATCTGATAGCCTAAGTATGGCAATATGGATACGCAACCAATCATGATCAAGGTACACCATCAGGGTACTACAACTACATGAAACAATGCATATTAAATAAATCTTGAGTGGGGGATAAAACATAATCATCATCAATGAATCATCATTGTGGAAAACCGGTGTCCATCAACGACACCCCAAATCCCAATATCTCAGACGTCGTCACTCTGATCGGCCTTCATATCCGTAAATCTCATGGAACCTGAGTACCCAATATCGACACTCGAAACATCATGAAAATCCGTGTCCAGCATCAACACGTAAATCCATATAACTCGGGCTCCATCAGTACGGATCGGCCCACAGGCTCCGTCAGTCCAGATCGGCCCATATCCATCTCATGACTCCGGTCGGTATCCTCCGGATAACCGCCGGGTCCAAACTATCACTGGTAGGTAGTAGTCCCTCTGTCAGGCTCATCGTCTACTGCACAACATACCTTTCTTGCCCCGGGGTACCATACCGGGTCCACCATGAACCCGCAAACGGGCCATCCATCTCCTCGAATCGGGTTTCGAAAACCAATCTCAGAACCGAGAAAACTCATGGTGGACGCATCGAAATATCATATCAAGAGAAACCAGGTTTTCAAAACAATGCATGTTGGAGATAGTGCCCTCAGAGTCAATTATTAGGTCACAGGTACGTGATTGTAATGATTGAGGGAGGACCTATCCCGGTAGGACAGTCTTACTCGAGATGATAGTATGCTATCTGGTTTACCTTTATCATCGTGTACTGCTTTAGGTGACATGACACGTCGCTATTACACGTTGATAGAGCCCCTAGGATTCTTGCTTGACCACCAGCAGTATGAGGGCGATCATATAAGTGGGAGCTGGGGGTCTATAAGCTTATCCTTAAAAGGTCCCTAGTCGTGGGAGTTTCGAGACCGGGCATCGATACTCCATTAGTAGACTAGTGTATACAGTCGAGACCCCGACGAGGGGCGGTGGCCGGTCTCACAAGCCACTGGTGTCAGTTGGATCACCTAAGATGTATACAGGTGCTCATTGGGTTATGAGTACACCGGACAGGACTCGCCGGGAACATGCTAGTTGGTCATATACCAGACGTCAGATGGCAGTTCCCTGGTGACATGTGTGCAGGTTAGTTCATCGACCTGGGGATCGTCATTTGTCTCGTGTGAGTTCCCACTGTACTTTGATTACTACCCTACCACGGCTCAAAGGAGTCGTGCAAACAGGTTTTAGTTGGGTACAGTCCCGAGCCACATGGAGGCAGTGAGCGTATCTTCAGGGGTTCGTCTCTCCCGGTATTGGGGGTGAGGTCGTGCTGTGTCTAGGAGAGCCATTACACAAAGTCCTTGGCCAAGGCAAGGAGATTTACTGGTAGGTATTCCAGTAGTATCTCAGGGTGTTCTGGGCTACACTCCGACACGACTTGTACCGCTTTTGGGGGTCTGACTTTTACCAACCCCCTAGGCCCGCCATGCGATACTCATAGACGAACGGACCGGACTGCACGGATATTGTCACTGACAGGCTCAGTAGGGTGTCAGGATGAGTTTACTCATCGACGTCCCTTTTGGTCAATAGCTGGTGGCCCATCACGTATTGGCTTATACCTCTGACGTGCTAGTGGTTAAATCCACAGCCATAGTATTGACGAGTCTTTAGAGTCCACCACACTTCCAGTTACTCAAGCTTTCGGGCGAAACGCTGTAGAGGCCGTATGGAGATATGGCAGGGTCCGATCAGATACGTGCGGTATTGCACGGATCAGGATCGGACGGTTTGTACTAGTGGCCGTATGGTTATATGGTAGGGTTCGATCAGATACGTGCGGTATTGCACGGATCAGGATCGAACGGATATTACTAGCCGGCTTTGGTTTAAGCCGGTCCTAGTTTAGTACAGTGTAGATTTTGTCTCATTGCATTTATATCCGGACGGAATACAGATGCGGGTGTGTATGCACAGTATGGGGGTTTTCCTGTAATTTATTACGGGACCAGTTTTCTGGAGTTGCCAGTTTGCTTTCCGTTCCGGCCGGTTTTCCTTTGTTCTTTCCCGGCCGGACTTTTCTGATGGAGGGGGTTATTTGCAGTTTTGCAAATAACACTTTGGTGGAGGTTTTATTTGTAAGATGATTTATTATGAAAGCATCTTTTCTTTTCAACCATCACTTGATTTGTATTAATGAGATTAGAAAGGATTTGAGGTTGATAAGAAAGATTGTTATGATGATGTTTAGGATATAGTCACCTTTCTACTTTTCCTACACTCACCTTCCTTCTATGGTTATGCTTCATATTCATTCCTCCACCTTATTCTTCTTACTTGATGAAAAATGGAAGAAAGAAAGAGAGAAGAAAAAGAGAGAAGAAAAAGAGAGAAGAAGGAGAGAGCTTCATCTTGATCTTTGAGAGAGTAGCATTCTTGATCTCTTTTCATACTTAGAAAAATGCAAGCACCATTTTTCTTACCTTGTTTCCTCCATCATCCACAAATGGAAACCAACCCCAAAGTGAGACTATAATTCTACACTACACTTCCTACAGCATATCTTGAGCATGTCGAGTTGCCGGCTTCATGCGCGAGTTGCCTCGGTATTGAGGTGGGAGCCCGTAAAAGTACCCGGCTTCATGGTGCCCTTTCCGACGAGGAGGAGATGGACGGAGATCCCGCGAGGAGATCGGAGTGGAGATGAAGACCGGAGGACTTGGATCGCATGGTATACTTCTCTACCCCCCCCTCTAGATAGCTTAGACTAGTTTAATGGTCCGATCCGGTTTTAGTGCGCGGTGGTGCCGTTTTGCCAAGTCCGCAAAAATTTAAAGTTTATCACCGTTTCCGCGTTTGGCCGTCGGATTGACGGCCGGGGCGCCGCCGTGCACTTACAGTGGTATCAGAGCCTCGCCATTAACTTAGTCTAGCTTTGTGTAATGTGTTTCTATCTCCGATTGATCAAAAAGTTCCGAAAACCCAATATCACTCACATCAGTTTTCTGTCAAAATTTTTCAGTCTCAGAAAATTTTTCAGGTTGTATAAAATTGTTGTACTCAAAATTCTAAGACATCTGAGAAAATTCGACAACTTCAGTCGACTACCTGAGCGCGGAAGCGCGGCCAAACCCCCCCTTGGGCCGCGCTTCCGCCGCACTCTGGAGTCTTCACAGTGTCAAATTTTTTCAGTGGGCTTATGGGCTTATTTCAGGGGTTCTGGGATATTAAATTTGGGCCCAGGTTTTCTGTGACTGCTACAGTATTGGTTGAGGGCCCACTTGTTAATGTTTGATCAATCGGAAAATTTTAAACACATTTTTCACAGTATTTACATTATATCTGCGACCGTGAATGTCACTCGATCGGTAAATCCGGTCTAACTGCTATAGCCCGGTTAGACGGATTTGCGAACGTGACTTTCACGTTGATGTTCTATGTTTATGCTGTGATGTTGCGGATCGGTCGTGGGGGATAGCCTGGGTGCAATGCTAGTACTGTGCTGTCGTATTATGTACATTTGATATTGCGGGGCGAGCGTCCGACATGTGGACTGCCGTCACTGCCTGTTTGTATTATTCTTTTGGGGCACGACCTGGTTGCGGTCGATGTACCCGGTGTATGTATATTTTACTTTCTGTACTAGGATTACCCCACGGAGGGGTGAACGGATAGCCGGGTTCTGGAGGGCAACAAGCCCGCATCTCATGGCATTGAGACGGAGGGGGCTTCACTCTAGAATTGGCGGGCTATTCGCCGCACTAGTAGGGGGTACAGGTTGACCCAGGAGGGGTGCCCAAGTTACCGGATTCCGTGAAGTGCTGGGTGGTCCATTCACGGTGCTGAAGGGGGCTGCCTCGCTTCAGGTTTTGGCGGGTAACTTGCCGCGCCCGTAGGGGTCTAGGTTTTCATTGCACAGGCTATCCACACGACCAGGGGAACGTCGGGTTTCAGTAGTGGCTCTGTGAAACCCGGGGATCCCAGATATCTGTATTGTTCTGTGATGCTGTACATTTCTGTGATGTTGCATTTCTTTTCACGCCTTGAGCGAAATATAATATATTGGTATATATATTAGTAGATGTTGTATATGTTTTTCACCCGCGCTAGTCCAGTCCCCGCTCTGTCGTTAGTAAGCTAACCTAACGAGTGATGACGGGACCCAGTGGCGAATGCGGATGGCATATACGTACGTCAGTATATTTTCGTTCTTTGTGGTGTGATTTATTGATGGGACTGCGTTGATTCGGATCAATGCAAGTTAAAACAAACCTAATCTGATGTTGTTGGAACACTTTTCAAAAAGCTGTTATTGCAAGGACGTTCATTTTTGTTTTGCATCGTGGTATTCATTTGGAATATCCTGCTTCTCAGTCGACGAGGCAAGGGCCGAGATCCCTTCACCGGGAGTGACCCCTTGGACAGAAGTTTGCGTCAGGGCATTAACTTCACTATAGCCGATTACTTTTGCTTTGCATCGTGATATTCATTTGGAATATCCTGCACCCCATTCTACGGGGAAAGAGCCGAGATCCCTTCACCGGGAGTGACCTCTTTAGCAACGGTTTTCGTCACTATATTTTCAAAAAGCTATCCGTTCCTTCAACGATATCAAGTTCATTACGTTAAAGGTTTTCGCCAGAAACCATTCGTAGCCCTCCGTCGTTTCAGACAGGTAGCACGTAGTATTCATGCTATGTTTGTTGACCTTCGTCAAGGCATAGTGTATGGTAGCTGCTTGTTACTTTTCTGCTGCATAGATAGATGCGTTGGTTTGGGACAGTCGTATAGCCTTGTTGACCTTCGTCAAGGGCTTGTACGGGTGGATTCAGATTAACCCTGGATAATGACGGGTAGAACTTGACATGTGACTTATGATTTGTTGACCTTCGTCAAGGTCATAAGAGCATGGGGCAGAAATCACATCGGGAGTTTCAAAAGTACTGAAACTTGCCAGATATGCGCATACCTTCTGGAGTGTGATACCGTGAGCGGATTCCGTCACGTTGTCATGCGATGAGAGTTGGATCCCGATTCCCATTGATGAGTTGGTATACTCCTCGGGTGACCCCGACTAATTCTTCTTTCAGGTTTGGAGGAGAATTTGAGGTACAGTGGGAGGATTCCTGATTAGAAAAAGTGATAACCATTCTGATCTAGGTTAGAGTGCACGCTGAGTGTTTCTTTTCTCTCTCTCTCTCTGGCAGCGACCATTGACCCGACCCTAGACTTTGACTCAGTGACCAACTTGACCGAACCTTCTTAACACTGGCTTTTGAATTGTCAGAGTTGCAGACCTCATTGCCACTCCTACTTTTACCCTTTTCTCCGGGACACCCCGTATTGTTACGAACGTCCACTTCCATTGGACAAAACCATCGTATGGTTAGATACGAACTCGAAGGAATTCGAGGATGGTTTCCGGTTCTGGAGAAAACGGATAGGATTATTCAGTTGTCTTTTCCTTTTACCTTCTCTCAAGTTGTGAGTACTCCTTGGTTTAGGAGATAGTACACCTATTACGCAAATTGGATAGTCTTCTTCCAAACCTTAGGCTGGTGCCGACCGGTAGGGGATGAAGAAAACCAATTAGCATAACGATGGTGTGCAGAAGGTATTAAGTTCAGACAAAATAAAGGGATCAGTAAGAGGGCAAAGTAAATTGCAACAGATATTCACGACCAAACCAAATATTTCGTTACCACTCCCACATCACCTTTGTATTTCTCCAGGATACTCCGTATCACTACGAAGTTCCCATTTTATTGGATAATCCATCGTATGGTTATATACGAACTCGAAAGGAACTTGTTCCAGTTCGGGGATGGATCCTGGTTCAGGAGAAATAGGAATAAAGTACATTCAGATGTCTTTTATCTTCACCTTCTCTCGCGTTGCGAGTGCTCCTAGGAGTAGGACAGTACACCCTTTATGCTTTTTGGATAGTCTTCTTCCAAACCATAGGCTGGTGCCGAACGGTGGGGAAGGAAGAAAACCAATTGGCCTAAAGGGGTGTACAGAAGGTAAAGACTAAAGACATATGAAGGGATATGGAGAGGTGGCAAAGAATTATACGGTTATAGTTGTGAATCTGGATGATGGAAGAGGCATTACTAGGAATACCAGGATACCCCATCGAAACATTTCAATGTTTCAGTTCAACTGTGTACTGTTAATGAAAACTGATTTCCCGATTAGACACTTGCTCCAGGGTATGTATTTACCAGGTTTGATTCTCACATCTGTTTGGTTTTACAGATGATGAGTGGGAGTAGGTTATTGGGAATTGGGTGATCATCCTCATTATATCGGGATTCGTTGTAATCGGTGATATTTGAGGAGATCACCTGGGCTGTTTGCCGGTCGGCAAATATTTGGTTTTGAATATCCGCTGTTGTGCACCAATTTCAAATTGATATATCTGTACGTCTATTTTCATAGAGTGAGATATACCTTTTGATATTATGTCGATGACATTTACCTATATCAGTGGATGGTTAGGTAAGGAGCATTAAACAGCGGTGTAATTCTTCTTAACCATAAGTACAGTTTTCAATCTACGACACACAGTGAAAGAGTTATTAGACTCAGTGGACTTATGCAGAGGATTGTATGTTGTCCAGGGTCCATCAGGACAGAGGGGTTGGTCCTCGTACTACATTCAGTTTACTTATGACTTCTCTAGTTTTTAGACAAGTGTTTCGTGGAAACACAGGGTCCGAATTTGGAGAAGTTATTGGTATTTGAATAGAGTGGAGAACCAGGTGTCACAAGTATCGGGATTCTTCAAAGTGATCGAAGATGTAGATACTTGTGTATGGTGTTCAGTTGATAGTAATGATTTAGAGAAATTGCTTCTCTTTCAGGTTACTCATAATTGGAAGTATTCCTAAGTTGAGTAACGCTGATCGGCCTCCTTCCATTTAGTTGACATGCACTGGGGATAGCTGCATGATTTGAATCTGGTTCAATTAAATCTGTGCCTCTGTTTCTATATTGGATATAGTACAGTTCATATCTTAACATTGTTAAGGTACGGGGAGTTGTCTGGCTTATGCTTAAAACCAGACACTGGACAACTCAAGGCACATTTCTGTAATGGCTGTTTGTGGGTTGACCCAGGCTATGACGCGGGTTGATTTTCTACCATCTGGATGAACAATAGCAATATTGTTCTAGACTCGCCACAGTTTTATTAAAAATGGATTTTTCAGAAAACAGTAGTGGGAGTATGGTAGAACTGGAAGTGATTCCAGAACCACAAACGATTACTGAAGATTTGATAAGGAACCTAAAGATTCAATCTGGATTGACATTCCATTGGCCACTCCGCAGATAAGGTGGGTAACTTCAGGCACCAGAGAGGTACTACGGTAGCCTCAAGGACGGTGACAGGGAAGTTCTTGTTTACCCACAATTACCATTGCTGTTGTTCCAGGCTGTGAGACCCGGCGGGAGGATGAGTATAGCGTCGTTCTGAACTCGCTTCAGAAGTGTACGTGTATATGACTCTGCCAGAGGGTTGTCGTAATCAGTGGGAGCAGCGGAAGCATTGGTGGACAGGTAGCTTATGTCTATTTATAGACTAGAGCAGATGTAGCGGAGATAGATCATCTATTTCTGACGTGACAGTCATGGGTTTGACTTCATCAGAATAAGGGATGGATCTGTTGAGAAGGTGGTAGGGTGTGATATCCTGGTATTTGGATGATATACACAGAGTAGGAAAAGAAACTCCTACACTACGATCGGTTATACTTTGGTCGTCACACAGTTGTTTCTCCACAAAGGAAATGGATTTTATATCAGACATACTGGTTACTAGATCTATGGTTTTAGATCTAGATTTGGGTGGTTTCCCAATCAGGGTACTTGACAGCATTCTAAGAGTATTTAGGATGGACGACTCCTGGCACGGTAGTGTACCTGCAGGTAATGGAGTCACCCTCTCCAAAGGTGTCTTACAGACTAAAGGGGAGAGGGACGGGCATGATTGGCGGATCACTTGCTCAGGCAATTGAGTCAATCGTGAGATGTCAAGTACCACACCAGATGTTGTTCTTGCACTAGATGCAATAAGTTGACATTAATCCAATCCTGGAGAAACAGTCGGAGGCAGTTTTAGAACATAAGTGGATGTTCTAGGGATATGGTAACGACAGCCTCATTTAGGAGACAGTTATCATTCCAGGCTTCCAAGGTGACATGGACGACAAGGAGGTTGTCAAAGTTATAGTTTTCCTTCTGATGAGGGGCAGTATTTTGGACAGGTGATCCAAGGCAATACTGAGGGTGGCATGGCGCAGGATACTGATTAAGTTCAGTTGACGATACAGTCTAAGAAGTTTGGATTTGGAGTTCATTTATGAGCTATGTCCCATCAGACATCCAGACACATTCTAAGACAGGTGTTGCTCATTTCGGGAGATGGCTTTCTCCGCGAACTTGAGATATAGAGAGACATAGAAAGAAACAACTAAGCGGTTCCACTCACTGAGGCTATTCCTCGAACGCAATAGTTCCGCAAACGAGCTTTGTGAGACTGACTAGTAGAGGAGTTGGATGTTCGGTATCACACGGGCTGTGAGTATGCGACATCGCAATAATTAGTTTTGAGTGCAAGTGGGAGATTGTTGGAGATAGTGCCCTCAGAGTCAATTATTAGGTCACAGGTACGTGATTGTAATGATTGAGGGAGGACCTATCCCGGTAGGACAGTCTTACTCGAGATGATAGTATGCTATCTGGTTTACCTTTATCATCGTGTACTGCTTTAGGTGACATGACACGTCGCTATTACACGTTGATAGAGCCCCTAGGATTCTTGCTTGACCACCAGCAGTATGAGGGCGATCATATAAGTGGGAGCTGGGGGTCTATAAGCTTATTCTTAAAAGGTCCCTAGTCGTGGGAGTTTCGAGACCGGGCATCGATACTCCATTAGTAGACTAGTGTATACAGTCGAGACCCCGACGAGGGGCGGTGGCCGGTCTCACAAGCCACTGGTGTCAGTTGGATCACCTAAGATGTATACAGGTGCTCATTGGGTTATGAGTACACCGGACAGGACTCGCCGGGAACATGCTAGTTGGTCATATACCAGACGTCAGATGGCAGTTCCCTGGTGACATGTGTGCAGGTTAGTTCATCGACCTGGGGATCGTCATTTGTCTCGTGTGAGTTCCCACTGTACTTTGATTACTACCCTACCACGGCTCAAAGGAGTCGTGCAAACAGGTTTTAGTTGGGTACAGTCCCGAGCCACATGGAGGCAGTGAGCGTATCTTCAGGGGTTCGTCTCTCCCGGTATTGGGGGTGAGGTCGTGCTGTGTCTAGGAGAGCCATTACACAAAGTCCTTGGCCAAGGCAAGGAGATTTACTGGTAGGTATTCCAGTAGTATCTCAGGGTGTTCTGGGCTACACTCCGACACGACTTGTACCGCTTTTGGGGGTCTGACTTTTACCAACCCCCTAGGCCCGCCATGCGATACTCATAGACGAACGGACCGGACTGCACGGATATTGTCACTGACAGGCTCAGTAGGGTGTCAGGATGAGTTTACTCATCGACGTCCCTTTTGGTCAATAGCTGGTGGCCCGTCACGTATTGGCTTATACCTCTGACGTGCTAGTGGTTAAATCCACAGCCATAGTATTGACGAGTCTTTAGAGTCCACCACACTTCCAGTTACTCAAGCTTTCGGGCGAAACGCTGTAGAGGCCGTATGGAGATATGGCAGGGTCCGATCAGATACGTGCGGTATTGCACGGATCAGGATCGGACGGTTTGTACTAGTGGCCGTATGGTTATATGGCAGGGTTCGATCAGATACGTGCGGTATTGCACGGATCAGGATCGAACGGATATTACTAGCCGGCTTTGGTTTAAGCCGGTCCTAGTTTAGTACAGTGTAGATTTTGTCTCATTGCATTTGTATCCGGACGGAATACAGATGCGGGTGTGTATGCACAGTATGGGGTTTTTCCTGTAATTTATTACGGGACCAGTTTTCTGGAGTTGCCAGTTTGCTTTCCGTTCCGGCCGGTTTTCCTTTGTTCTTTCCCGGCCGGACTTTTCTGATGGAGGGGGTTATTTGCAGTTTTGCAAATAACACTTTGGTGGAGGTTTTATTTGTAAGATGATTTATTATGAAAGCATCTTTTCTTTTCAACCATCACTTGATTTGTATTAATGAGATTAGAAAGGATTTGAGGTTGATAAGAAAGATTGTTATGATGATGTTTAGGATATAGTCACCTTTCTATTTTTCCTACACTCACCTTCCTTCTATGGTTATGCTTCATATTCATTCCTCCACCTTATTCTTCTTACTTGATGAAAAATGGAAGAAAGAAAGAGAGAAGAAAAAGAGAGAAGAAAAAGAGAGAAGAAGGAGAGAGCTTCATCTTGATCTTTGAGAGAGTAGCATTCTTGATCTCTTTTCATACTTAGAAAAATGCAAGCACCATTTTTCTTACCTTGTTTCCTCCATCATCCACAAATGGCAACCAACCCCAAAGTGAGACTATAATTCTACACTACACTTCCTACAGCATATCTTGAGCATGTCGAGTTGCCGGCTTCATGCGCGAGTTGCCTCGGTATTGAGGTGGGAGCCCGTAAAAGTACCCGGCTTCGTGGTGCCCTTTCCGACGAGGAGGAGATGGACGGAGATCCCGCGAGGAGATCGGAGTGGAGATGAAGACCGGAGGACTTGGATCGCATGGTATACTTCTCTACCCCCCTCTAGATAGCTTAGACTAGTTTAATGGTCCGATCCGGTTTTAGTGCGCGGTGGTGCCGTTTTGCCAAGTCCGCAAAAATTTAAAGTTTATCACCGTTTCCGCGTTTGGCCGTCGGATTGACGGCCGGGGCGCCGCCGTGCACTTACAATGCATACTTTCTTTGAAATATAACAACGGTTCTCAAATCCATAAATCACATGAAATTAGTATCTCAATGCGTAAATCCATGAAATACGATGTATGCAACATAGAACAGTAATATGAGCATATCAAGGGAAACCGTTCTTTTAAATGAATCAAGTTTTTAAATATATCATGTGGTTTCCAAATTCCCCGAAGTCAAATGCAACATCATATAAAGGTGTATATGTAGCTATAGCAAGGTATGTGTGTATGCATATATGTATGTATGCATGATGCAATTCATATGCGCAATAGAATAAGAATCAACGTCTAACTATTGATAATAATGAAGGCGGCACAATACATATTCTCTTAGTAAGGTGGTATAAGAACAACTGCCTCAATGTCAATAACGAATGCAGTACCATATATATGTATATGTTGTGCGTGTCATGGTAATTACCAACGGTGTGTGAGTGGCATACAATTCAGTGCTCGTGCAACATGAACTGTCAGTAATGGTGCAGTGTCCAATAGGTACTAAGTCAAGGTACAACAAATAATGGTATACAAATGATGCTCATGCACAATCAACGTATATGCATATAAACATATGGCTATAACACCGAATCTAACCCTCGACGCTTAACGCCATACGGGCGATTCCTCCGTAGATGTTAAATCTACTCACCGACGATCTCGAACTAATTAAATCCAACCACTTGCTTTCCCCTCCTTGCAGCGTCCGAAGTCCCCGCCTGCGATCCTATTATCACACAACACAATAATGCGTGGATTAGCGAACTACCCAATAATATACGAACACGACGCCAATTAACGAATCAGTTCCCTTAAGCTACAAAGGGTTCGCTTAGCGGCTAAACGCGTACAGCGACATCTCTAAATAAATCCACGACTGAAAGCTACAAGTAATTATTAAACTACATTGGATTAATTGTATCGCACGTTGCGGAAACACTAAAAAATAGCTAAGTGGTCCCCGATTTTGCTATACAAATAATTAGTGAAAGTTGCAAGTTCCACGAGACTACAAACAATCATAGAGACCCCATGACCAAGACACAAGACCCCAGTCCCTAATTTGGCCGCAATTTGCGGCAAGAACGAATATATTTGTGGCCAAAGGTGGAGGGGGTGGTCTCAGGTTTTTAGGGTAGCTTCTAGGTCTCAAAACTAGGTCTCTGTGATGGCAACTTCTCAAACAACAACCTGGTTCGATAGCAGATTCATCCGAGACACAACACTTTACCAAAATACGATATTTGCACAAAAACTATAACTTTAGTGTCCTAAACAACAACTAATAAGTAACACAACATCTTAAAAACCTAGTTAACAGTTAGAGATCACTACCTTACCAAACTTGCTCAAAAACCCTAGCTTTCCATGCTCCAAGTCATCTCTAGAGGCTTAACTAAACTTTGTGAGGATTTTAATGAAGTTTAGTGAAGATTAAGCTTGGTTTTAGTGAAGAACAAGATAGGTTTCAGTTTTGAGGAAGGGAATGAGAAGGAGAAATAATTGAGAATGAGAGAGTGAGGTGAGAAGGAGGGAGTGTATGAGTAAAGGATGAGAGAAATGAGGGTGTGAGGTTAGGAGTGAGCCATGCCCTTTCTCTCTCCTCATTAATGCTCCCATGCTTGCCCCATGCCTCATCATTCTTCATTGTCAACTCTCTCTCTCTCTCTCTCAAAAGAATAAACCCTTACCGATTATTAAGTGAAATGGGTTAACATGGCAAGAAATGGGTTTAGGGTGCCATGACTAGTTAAGCATGGTTAACTCCTCCATAACCCCAAAGTTAACATGCACAAGTTTGTGTAAGCTTAAACAAATAATAATAAAATATTAATTAATTTTTATAAACTATGTGAAAACTATTTTAGTTAACTTTTTTTATTAAAAATCCGCATTATCGTTAATTAACACTAATCGCATTCTAAGGTGTTATACTAAAACTTTTTAAGTAAATAGTGGAGGTGAAGTTTGGAAAATGGTTATCAATGAAACTTAGTTCCTCTTTTTTTTAAGTATAAGTAAAGTTTACTGAAATACAAGTGGGTTGTAGACTAAAATTTGAAAACATTTTCGTCATTTAAAATTTTGGCAGCACCTCCTTTGTAAATTTTGATAAAACTCAGTACATAAGCATAAATATAATCCACATCCCCAATTAGGAGTTATCTCATCGCCCAAACAGCGAAATCACAATCACACAGTATATACGACGCCTAAGGCGAAGATCAACACAAGAAAAGTAAAAGAAATACCAAAGAACATCATCAACTCAAATATAAAGAATTGCATACAAGTCTCGCCTCTAAGTCCAAAAGAATATACAAGTTTAATTTCTAGGTCTACAAAATATTCTTTGCACATAACTCTTTAGATTATTTCTCACATTCTCTCATTTTCCCGCCTTCACTCTCTCTCTCACACATTCTTCGTCACCTCTCCCAAGGATGCCCCTTCCCCCTTACACACCTTCCTCTCACCACAAACTCCTACTCAACTTAACACAACTCCAAACTTTCTCTCCTTGATGCCAACCATAACTCTTTCAATATGAAACCTCATTAAAACTCCAAATGGCATTCTACAAGTTTGATCTTCTCCCTCATTTTTTCATTTAGGTAAAAATACTTCCTTTATCAATTTTTACTTGTGTTTAGAGTTTTAAATATCGGTTAAGTTTTTAAAAACTATGAGTTTTAGTGAAGCTTTAGTGTTCAACTTGAATCTGGAGTAGTTCGAGATCTCTGAAAAATATACAAGTGTGATCGATGGAGTTTTTAACTAGATCAAAAATAAATATAATTATACAAACGGCGATTACGATCTATAATGTAACACGCCTACCAAGTAATCACCCAAAAAAAGAACGTGCCAGCAAACTGCTACTGATCCGAGCGGTCGGTCCTGCAAGAAAACTATGGCACAACAGGGATGAGTTGCCAACTCGTTAGTAGAAGACATCAAGTAGAAATCGAATGCATAACGATCTAGTTAGGTCATACTGTATAATAATATCATGATATGTGGTAACGAATGTGTACATGTGTGTGTGTGTGTATAATATCGTGTATGTATCAATATGTGGTAACAAGTCATCCATAACATGTTATATATATATATATATATATATATATATATATATATATATAAGTGCCCTCAAGGCAATTATTATAATTGATGGAGCACCTATACGAGATAGCAATCTCACTTAAGATGATAGTATGCTATCTGCTTTGTCTTTATCTTTCATGTGATGCGTTTTATTCACTATCACGTATCGTTTAGACTTGAGATAAAGACCTAAGATTTTGCTTGACTACCAAGACGATGATGGAGATCATACTAGTAGGGCCTAAGTAGTTGAGAAGCACATCCTTAAATGTCCCTAATTGTAGGAGTATCGAGACTGGGTATCGGTAATCCAGTTTAGACTAGCGTGTACGTTTCCTGACCCGGTTAGAGGGCGATAGCTGATCCAGCAGCTATTGGTGTTTGATATCAAGGATTGTATATAGGTGCCCATTGGATGAGTTACAATGGACAAACTCACCGAGAACTCCTGGTTGGTAATATACCAATGTCAGATGGCAGTTCTCTGGTGACATGAGTACAGGGTAGTCTTTAGGACCTGAGATCTCCATAGTGTCTCATGTGTGTTTCCACTATACTTAGACTTCTATTCTACCATAGCTCAAAAGAGTCGTGCAAACAAGTTTTTGTTGGATATAGTCCCGAAGCATGTGGAGGCAGTGAGCGGTCAATGGGATTCGTCTCTCTTGGTATAGGGAGTTTATGTCGCGCTCTGCAGAACATGACCACAACAATAAGTCGATAGCCATCGCAGTGGAGATAAATTGATAAGTGTTATCAGTTGTATCTCCGGTTGGTTATGAGTCTTCTATCGCACGACTTATCGAGTTATTGGGGTCTGAAAAATTCTAAACCCTAAACCCGATATGCGATACTCTTAGATAAAGAGAGCAGACGGTACAGTAATATCACTGATCGACTTTGCAGGGTTCAGATGAGCTTGCTTGTTGACCTTCTTTCGATTAATACCAGGATAGTTATTACGTGCAGTTAGTACCGCTGACGTGCTTGTGAGCTAGGGATATGGTCCTAACCTACTGCTAGCGTATTGTTAAGTCTTTAGAGTCCCACATAGAGGTTTTCCAGTACATGCGAAATGATGTAGGGCACGTATAGGGATACATGCAGAAGTTCAATTAAATACGTGTATTTGATACACGTGTTTTAATTAGGTGTTTATTGATATTAGCTGGTATATATATGATATAGCCGGATTATTAAATCAAATATTGATTTAATAATTAAATTTATATTTATATATTGATATATTTATATATTAACTAATGTCATGCTCATTTTATTATTTTTTTCTCTTTAATAATATTTATATATGATATAAATATTGTGACTTGTATGTTGATACATAAATGATGGGAGTATGAGAATTATATAGAAGAATGAAAATGAGTCATGAATTTAAGATGGTTGTAGAATTGATGAGGTGTTTTATTTAATGACTCATTTTTGTTTTTAGTTAAAATGATTGAACTTTATCTCTTCTTCATACTATCTCATCTCCTCCATGCTTCTTCTTCCTCTTGATTTTCTTCAAGCGAGGAATGAAAAAAGAGAAAAATTAAGTTAGCTAATTATTCTATATCTTCTACTAATCATTCTTAGTAAGTTTAATTAGTGGGTTGCTTAATTTTGATGAGATCATTTTGAAGGTAGAGCTTGTGTTGGAGTTATCTCAAGGTGGATCATCTTCGGCGAGGAGATCATTAAGAAAACTTGTTCTGGGTTTCGTAGAGACTAGCCGGAGTCTAAGGAGAGGCGGCTAACGCACTATAAAGGTTGTATCCCACTAAACTCTTGTTATTTTCTTATTAGTTTAGCATTTTGGTTTGATTCTTGGGTTGGGGTGCTATTGCTCTTTAGATTTTTAAAATTACCACTTCCGTCGCGTTTTAAAACCCTACGAGACGTGCCTAGCAACCAATCAGTGGTATCAGAGCTATACCAAAAGACTACAATTTATTTTGGTGAGATTGGAATTCATGAAACCCAAATTTTTCAAAACTAGTTTTAAATATTTGCATGAAAAGCTCTCATTTTTGCTTGTGCCGAAACTACCGAATTCTTAGTTCGGACCATGAATTTAGAGTAGGCTCACGATAACCCAAACCCACTGAATTTGAGCTCGATTTGGCCTCGATTAAAGGGTTGAACCAAGGTCGATTCAGCTCCGCATTAGGGCTGAATCAGCCACTAGGTTTGCCCCGATTTAGGGCTATTCCAGGGCTAATTCGGCCCTGATGCGGGACTGATCCTGTCCCTGATTCGGCTCCATTTCGGGGCTGAATCAAGGCTCATATAGTGTGGGGTTTTATGGGGTTATCGGGGTTCGATTTCGCGCAAAAGTGAGGGGATTTTCGTTGCCGGGATGAACTTGAAATTCAGTTTTTGGAATTTCAAGTTAGCGATCTCGCGGTTTATGAATTCAAATGTCATGGTTCGAATCGACTAAATCAAAGTGTTTGATTTATTCGGCTCGAACACGGATATAATAAGGATATATGTTGGTAAATATCGCCTAATTGCTATATGATCAATTAGACAAGGTTGCGCATTTGTTATTGTTATTGTGATTGTTGTTGATATATGTTGATATATAGCATTGTTGGAATGTGTTGGATTGTCACGAAATGAATAGCTCCCGTGCGAAAGTGTGATATTGCGATAAGTGTTATTTTCATTCATGCTTGTAGCCATCTTGTATATTCATTTGTTCGTTTCGAGCTCCAACTTGTGACCACCGTTTCCGCTGTATGTATATTCATTTGTTCTAGACGAGCTCCAACTTATGGCCACCGTTTCTGCTATATTTATATTCTTTTTCAGGGCGAGCGACCGGCTTGTGGTCGTCGTTACCGCGATGTATTATTATTTTTTAGGACACGATCAGGTTGCGATCGTTGTCGCCGTTGTATAATAAAGGTTTAGGATTACCCCATGGAAAAGCGCACGAACAACCGAATTCTTGATTGCTAGGCTATCTCAAGGAGTTGAGATCGGGTCACTCTAGTTTAGGATTGGCGGATTGCTTGCCATGCTTGTAAGGGGTATATTGTTAGTTGTATGTATACCCTAAAGGCCATTATTGTACATGATTGTATATTATAGTGGATGCTTTGACATATATAGAGAGGACTTTCTTGCTCGACATGATAGTATGCTATCTGGTTGCTCTTTATGTTAATATATAGGTTTGTATTGTGATACTGTCTTTCTCTCGCATGTTGATAAAGCCCTTAGGATGTTGATCAGTCGAAAATACTGCATTTTTAACACGTCAATTTCCCTATCATTTGCACTCATCTAGTAGTGTTCGGTTTGCATATTACACATATTAGCAAAACAGTCGTAAAATACCAGATTACCTGTGTTATACTCTAAAACCGACATTTCTGAGGGAAATTGAGTGTTTATCATGGCATCGCATCATCCCTGTATTGCGCAACACTTGTTTCGGAGTCTGTGCAGGAAATTCCAGAAACCGAGCAAAAATTGTGAAACAGTGCTGATAAAATACGCCAACTCAAAGGCAAGAGATCTGGCAGTGATCAGGGACTCATTTGGAAAATCAACATATCAGAAAATATACATAAAGTCAGCATCAGAAAAGCCCAGAAGTTCCAAGCCCCAAGGCCTGCATTGAGCCGCGGATCCGCGGCCGGAGCCGGCTTGCGCCGCGGATCCGCGGCGGCTCCATGGCTTCAAATGCTCAATTTCCTGCACGTGCCTAATTGTAACGGTCCAAGCTTCTAGAAGACTCCAGAATGACCACGTGGCTTCATCCAGAAGGCTCGGCCTAACAACCTTACCCAAGAATATTCCTCATTCTAGAATATTCCCTCCAACAAACTTCTTCTAGAAGCCTCCTTATAACAACCTTCTTCTAGAAGCCTCCTTGTAACAACCTCATTCTAGAATATTCCCTCCAACAAACTTCTTCTAGAAGATTCTTTCTAACAACTTCATTTTGGAGGGAAAATTCAAATGAGGTAGTTCATTTTGGAGGGAAAAGTGGTTCATTTTGGAGGGAAATTTGAAATTTGAATTCTAGATCTAGGATTTTGGATGGCTTATAAAAGGAAACCTAGATCTAGGGTTAAGGAGTTCAATTCTTCATCTATCCCCCCATCTACAAGTTGAGTGACACATCTTGTAGCCCCAAATTCTAAATCCAATTCCAAATTCAAGATCCCAAGTACCAAATCAAGCAAGAAGCCTTCAACCTTTTAGGAGCCGAGCCGATCTTCAATCGAGCAAGTGATCCAAGCCGATCCGCGACTCAAGGAGACGAGCGAAGCCAAATCGACGATCGAGTTCCTCCTCTTGTAGTTCTTGAGCGAATGTAATGAAATTGTTGATATAAATAAAAGGTGAAATTCTTTAATCTTGCTTTCTTTAAATTCTTGCATCATGATTCGATCTCATTTTGTAATTGTAGTTCTTATTATGATGTTTGAGTAAAACTCCGCTCGTCAAGGAGTCGAGACGATCAATAGAATGATGATGTAACAAATCTTAAAACGATTCTTAAGTCCTACGAGCTTTGTAAACCCTAGCAAGTTCAAGAATCGATGACCTATTCGTTGCGATGCTTTCTTGAATGTGATCGCTCGAAATTAGGGATCTACGATCGTTTCTTGAATTTACTAGAGGCTAGAATGTGAATGATATCGACGAAAGAACAAGGGATAAGATGAAACCCTAGTTTCATAAGAAATCCCTAATTCTCGATCGATCATCATCGATCTAGTATCAATTCATCGAAGGATAAGAATACATAATTGTAAGATTACATCACATCTATAGATCCGATCGATTCCTACGAGCCTCATTTAGATTCTTGATATTTGGTTAGAAAAATCATCTCAAACTATCAATTCTTGATTCTATCTTTTTCTTGTTATTAGATCTAGAATTTCTAATTCTTGAACTTCAAATACAAATCTTGAATTGTTTTGTTTTCTTTCCTTTAAAATTTCAATTCATCTAATTCAAAAGACAAACGATTACACTTTCCCTGTGGACGATCCGCACTTACTAATGCGCTACAATCGACACCGTTATTGATTGCGGTCAAAATATTTTTGGTTGTGATTTCTTTACAATTTTTCAAATACTACACATCAAGAATTTCATTCAAATCAGATGTATACTTGACTACCAAGATTATGATGCAGATCATACTAGTGGGGCCAAGGTAGTCCATAAGTTCATCCTTTAATTGTTCCTATTCGAGGGTGTGTCGAGACGGGGTATCGATATTCCGGAGTAGACATATACGCTTCTTGACCCATATGATGGGAGATGGATGATCCTACATCCATTGGTGTTTGACATCAAAGATAGTATACAGGTGCTTAGTGGAGACTGGGTACACTGAACAGGACTCACCGAGAACTCCTAAATGGTATTATACCTAACGTCAGATAGTAGTTCTCTGGTGACACTGGTACAGGTTAGTCTATAGACCCGAGATCGTCATAGAGTCTTGTGTGATTCCTAATGTGCTTTGATTTCCACCTTACCACGTTCAAGAGAGCATGCAAAATGGTGGTTTTTGGGTACAGTCCTGAGTCACATGGAGGCAATGAGCGACAGGAGGGGTTTCGTCTCTCCTGATATTGGGGGTTGATGTTGCGCTGTGCTCGATTGGCTATAACAGGAAGTCCCTGACCAGAGCTGATATGGAGATTTATTGGTAAGTGTTATCAGTAGTTTCTCGACCCGTTATGAGCCTCATATCGGCATGACTTATCAAGTTACTAGGGTATGATGTTTACCACCCCTAGACTCAATATGCGACATATCAGACGAAGAGACCGGACTGTACGGTAGTGTTACTTATCGGATTCACATGAGTATGAGCAGGTTTGCTTGTTGATCTTCTGATCGCTTAATATCCGGGTAGCTGTTACGTCTAGCTAGTACCGCTGACGGCTTGTGGGTGACTGATATGATCATCACCTACTGCCGGCGTATTGACAAGTCTTCAGAGTCCTACACAGAGGTTTCCTGGTTCAGGCGAAACGAAGTAGGAGCACATATGTGATATGTGCGAGACCGAGATTAATACGAGTATATGATACCGTATTATAATCTCGCTATATGTGATATCAGTCGGTTATATATGATATAGCCGGGTTATCGAACCAAATGTTGATTTGATAAGTTGATATATATGATATTAGTCGGGTATATGTGATATAACCGGATTATTAAATCAAGTGTTGATTTAATAATTTAATGTATAATTATATATTTGATATATTAACATACATTAACTAACATTAAGCTCACTTAAGTATTTCTTTTTCTCACTTATGCATATAATATATATGTGATATATATTATTGTATTTGTTTACATGTGTCATGCTTGATGATACATTGTATATGGGTGAATGAGGATCACACCATACTTGAGATAATATGAGGTTTTAATTATTAAGGGTAAATCAAAATTAGGTGAAAAATTGTCATGGTTAATGAAGCTTGGAGAAGCTTGTGGAACCATTGACTTAGTCCGCTAATTTTATCTTACCTTAGATATTTATTAATCTAAACATTATCTAAAACCATGGTTAAGTCTTTACATGAGTTATATGAGATATTTCTCACCCATGGTTGCCATTCTATTTTACACTTCATCTTCATCTTCACAAAAGGAAAAGCTCTCTATGTTTTCAAGAGGTGAAGACAATTAGTGAGAAAAAGAATTCTAAAGTGAGCAAAAATCCTACTTCATCAACCTACACTAGATTAGCCATTTAGTTTAGGTTGTTTGCTTCACTAATTCCCAATTAATGAAGATGTAGCTTGAGTTGGAGATTTCTCGACGTAGATCATCTTCGGCCTCGAAGACTTCAAGTAAGCTTGTTCTTTTCGTCTAGTGGAGCCTAGCGAGAGTCCGGGAGACCACTACTTGGAGAGAAGGGACTACTACACGGGGCTTTTGATGTGAAGGGCCGGTCTACAAAGGTTGTATTCCTTATTCACTTAGTGTAATGTTTGATTACATGCTTGCTTACTTTAATTTCTCCAGTTAGATCCTTGGTTTGGTTACTTAGCACACTAAATTTTTTAAATTGGCATGGTTGATGCCTTCCGAAACCTAGTAGTCGTGCTAGAGAACCCTTCAGTGGTATCATAGCCAATCTAGAGAATTAGACGATGTTAGTAGAATTACAAAACCGAAACAGCTCCGAAACAGTCGAAACAAAACCCTTTTTTCTGTCGAATTTTTTTGAGCCTCTAAAATTTTTTTAAACAGTTGCATAGTACTCTTTATTGTGTAGTATGAACACCAGAGAAAAATGAGCCCATTACACTGGATTTGACCCGGTGAAACATGGATTAAAACGGCCTGGCCGGTCCTAGATTGTGTTTTGGGCTTGGAATTTCTTTATTGTTCCATTCTCTGGGGTTTGGTGTTTCAAGTATTGTTTGTTTTTGCTAAAAATTACATGTGATGTTATCTTTCTGTAGTGGCAATTCGGAGTGTTTTCGTAGTCATATTTTAACATCGTTTCAGATAAATTAGACGATGTTAAAAAGTTCGAACGAACATCAAACACCACCTCAAGATTGCTCTCTGGAAAATTTTCAAAAGTTGGAAATTTTGGGTTTAAAAATGTTCAGAAAATTGTGCAGGGTATTATGTGGACCACTAAGAAAAACGAACCTCTAACTCGACCTAACGACCGCGGAACTGCGACCAAAAGGTGCTTTTGGCAGCAGTTCCGCGGCGTTGTTGGTGAGGCTTGGGACGTACTTTCTTGTACTGGTCCGTATGTGCTTGTGGTACTGTTTGAGAATTTTTGAATCTAACTCGAGTGTTGAGTCCTCTGAGAATTTTGGGTGGTTGATCGATCGATCGAAAAGTTTAACATCGCCTAGTATTTATGAATGCGATACAATATTTGGAATCACTAATTAGTTTTGTGAAAATTGATTAGTTGCTTGTAAATTTAATATTTCGGTCTCGGTAGGAATTGAGAATCTTGTTGAATTACCCGATTTCTTTTGAAAAGGTGTTTTCATAGATGAGACCCAAATGTAAGATTTACAATGTTAGGCATGAAATACGAAATATGAGATATTCCGAGTTTATGATGTCTAAGGGATGTGTCGATTCCAAATGTTGTAGTTTAACATGTTCTTTTCTGCAACCGTAAGTGTAATATGTGGTGTATCGCCGGTTTCGTTGCTATATGTCAACGAAAATTGGGATATGCATATTTACTTATATTGATGACATGTGATGTTATGTGTTGCCGGGATATGTTATATTGGATCGTCGTGTTTGAATAGTCGGGGGTTTTTGCGTGAGATGAGAGTTTTTCATTTTCATTCATGTAAAAACTTGTATGTAATATTCTTTTATTAGGGCACTTCCGGGGGTTGAGGATGATGTCACCATTGATATATATTATTTACTTTTTCGCATTAGGATAGACCCAAGGCGGGGAACACAAGTAACCGGGTTCTAGAGTCCAGTGGGAGATCATCTCGAGGAGTCGAGTCCGGGTCTCCTAACTTTAGAATTGGTAGGGTTGCTTTCCGCTCTCGTAGGGGTTTAAGGATGTGGGTTTGGCTATTCATCACGACCATGAAATCCGTGTTTTTTACTGGCTTAATTTAAAACACGAACCTCCTAGTATATCCAATATTTCATATGTTGACGTCTGCTGCTGATATTCTGTGTTGTGATCACTTTATATGATGAGATGAATGTTGTTATTATATATATGATATATAATAAACGTTGCTTATGTTTTGCACCCGCGCTAGTCCCGCCCCGCTATACCGTTAGTTAAGTAACCTAACGGTGTATAATGGGACACTGTGGCGAATGCAGATGGTATAAGCATACATTCTATTTTCGTTTCTTCTATGATACTTAGGAAGCATAATTGATGGGACTTTATTAATGAGATTAATAAAAGAAAGAAACCTAAAGATATTGTAGAATCAAATTTTCAAAAAAGGGTAGCTCTAGTTTTTGCTTTACATAACGGTATTCCTTGATGAATACCCAGCACCTCATTCGACGAGGAAAGAGCTGAGATCCCTTCACCAGGAGTGACCTCTTTAGCAGAAAGCTAGCAGATGCTACAACCTACTCGGTTTTGTCTTTTCATTACTTCTCTAGTTCTTACTTTGCATAGTGGTATTCATGAATATCCAGCACCTCATTCGATGAGGAAAAAGCCGAGATCCCTTCACCAGGAGTGATCTCTTTAGCGAAGCTAGCAAAAGTCTAAAAAAAACCTCTTTTCAAAATCACTTAATTCTACAACGATATCAAGTTCATTACGCAAAAGGTTTTCTTAAAAACCTGTCGTAGCCCTCCGACATTTCAGATAAGTACTATTTAGTATTCGTGTTGCGTTTGTTGGCCTTTGTCAAAGCGTAGTGTGCGGTAGCTGATTAGTGCTTATCTGCATAGTATGTGATGCGATTGGATTAGGGTAGTCGTATGACCTTGTTGGCCTCTGTCAAGGGTCGTATGGATGGGTTTAATTCAATCAGGAAATGTCCGGGTTGAACTTGACTAGCGGCCTATGATTTGTTGGCCTTTGTCAAGGTCATAGGGCGTTAGGGGCAAAATATTATCGGGAATTTCAAGAGTTGAAATTTGCAATGAGATTGCATACCTTCTATGAGATAGTTGGATCCCGATACCCACTGCGAGTAAGAGTTACTCCTGGAAGAGTTTTGCACATTACAAATTAGCTGATCAAGTAGGTGACTAGAAAGGCATTGTCGGGGTTACGCCCCTGGGAAAATGAGGTTTATTTTAATTAGGTCCGTGCGAAAGCACGGGGAACCTCCCTCAAAATACCGACACTGGCCTGACCGAAAGATTGGCAAACTTGTAGGGTGTAATTAATTCCGACTAATCTTACCTTTTAGGGTTTGAAAGAAGATTTGATAAAAACAGTGGAGCCGTCCTGATTAGATAAGATAACAACCAATCTAATCTTGCAAGAGCATACGCTAAGTGTTTTCTTCTCTCTTTCTCCAGGTAGCGACCATGTCACGTCTTAATCAAGATGATAATATGGATGTATTGACCGAACCTGCTTATTATACTGAGCTGGGGAACGTTGGTTCCGCCCTATCTTATAATTGTTATAAGTCTGAGTAGGAAATAGGGGAATATCCGGATTCCCAAGCCACCCAAATGAGGAATGAGCATGCTGGTGCATCTTCTTCGGGTGTGTTAGTTACAGAGAACTGTTTCTCAGTACACTCTACGTCCTGGGTATTAGATACCGGATCGGGATCCTACATATGTAATCTGTTATATGGGCTAAAGAAAGATAGAGAACTGGGAATAGGTGATCATTCTGTAAGAGTAGGAAATTGTGCAAATGTTGCAGCCAAAGTAGTTGGCGAATATCACCTTGTATTACCAAATGGTAATACATTGATTCTGAATGAATGTTATTACATACCGAACCTGATATACAATATTATATCAGTTTCTTTATTAAGTAAAGAAGGATATAATTTTGTATTGCAGGATAATGTTATGAACATTTTTCTGAATCAAAAGTTGATTGGATCAGGCTCGTTAAGTAATGGCATATACGTTCTAAATCAAAGCATAGTTCTTAACATACAGAACACACACAAGAGGAAGAGTTCAGAAATGAACGAATCCTTCTTATGGTATTGTAAACTAGGTCATATCAATGCGACACGACTAGCTAAGTTATATATAGATGGATATTTGAGTCCGTTCGAATTTTCATCTTATGAAACTTGCCAGTCATGTCTCAAAGGCAAGATGACCAAAACTCCGTTTACTAGACACGGAAAAGAGCTACGGAACTCTTGGGACTGATACATAGAGATGTATGCGGTCCCATGTCTACATATACCAGGAATGGTTCCTCGTACTTCATTACATTCACCGATGATCTCTCAAGATTCGGACATGTGTTCCTATTGAAACACAAGTCTGAAGCTTTTGAGAAATTCAAGGAATATAAATACGAAGTAGAGAACCAAACGGGTAAAAATATTAAAATCATACGATCTGATCGGTGAGAAGAATACTTGAGCACGGAATTCCATGACTATCTAAAAGAGAATGAGATTCTCTCAGCTTACTCCTTTGCATACACCATAGCACAACGGTGTATCGGAGCGGAGGAATCACACCCTATTAGATATGGCGCGCTCTATGATGAGTACTGCTGAGTTGCCTGTTTCCTTTTGGGGTTATGCGCTTGAGACAGCTGCATACCTATTGAATCAAGTTCCATCTAAATCAGTGCCTACAACACCATATGAGATATGGAGTGGTAAAAGACCATGTCTTAAACGAGTTAAGATATGGGGTTTCAGGCCTATGTCAAACGGCAAAATCCGGACAAACTCGAGGCACGATCAGTTCTTTGTAAGTTTGTTGGATATCCCAAACATTCACATAGATATCTATTCTACCACAGCAAGGAACAAAATGTGTTTGTTTCTCGTCATGCCACCTTTTTAGAAAAGAAATTTCTTGAAAAAGAAATTAGTGGCAAAGAGGTAGAACTGGAAGAAGTTCAAGCTACACAGACTACAACTGAAGATTTAGTGTAACCAGAGGATTCAATAGTCCCCAACAAACCTCGGCCTTTCCACCGATCTAGTAGGGTTCCTCATCCACCTAAGAGATACTACAGTTTTCTCATTGATGGTGGCAGCGAGGATTGCATCATGGAAGATGATGACCCAACTAGCTTCGAGCAGGCCATCTCGAGTGGGGACTCTGTGAAATGGCTAGATGCAATGCGATCTGAGATGGAATCCATGTACACCAACAAAGTATGGACTTTGGAAGATGCTCCTGAAGGGGTAAAACCCATCGGGAGCAAGTGGATCTTCAATAAAAAACTTGGTGTAGATGGAAAAGTTGAGACTTTCAAAGCTAGACTTATAGCAAAAGGTTTTCGTCAACGACCAGGTGTCGATTATGATGAAACCTTTTCTCCAGTGGCTATGCCTAAGTCCATCCGGATCCTACTTGCCATCGCTGCATACCATGACTACGAAATCTGGCAGATGGATGTTAAGACCACCTTTCTAAATGGTGATTTAGAAGAGAGCGTGTACATGACTTAGCCAGAGGGCTTCGTGGATAGTGGGAGAGGTGTGAAAGCTGCTTAAATCAATATACGGGTTAAAGCAAGCATCGTGGAGTTGGACCATTTATTTTGATGTGGCAGTCAAAGAGTTTGACTTCGTAAAAAACGTAGATGAACCTTGTATATACAAGAAGGTGGAAGAGAGTAAGGTCGTCTTCCTCGTATTGTACATGGATGCCATACTCTTGATAGGAAATGATATTCCTATGCTGCACTCGGTCAAGCTCTTCTTATCACAAAGATTCTTCATGAAAGATCTAGGTGATGCCACCTATATCTTGGGGATTAAGATCTATAGAGATAAATCTAAACGGATGTTGGGATTGTCCCAATCCAGGTACATAGACACCATACTAAAGAGATTTAGCATGGAAGATTCCAAGCGTGGGAATTTACCCACGATCTCAGGAATCACTCTCTCCAAGGAGATGTCTCCCAAAACTGATTTGGAGAAGGCTCACATGCAAGGGATACCCTATGCTTTGGCAGTAGGCTCTATCATGTACGCGATGTTGTGTACCAGACCCGATATGGCATACTCACTAGGTGTAGTGAGTAGGTATCAAGCAGATCCTGGAGAAAATTACTGGACAGCTGTGAAGAACATTCTTAAGTACTTGAGAAGGACTAAAGAAATGTTCTTGGTGTATGGTAACGATGAACTCCAAATGGAGTCCTTTACCGATTCGATCTTTCAGAGTGATAAGGACGACTCTAAGTCGGTCTCGGGTTTTGTCTTCACCCTTAATGGAGGGGCGGTTTGTTGGAAGAGTTCCAAGCAAGAAACCATGGCAGACTCGACGATGGAGGCTGAATACATCGCTGCTAATGATGCCGCCAAAGAAGCTGTCTTGATGAAGAAGTTCATAACAGAACTTGGAGTGGTTCCATCCATCAAGCATCCAGTACCTTTGTATTGTGATAACAATGGAGCTGTGGCTTTGGCCAAGGAACCCAGGTCCCATTAGCGATCCAGGTATATTCTGAGGCGATATCACCTGATCCAAGAAATAGTTGATCGCCGGGAGATCAAGATCAGGAGAGTTGACACGAAGAATAACACGGTGGATCCACTCACGAAGGCCATACCCCAGATACAATTTGAGAGACTCTTCGGGGTGTTGGGTATGAGATACTACAAAAATTGGCATTAGTGCAAGTGGGAGATTGTTAGTTGTATGTATACCCTAGAGGCCATTATTGTACATGATTGTATATTATAGTGGATACTTGGACATATATAGAGAGGACTTTCTTGCTCGACATGATAGTATGCTATCTGGTTGCTCTTTATCTTAAAATGTAGACTTGTATTGTGATACTGTCTTCCTCTCGCTTGTTGATAAACCCCTTAGGATGTATACTTGACTACCAGGATTATGATGCAGATCATACTAGTGGGGCCAGGGTAGTCCATAAGTTCATCCTTTAATTGTTCCTAGTCGAGGGTGTATCGAGACGGGGCATCGATATTCCGGAGTAGACTAGCGTATACGCTTCTTGACCCATATGATGGGCGATGGATGATCCCACATCCATTGGTGTTTGACATCAAAGATGGTATACGGGTGCTCAGTGGAGACTGGGTACACTGAACAGGACTTGCCGAGAACTCCTAGATGGTATTATACCTAACGTCAGATAGCAGTTCTCTGGTGACACTGGTACAGATTAGTCTGTAGACCCGAGATCGTCATAGAGTCTTATGTGATTCCCAGTGTTCTTTGATTTCCACCTTACCACGTTCAAGAGATCATGCAAAACAGTGGTTTTTGGGTACAGTCCCGAGTCACATGGAGGCAATGAGCGACAAGAGGGGTTTCGTCTCTCCCGGTATTGGGGGTTGATGTTGTGCTGTGCTCGATTGGCTATAACAGGAAGTCTCTGGCCAGGGCTGATACGGAGATTTACTGGTAATTGTTATCAGTAGTTTCTCGACCCGTTATGAGCCTCACATTGGCATGATTTATCAAGTTACTGGGGTCTGACGTTTACCACCGCTAGACTCGATATGCGACATATCAGACGAAGAGACCGGACTGTACGGTAGTGTTACTTATTGGATTCATAGGAGTATGAGCAGGCTTGCTTATTGATCTTCTGATCGCTCAATACCTGGGTAGCCGTTACGTCCAGCTAGTACCGCTAACGGCTTGTGGATGACTGATATGATCATCACCTACTGCCGGCGTATTGGCGAGTCTTTAGAGTCCTACACAGAGGTTTCCTGGCTCAGGCGAAATGAAGTAGGAGCACAAATGTGATATGTGCGGGACCGAGATTAATACGAGTATGTGATACCGTATTCTAATCTCGCGATATGTGATATCGGTCGGTTATATGTGATATAACCGGGTTAATGGACCAATTATTGATTCGATAAGTTGATATATATGATATTAGTCGTGTATATGTGCTATAGCCGGGTTATTAAATCAAGTGTTGATTTAATAATTTAATGTATAATTATATATTTGATATATTAACATACATTAACTAATATTAAGCTCACTTAAGTATTTCTTTTTCTCATTTATGCATATAATGTATATGTGATATATATTATTGTATTTGTTTACATGTGTCATGCTTGATGATACATTGTACATGGGTTTATGAGACTCACACCATACTTGAGATAATATGAGGTTTTAATTATTAAGGGTAAATCAAAATTAGGTGGAAAATTGTCATGGTTAATGAAGCTTGGAGAAGCTTGGAGAAGCTTGTGGAACCATTGACTTAGTCCACTAATTTTGTCTTACCTTAGATATTTATTAACCTAACCATTATCTAAAACCATGGTTAAGTCTCTACATGAGTTATATGAGATATTTCTCATCCATGGTTGACATTCTATTCTACATTTCATCTTCTTCTTCACAAAAGGAAAAGCTCTCTAGGTTTTCAAGAGGTGAAGACAATTAGTGAGAAAAAGAATTCTAAAGTGAGCAAAAATCCTACTTCATCAACGTACACTAGATTAGCCATTTAGTTTAGGTTGTTTGTGTTGGATATATGTATGCCCTAGAGGCCATTATATGATAGTGGATGTATTTATATATGTATATATATACATAGGACATTCTTGCTCGACATGATAGTATGCTATCTGGTTTCTCTTTATCTGACATGTTCACTTGATCATGCTTTTATTCATTTGTACATGTTGATAAAGCCTTGAGGATGTTTGCTTGATTACTGTGATATGATGCAGATCATACTAGTAGGACGTGTGTAGTTTATAAGCGTATCCTGAAATGTCCCTAGTCGTGGGTATATCGAGACGGGGCATCGATATTCCAGAGTAGACTAGCGTATACGACACTAGACCCATGAGATGGGCGATGGATGTTCCCATATCAATTGATGTTTGACATCGAGATCGTATGCGGGTGCTCAGTGAAGACTGGGTACACTGGACGGACTCACCGAGAACTCCTATATGGTATTATATCTATCGTCGGATAGCAGTTCTTAGGTGACACTGGTACAGGTTAGTCTGTAGACCCGAGATCGTCATAAAGTCTCATGTGTTCTCCCACTGTACTTTGATTTCCACCCTACCACGGCTCTACTGAGTCATGCAAACAGGTGGCTTTTGGGTACAGTCCCGAGACACATGGAGGCAATGAGCGATAGGAGGGGTTTCGTCTCTCCCGGTATTGGGGGTTGATGTTGCGCTGTGCGCGGTTGGCTATATCAGTAAGTCCCTAGGCAGGGCTGTTGAGATTTACTGATAAGTGTTATCAGTAGTTTCTTGATCTGTTAGACCGTTTATCGGCACGACTTATTGAGTTATTGGGGTCGACGTTGCCATCCCTAGACACGATATGCAGCATATCTGACGAATAGACTGGACTGTACGGTAAGTGTTACCGGTTGGCTGTCACGACCCAAAGTTTGGCCCGTGACCGGCACTTAACCACGTAACGTCTACAGGCGTAACGTGACTAAGGGAACCGGAAACCCAGAAATCAAACCAGTGAAAGTATAGAGTGTGATAAGAATTAAATGAAAGCACCAACTAACATGATAAGAAATCTAAGTAAACAATCTCCAAGATAACAATATACGACGCCGTAGCGAAGCTCAAGATCCACAAGTGGGAACATCACAGATAGAATAAAACTGCATGAGAAAAGTCGGCTCACAACGAGCACGACACCAGAATACAAATAAAGTACAACATCGTCCTCACACTGTCTCTAAGTCAAATACATACATGGTAGATGGAGAATACTAGATACAACAATGTACATACAGAAAGATAAACAGATACCGCACAAAACCCACCTATCAGCAAAAGAGATAGTACACCAACTATGGGGGTATCTGTGTCAAAAGATGCAACCGCAGCCTGCCGCGACTACTCCGAAGGGCAACCTGCAAACACTGTGGCACAACGGGGGTGAGTTGCCAACTCGTGAATAGAGATAACATATAAAGGTAATCGCGAGCATGCACGTACTACGCTACTCTATCATATGCCAACAGATGATATCAATATATGATAAGCAGTATGTGCAATAATCATGCAAGTTCTCTATCAGGTGCTGTACTACTGGATGAGGTACAAATGCTCTATCAGGTAATGCATCTACAGGATGAGGTACAAATGTAATGCTGAGCAGGGGCAATATAATATCTACACGGAATGTCAACGTGGAATATATATAATCGGTTTCTCAATGCACCCAGATCTCCCAAAAACAGCTCATGCGCCGGCACTCTCATCGGCCCTCAAATCCTGTACATCTCTGAGAATCCCGAGTGCCCAACATCGGCACCCAAATATCATAAGTACTCGTGTCCAGCATCGACACGCAAATCCTCATCCATCGGGCCCCGTCAGTCCGGGTCAGCCCACGGGCTCCGTCTGCGGTATCGGCCCTCGGCCCCAGCAGTACGGATCACCCACATCCATCTATAGACTCTGATCAGTACACTCCGGATAACTGTCAGGTCCAACCAATCACCGGTAGGTAGTGGTCCCTCTGCCAGGCTCACCGTCTACTGCACAGCGAAACCGTTCTCGCCCCGGGGTACCATACCGGGTCCACCATATACCCGTAATCGGCCTCAACCGCCTCCTCGATTCGGGTTCCCATATATCACTCTAGCACCGAGAAAACACATGGTGGACGCACCGAAATATCATATCAAGGGAACCGGGTTTTTAAATGATTACATATTTGAAATAGCCACGGTTCCCAAATCCAGAAATCACATATAATCCAAACAAAATACAAGTCAATGATCCGATATGATATGTGCGTCAAATGTGAATATCCAGTCAAGTTACATATAGATAAGTTACGAGAAAATAATCCGATGTGATATATGCATCAGGTATGAATATCAAATCATGTCACATATAATGAGCTACAATATGATGATTCGATGTGATATGTATAGCAGGTATGAATATCAAATCATGCCACGTATAATGAACTACAGTGTGATGATTCAATGTGATATGTGTAGCAGGTATGAATATCTAGTCATGTCACATATAGATGAGCTACCATGCAATGATCCGATGTGATATAGGCATCAAGTATGAATATCTAGTCATGTCACATATAGATAAGCTATAATGCAATGATCCGATGTGATATAGGCATCAAGTATGAATATCTAGTCATGTCACATATAGATAAGCTATAATGCAATGATCCGATGTGATATAGGCATCAAGTATGAATATCTAGTCATGTCACATATAGATAAGCTATAATGCAATGATCCGATGTGATATAGGCATCAAGTATGAATATCTAGTCATGTCACATATAGATAAGCTATAATGCAATGATCCGATGTGATATAGGCATCAAGTATGAATATCTAGTCATATCACATATAGATAAGCTATAATGCAATGATCCGATGTGATATAGGCATCAAGTATGAATATCTAGTCATGTCACATATAGATAAGCTATAATGCAATGATCCGATGTGATATAGGCATCAAGTAAGAATATCTAGTCATGTCACATATAGATAAGCTATAATGCAATGATCCGATGTGATATATGATTTCTACGTGTCATGGCAATTACTAACGGTGTGTGTGTAACATACAGGATAGTGCTCGTGCACATGGACCGTTAGTAATGGTGCGGTGTTCTATCAATTCTAATTTATATCTGTGTAGTAGGGAATGCAATACGTACAAAATAGTAACCATGAACATGCAATATATATAGGGAACACTATAAGGTCTCATCAGCCCTGACGTAGAACGCCATGCGGGCGATATCCCCGTAGATGTGAAATCTACTCACCGTAGTCTCTCGCTAGGTGTAGCCAACAACCTGCTTCCCTTTCTTCGCTGCGTCCGCCGTACTCGCCTGCGGACCTAGAATTACAGAATATATCATATGTAAGCTCGAAATCACACAAACGCGACATTAAAGCCGAACTAGTAACTCGTGTCGCGAACCAAGCGCGCGTGTGCGCGATACGCTAAAACGTGTGGTTACGCGTCTGAAATCACTCCGACGCGTCGCGATACGTAGAAACCCAAAACCCACACACACGTATCACGCATGTCGCGAAAGGTTGAAAATACGGGAAAATTAGGTATTCAGCTCCAGATTCTTATACAGGAAATATATAGCAAAACTATATATACCAAAATAACCCACATACAAGCAGAGACCCACACCCCAAACCCCAACCCAAATCTCCCCGATCTGGCCGCAATTTGCGGCCAGAATGCCCATTTCGGCGGCCAGACTTGGGAATTGGGTCCCCAGGTTTGGTTTGTGCACTCTACACCATACACACATGCTACAGTAATCACTAGTTTTGTTCTGAAAAGTCTCGGGTAGTAGCAGATTTCCTACAGTGCCTAAAATCAGTTCAAATCACACATTTTGCACAAAATGGAACTTTATGGTATTTTGATGAAATCTGAAACAAACCTAGGTCTAATCACACACTAATAACTCGTTAACAAGCTAATCAAGCCATAACAACATAAGTTTTAACATGTTACACTAAACCCCCTCTAAAAGCACTAAAATGGCACAAAAATATGATATTTCTAAGCTAAACATGCAAGTTATGAAAATTGGGTGCTAGGATTAAGATTTTATACCTTTAAATGACCTTAAAACACCAAGGGTTCCAGCTTTACCCTCAGTTGTGCAGATTAGCTCCCCAACACCTCAAAAACTTCATTTTTCCTAAGGTTTAGTGAAGAAAAGAGTTGATTGTGTAGGGTTTTTGGTGTAGGATTCAAAGAGGAATGAAAAGAAAGAGAAGAGAGGAAGAAAGAAGTGTGGTTTCTGATGATTTTCTGCAGGAGGTGCAGAAATGATTGGGAGAGAGAGAAGAGAGAAGAAAAAGTCAAGGAAAGTCAAGGCCTCACCTAACACCATACCTATTTGTTTATTAGGAGTTTGGAATTATCAAATGGGGTTAAGATATGAATAAAATGGTGGGGAAAAGATAAATTGCAACCATGCACACAAGAAAATGGTTAACAAGTTAACAAAATCCTAAATCCCAAAAAGTCTAAGTATGCAAGGTGTACACAAGCACAAGACCTATCCCAATATGCAAACACTACCAAATAACTAATAACCCTATGAACACCTATATACAAACATGTACGATTACTAATTACCACCGAAACAATCAAACAGAAATTCAAAGTGTTACAATCTACCCCCCTTAAGGAAATTCGGTCCCCGAATTTAAAAATCTAACTATACGCACCTTCAAAAAGATGGGGATACCTCTTCCTCATCTCGCTCTCGGTCTCCCAAGTGACCTCCTCCCTGCTCTGGCCACGCCAAAGTACCTTGACGGACGGTATCTCTTTCGACCTCAATTTCTTCACTTGTCGATCCAAGATCATCACCGGCTGCTCTGCATAGGAAAGATCGCGCTCAAGCTGGATCGTCGGGTGCTGAATCGCATGCGAAGGATCATGAAGATATCGGCGGAGCATCGAAACGTGAAATACGGGGTGCACGTCTGGAAAACTGGGCGGAAGGGCTAATCGATACGCAACTGCACCAATACGCTCAAGGATCTCGAAGGGGCCTACGTATCTGGGACTAAGCTTCCCCTTCCTTCCAAATCTCATCACGCCCTTCATTGGGGAGACCCTCAAGAAAACATGATCACCAACAGAAAACTCAAGTCTGTGTCGACGACGGTCCGCATAAGATTTCTGCCTACTCTGGGCTGCTCTCATTCTATCGCGAATCAACTGAATCTTCGCTGTCGTCTCCTCAACGATCTGTGGCCCTAAAATACTGCTCTCACTGAGCTCTGTCCAACAAGTAGGCGACCTGCATTTTCTCCCATAAAGAGCCTCAAACGGTGCCATCTGAATGGTCTCCTGGTAGCTGTTGTTGTAGGAGAACTCTACTAAGGGCAAATGATGATCCCAGCTACCTCCGAAGTCTAAAACGCATGCTCTGAGCATGTCCTCGAGAGTCTGAATAGTCCGCTCTGACTGTCCGTCGGTCTGCGGATGGAATGCTGTGCTGAAACTCAAGCGAGTGCCCAAAGCCTCCTGAAGCCTCTGCCATAGCCGGCTGGTAAACTGGGTGCCTCTATCGGACACGATGCATGTCGGAACTCCGTGCAGCCGCACAATCTGGTCAATGTAAACCTGGGCATACTGAGTAAATCCGAAAGTCGTCTTCACCGGTAGGAAGTGAGCCGCTTTCGTCAAACGATCTACGATCACCCAGATGGAGTCATACCCTCGACTAGTCCTGGGTAGACCCACAATGAAACCCATAGATATCTGTTCCCATTTCCACTCCGGAATGGGTAATGGTTGTAGCTCTCCCGCGGGCCTCTGGTGCTCAGCCTTGACTTGCTGACAAGTCAGGCATCTCGACACAAAATCTGCAATATCCCTCTTCATACCGTCCCACCAGTAAACATCTCTCATATCGTGGTACATCTTGGTGGAACCGGGATGAACACTAAATACCGATCGATGTGCATCCTCAAGAATCTCGCGCCGCAATCCCTCAGCATCCGGTACGCACAGTCTAGCCCCAAATCGTAGTATCCCCTGATCGTCGATCACGAACTCGGAAAATCTGCCATGTCCCATCTGTGTCCTGATCTCTGAACAGCGGTCATCACTGTGCTGTGCCTCATATATACGGTCAAGCAACTGTGGGCGTGCACGAACATGCGCCATCTGTCCCCCGAGCGGCGTAAACTCAAACTGTACCCGGCTGTCGCATAAGATCTGCCAATCTGCCGACGACTGCCTCTGCACTGCGCTCAAACAAGATAGACTACCCCCGGGCCTCCTGCTCAACGCATCTGCCACTACATTCGCCTTGCCCGGGTGATACAAGATCTCACAATCGTAGTCTTTCACTAACTCCATCCATCGGCGCTGTCTAAGGTTCAGGTCTCGCTGCTGAAATATGTACTTTAAGCTCTTGTGGTCGGTGAATATCTGGCACGACTCTCCATACAGATAATGTCGCCAGATCTTGAGTGCAAAGACCACTGCAGCCATCTCCAGATCATGAGTAGGGTAATTCTGTTCATGTTTCTTTAATTGCCGTGAAGCATACGCAATCACCCTGTCATGCTGCATCAAAACGCATCCCAGCCCCACTCGTGAAGCATCGCAGTAGACCGCAAATCCGCCTGATCCTGAAGGCAATGATAGCACTGGTGTCGTAGTCAGTAGAGCCCGTAACCGCTGGAAACTGTGCTCACACTCCTCCGTCCAATCAAAGTGAACTCCCTTCCGGGTCAACCCGGTCAACGGTGTAGCAATGCGGGAGAAGTCCTGCACAAATCGCCTGTAATAACCTGCCAGCCCTAGAAAGCTGCGAACCTCCGTCACTGACGTGGGTCTAGGCCAACTCCGAACTGCCTCTATCTTTCTCGGGTCGACACATATACCATCTCGTGTAATCACGTGCCCCAAGAAGTCTACGCTGTCTAGCCAGAAGGCACACTTGGAGAATTTGGCGAAAAGCTGATGCTCCCTCAAGATCTGCAGTGAAATCCGCAGGTGCTGCTCGTGCTCCTCTCTACTCCGAGAATACACCAAGATATCGTCAATAAACACTATAATGAACCGATCAAGATACAGCCGGAAAATACGGTTCATCATGTCCATAAATGCTGCTGGCGCGTTGGTGAGTCCGAACGACATCACCAAAAACTCATAATGGCCGTAACGTGTGCGGAAAGCTGTCCTAGGAATGTCCTCCTGTCGAACCCACAGCTGATGGTAGCCTGATCGCAAATCGATCCTCGAAAAGTATCCTGCCCCCTGAAGCTGGTCGAACAAATCGTCGATGCGTGGCAAAGGATATCTGTTCCGCACTGTCACCTTGTTCAGCTGGCGGTAGTCAATACACAAACGCATGCTGCCGTCCTTCTTCTTGACGAACAGGACTGGAGCACCCCAAGGAGAAACACTGGGTCGAATAAGTCCCTTATCCAGCAAGTCCTGCAACTGACCCTTCAACTCTCTAAGTTCCGCCGGGGCCATCCGATAAGGCGGTACAGAAATAGGCCCCGTGCCAGGAACCAAATCAATGCAGAAAGAAATATCACGCTCGGGCGGTAGCCCAGGAAGCTCGTCAGGGAACACATCAGGGAACTCGCTAACCACCGGAACCTGATCCAGAGGAACCTCTATAGCTCTAGTATCGCAAACATATGCGAGAAATCCCTGACATCCCTTCCGCAAAAGCTGTCCAGCGTGAACAGAAGAAATAACACCGTGAGGGGTGGCACTACGGTCCCCCAACACAACAACAACCGACTCGCCGGGAAAACAAAACCGAACTGTCTTCTCGCGGCAGTCAACCGAAGCATAGCACGTGGCTAACCAATCCATGCCCAAAAGGACGTCGAAGTCCAACATCTCAAGAAGGATCAAATCGACCGGCAACTCTCTATCGCCGATACGGACGGTACAGGATCGGAACACGTGCCTAGCAACAAACGACTCTCCCACAGGAGTAGTCACAACAAGCGGCTGGCCAAGCAAACCGGACTCTCTACCCAAACTCGGCACAAAGTGTGTGGATACGTACGAGTGCGTGGATCCGGGATCGAATAACACGTGTGCATCAACCGAACATACAGAAAGGATACCTGAGACCACCGCATTGGACGCCTGCGCGTCCTGATGCGTCAAAGCAAAAACTCGTGCCTGTCCTCCACCTGCAACTAACTGTCCCCTGCCGGCTGCTGGCCGTCCTCTACCTCGGCCACCTCGCCCTCTATGAACGAATCCTCCGCGACCACGACCTCTCTGTGCAGGCGTCTGATGCGGAGTAACAGTAGGTACAATCGGCAATGCCGTCTGGGGTGGTGAAGGTGGTAATGTAACATGCGGTGCTGCCGCCCCGCTCCGGGGTACCTCAGGACAATCTCGCACACGATGATATGAACTCCCGCAACGGTAACATCCCAATGACGGTCTCTGGCCCTCCTGGGAATAGGAGCTAAACAATCGGCCTCGTCTCGAATCTCTGCCACCTGCAAGGTGCCTGTCACGACGCCGGAACGGTCGTCTCTGCACTGACGTATCTGCACGAACTCTCTTCGGCCCTGGAACTGCCGAAGTCTCAGCAAGGCGCTCCTCAACTAATAACGCTGCATCTACTGCTGCTGCGTATGTCTCGTAATGCTGCGCGCTGATAGCAAGGAATAGTGGTGTAAGCAAGCCTCGGACGAATCTCTTGACTCGCAACTCCTCAGTAGCCACTAGATACGGAGCATAAACGGATAGCTCGGTGAACAACACATCGTACTCTGCCACTGACATCCCTGGCGTCTGGCGTAAGGACTCGAATCTGCGTGCTCGGGCATCCCTCACACTCTGAGGAAGAAAACGGGCAAGGAATAACGCTACAAACTCGGTCCAGGTCATAGGAGGAAGACCTGCTGCTCTGCCCTTCTCAACTGAATCACACCACTTCTGTGCAAGACCTTCTAGGCGAAAGCTCGCTAACTCGACCCATCTCGCATCCGCGCATCTAAGGGAACGACATATACGGGCCATCTTATCAAGGAAGGACTGGGGGTCCTCGGCTGTATCGGTGCCTGTGAAAACCGGAGGTTTTAGCCTCATGAATTCTGATAGCGATACCGTAATCACCTCTGTGGCTGCAGGGGCAACTGGCTGTGGGGTAGGTACCATCGCGGTCGCTGGAACAGGTGGAGCTACCTCTGGTCGCTGTGCTTGAAGCGTCTCAACCAGCGATCCTATCATCTCGCGCATCTCCTGCATGCTAGATCCCACCGTCTGGCGCATCTCCTGCACACCAGCCCCTAGCGTGGCGATCTGATCTGTCAAAGGAGGAACAGTCTGCTCAGGTACAACGGGTGCACTGCCCGGATCAGTCCTCGTCTCGGACGAGTCAACTCGAATCTCGGCCCTCGCGGCCGCTCTCTGCGCCCTCGTAGTCTTTGGCGGCATATTGGCTGAAAGGAACAATAGGATTCGATAAGGATACGGAAATCGAATCGCGAGAATGTATATAATCAAGAAGGAAATTATATCAACAAGTCCTAAGGTCGCGTAGGCGGAGTACCGTGTCGTGAGTATGCCGCGGAACATACACACGCTACGCTACCCTGCCGCAGCTACCTACTCCATCATACCAGGGTCATCCTACACTCCGAAAGGTAAAACCTACGCTCTGATACCAACTTTGTCACGACCCGAAGTTTGGCCCGTGACCGGCACTTAACCACGTAACGTCTACAGGCGTAACGTGACTAAGGGAACCGGAAACCCAGAAATCAAACCAGTGAAAGTATAGAGTGTGATAAGAATTAAATGAAAGCACCAACTAACATGATAAGAAATCTAAGTAAACAATCTCCAAGATAACAATATACGACGCCGTAGCGAAGCTCAAGATCCACAAGTGGGAACATCACAGATAGAATAAAACTGCATGAGAAAAGTCGGCTCACAACGAGCACGACACCAGAATACAAATAAAGTACAACATCGTCCTCACACTGTCTCTAAGTCAAATACATACATGGTAGATGGAGAATACTAGATACAACAATGTACATACAGAAAGATAAACAGATACCGCACAAAACCCACCTATCAGCAAAAGAGCTAGTACACCAACTATGGGGGTATCTGTGTCAAAAGATGCAACCGCAGCCTGCCGCGACTACTCCGAAGGGCAACCTGCAAACACTGTGGCACAACGGGGGTGAGTTGCCAACTCGTGAATAGAGATAACATATAAAGGTAATCGCGAGCATGCACGTACTACGCTACTCTATCATATGCCAACAGATGATATCAATATGTGATAAGCAGTATGTGCAATAATCATGCAAGTTCTCTATCAGGTGCTGTACTACTGGATGAGGTACAAATGCTCTATCAGGTAATGCATCTACAGGATGAGGTACAAATGTAATGCTGAGCAGGGGCAATATAATATCTACACGGAATGTCAACGTGGAATATATATAATCGGTTTCTCAATGCACCCAGATTTCCCAAAAATAGCTCATGCGCCGGCACTCTCATCGGCCCTCAAATCCTGTACATCTCTGAGAATCCCGAGTGCCCAACATCGGCACCCAAATATCATAAGTACTCGTGTCCAGCATCGACACGCAAATCCTCATCCATCGGGCCCCGTCAGTCCGGGTCAGCCCACGGGCTCCGTCTGCGGTATCGGCCCTCGGCCCCAGCAGTACGGATCACCCACATCCATCTATAGACTCTGATCAGTACACTCCGGATAACTGTCAGGTCCAACCAATCACCGGTAGGTAGTGGTCCCTCTGCCAGGCTCACCGTCTACTGCACAGCGAAACCGTTCTCGCCCCGGGGTACCATACCGGGTCCACCATGTACCCGTAATCGGCCTCAACCGCCTCCTCGATTCGGGTTCCCATATATCACTCTAGCACCGAGAAAACACATGGTGGACGCACCGAAATATCATATCAAGGGAACCGGGTTTTTAAATGATTACATATTTGAAATAGCCACGGTTCCCAAATCCAGAAATCACATATAATCCAAACAAAATACAAGTCAATGATCCGATATGATATGTGCGTCAAATGTGAATATCCAGTCAAGTTACATATAGATAAGTTACGAGAAAATAATCCAATGTGATATATGCATCAGGTATGAATATCAAATCATGTCACATATAATGAGCTACAATATGATGATTCGATGTGATATGTATAGCAGGTATGAATATCAAATCATGCCACGTATAATGAACTACAGTGTGATGATTCAATGTGATATGTGTAACAGGTATGAATATCAAATCATGTCATATATAAATGAGCTACCATGAATGATCCGATGTGATATAGGCATCAAGTATGAATATCTAGTCATGTCACATATAGATAAGCTATAATGCAATGATCCGATGTGATATAGGCATCAAGTATGAATATCTAGTCATGTCACATATAGATAAGCTATAATGCAATGATCCGATGTGATATAGGCATCAAGTATGAATATCTAGTCATGTCACATATAGATAAGCTATAATGCAATGATCCGATGTGATATAGGCATCAAGTATGAATATCTAGTCATGTCACATATAGATAAGCTATAATGCAATGATCCGATGTGCATCAAGTATGAATATCTAGTCATGTCACATATAGATAAGCTATAATGCAATGATCCGATGTGATATAGGCATCAAGTATGAATATCTAGTCATGTCACATATAGATAAGCTATAATGCAATGATCCGATGTGATATAGGCATCAAGTAAGAATATCTAGTCATGTCACATATAGATAAGCTATAATGCAATGATCCGATGTGATATATGATTTCTACGTGTCATGGCAATTACTAACGGTGTGTGTGTAACATACAGGATAGTGCTCGTGCACATGGACCGTTAGTAATGGTGCGGTGTTCTATCAATTCTAATTTATATCTGTGTAGTAGGGAATGCAATACGTACAAAATAGTAACCATGAACATGCAATATATATAGGGAACACTATAAGGTCTCATCAGCCCTGACGTAGAACGCCATGCGGGCGATATCCCCGTAGATGTGAAATCTACTCACCGTAGTCTCTCGCTAGGTGTAGCCAACAACCTGCTTCCCTTTCTTCGCTGCGTCCGCCGTACTCGCCTGCGGACCTAGAATTACAGAATATATCATATATAAGCTCGAAATCACACAAACGCGACATTAAAGCCGAACTAGTAACTCGTGTCGCGAACCAAGCGCGCGTGTGCGCGATACGCTAAAACGTGTGGTTACGCGTCTGAAATCACTCCGACGCGTCGCGATACGTAGAAACCCAAAACCCACACACACGTATCACACGTGTCGCGAAAGGTTGAAAATACGGGAAAATTAGGTATTCAGCTCCAGATTCTTATACAGGAAATATATAGCAAAACTATATATACCAAAATAACCCACATACAAGCAGAGACCCACACCCCAAACCCCAACCCAAATCTCCCCGATCTGGCCGCAATTTGCGGCCAGAATGCCCATTTCGGCGGCCAGACTTGGGAATTGGGTCCCCAGGTTTGGTTTGTGCACTCTACACCATACACACATGCTACAGTAATCACTAGTTTTGTTCTGAAAAGTCTTGGGTAGTAGCAGATTTCCTACAGTGCCTAAAATCAGTTCAAATCACACATTTTGCACAAAATGGAACTTTATGGTATTTTGATGAAATCTGAAACAAACCTAGGTCTAATCACACACTAATAACTCGTTAACAAGCTAATCAAGCCATAACAACATAAGTTTTAACATGTTACACTAAACCCCCTCCAAAAGCACTAAAATGGCACAAAAATATGATATTTCTAAGCTAAACATGCAAGTTATGAAAATTGGGTGCTAGGATTAAGATTTTATACCTTTAAATGACCTTAAAACACCAAGGGTTCCATCTTTACCCTCAGTTGTGCAGATTAGCTCCCCAACACCTCAAAAACTTCATTTTTCCTAAGGTTTAGTGAAGAAAAGAGTTGATTGTGTAGGGTTTTTGGTGTAGGATTCAAAGAGGAATGAAAAGAAAGAGAAGAGAGGAAGAAAGAAGTGTGGTTTCTGATGATTTTCTGCAGGAGGTGCAGAAATGATTGGGAGAGAGAGAAGAGAGAAGAAAAAGTCAAGGAAAGTCAAGGCCTCACCTAACACCATACCTATTTGTTTATTAGGAGTTTGGAATTATCAAATGGGGTTAAGATATGAATAAAATGGTGGGGAAAAGATAAATTGCAACCATGCACACAAGAAAATGGTTAACAAGTTAACAAAATCCTAAATCCCAAAAAGTCTAAGTACGCAAGGTGTACACAAGCACAAGACCTATCCCAATATGCAAACACTACCAAATAACTAATAACCCTATGAACACCTATATACAAACATGTACGATTACTAATTACCACCGAAACAATCAAACAGAAATTCAAAGTGTTACATTGGCTCGACAGGAGTTTTTACAGACTCGCTTATTTTTCTTCTGATCGTTCAATAGCTAGGAGCCGTTACGCACTGCTGGTGCCGCTGACGGTTTGTGGGTATGTGATATGATCACTGCCTACTGCTAGTGTATTGACGAGTCTTAGAGTCCCACAATGGGGTTACCTAGCTCAGGAGAAACGATGTGGGGGTGCATATGGGGATATGCGCGGGTGCTTGATTAAATGTGTGTATATGATACCACATTATAATCTGGCGTTTCTATTGGTCGGGTCGTATGTGATATGACCGGGTTATTAAATCAAGTATTGGTTTAATAATGACCATTAGCTTTTTCATTTAAAACCTTTTCTATTTGCATGCATGCATGAATGAGTGTATGTGCACGTGTTGATGTGTATGCATACATACATGCATACATACTTGTCATGGTTGTTGATATATTGGAGATGGGAATGCAAGACTCACATGGTATCAAATATTCATATATTTTATTTATTGAGAAAAATGAAATGGGATTAATTCATGGTTAAGAGTTTCTACACTCTTCTTGTTGACTTTGACCTCACCTAACAATTAACCATGATTTAGTTCTTCATTTGGGTTTTAACTCAATGGATAAATATCTAGATATTTGTTTACTATGGTTGTAAGTGAGAGAGACTATAATATATATTATCTCTTCTCATTTATCTTTATCTTTATCAAAAAGAAAAGAGCTCTAGCATTTCCATTCTCCTCCTTCTTCTTCCTCAAAGCTCACTACCTTTTCTTGAGTGAGTGAAAGAGATAAAATGGAAAGGTTTTTAAGTGATAGTACAACCCACATCACCATTCTACTTTCGTATAGCCCACTAGATTAGAGCGTTAGCTTCATCTTCTTCCTAGATCAAGTGAAGCTTGAAGCTTGTGAACGGGTGGATCATTGTGGACAAGGAAGATCTCAAGCAAGCCGGTGCAAACTCAAGTCGATCCAAGTAGTCTAGCAAGGAGGTCTACAAAGGTTGTATTCACTTTCACTTAGTGTTAGACACTTGATTTTGTATGTGATGCTTCTTTGTTACCCTAAACTTCTATTTTGATCCTAGGTTAATGATTACTTAGCACCCTAAAATTTTTATTCTGGCATATATGTTGCTAGCAAACCTTAGTTAAGGTGCTAAGGAATCCCAACATGGTATCAGAGCCAAGCTAGAATTCTAGTGACGATGTTAAAACAGCTACGTAAACGAAATCAACTCCGAAAATACGGATTCCTGAAACCCTAATTTGCTGTTTGTAAAATTTTTAAAAAGTCCAAAAATTATTTAAACAGTTGCAGAAGCATGAAAATGATGTAACTAGAACACAGCGTGAATATGGGGCCCCCAGCTCGGATCTGACCCGAGCACATGAGCTCTAGGGCCGGCGAGCTTGGCTAAGTGGTCTCCCCTCTGCCTTGTTTTCACACTGTGCTCTACTATGTGTATTTTGGGGTTTCATGTATTATTTGTTTAGTCCATAAATTTCATGAGATGTTAATTTGCTGTGGGACTATTTCGGAGCTATTCGTAGTCGTAATTTTAGCATTGTATTGGTAACCTAGACGACGTTAAATAGGTCGAACGAATATCAAACACTCGTATTTTCCAGGTTAAATGTACGTAATGTATCATGCAGGTATTCTTATGGACCTTCTAGAAGAATGAAACCCTAACTCGATCTGTGACCACGGAACCGCAGCTAAACCTTAGGGTTTACCATAGTTAGTGGCGCCACAAATGAGGCTTGGGTTTGCCCTTCTACGGCTGGTCTATAAAGTACTGTGGCATAATTTTTGGGTATTGTTTAACGGTGCTTAAGTATTGAGCTAGCTGGGAAATATGGGTGTTCGTTAATTCGATCGAAGGGTTTAACATCGCCTAGATTTATATGTTGCTTATTTCTGCGACCGTAAGTGTAGTATGTGTATCGCCGGTTTCGTTGCTATATGTCAACGGCAATTGGGGTACGCATACTTGCTTACGTTGATGACATGTGATATTATGTATTGCTGTTGCTATGATGTATAGGATCGTCGTGATCTTATGGCCCGGGGGGGTTATGTGAGATGATAGTTTTTCTTTTCATTCATGTAAAATTCATTGTATGTAATATTCTTTTATTTGGGGCACATCCGGGTTGAGGGTGATGTCACCATTGATGTATATTATTTACTTTTCCGCATTGGGATAGATCCAAGGTGGAGAGCACAAGTGACCGGGTTCTGGAGTCCAGTGGGAGACAATCTCGAGGTGTCGAGACCGGGTTTCCTAACTCCAGAATTGGTAGGGTCACTTGCCGCTCTCGTAGGGGTCTAGGGGTGTGGGATTGGCTATTCATCACGACCGTGGAATCCGTATTTTCTATTGTTAGCTAAATACAAAATACGGACGTCCTAGTATATCCTATATTTTCATATATGTGTTTCTGCTGCTTATATTCTGTGATGTGATCGCTTGATATATCTGAGACGAATGTAATATTATATATGAGATATATAGTAGACGTTGCTTATATTTTGCACCCGCACTAGTTCCGTCCCGGTATGCCGTTAGTTAAGTAATCTAACGGTGCATAACGGAACATTGTGGCGAATGCGGGTGGCATAAGCGTACGCTGTATTTTTGTTTCTTTTCTGTGTTTGGCTTAAGGACTTAAATGATGAGACTATATTAATATGATTAATGTAAGGAAAAATAAACCTAAAAAGATGTTGTAGAATCGAATTTAAAAACCACTCGGTTTTTTGTGAAAATGCTACATTTCAAAATTGCGGAGAATATGCCACTCCTTTTGAAAAACCGTTTGATTCTACAACGATATCAAGTTCAAAACATTAAAGGTTTTCTTAAAAACCATCTGCAACCCTCCGTCATTTTAGGAAGTAGAGTACTTAGTATTCGTGCTACGTTTGTTGACTATAGTTAAGGCGTAGTGTACGGTAGCTAAGTGATGTCTTCCTACATTGCATATGATGCAGATTAATTAGGACATTCATATGACTTTGTTGACCATAGTTGAGGGTCATGTGGGTGGGTCTAATTAATTAAGAAATGACGGGTTGAGCTTGACTAGTGCTTGTGATTTGTTGACCATAGTTAAGGTCATGAGTACTAGGGGTAAAAACCATATCGGGAGTTTCAAGAGTTAAAATTTGCAATGAGATTGCATACCTTCCATATGATGGTTGGATCCCGATCCCACTGTGAGCAAGAGTTGCTCTCAGGAGAGTTTTGCACTTTACAATTAGCTAACCCATTAGGTGTCTACAAAGGTGTTAATGGGGCTACGCCTCTGGGAGAATGAGGTTTACTTTAATTAGATCCGTGCGAAAGCACGGGGAACCTCCCTCAAGTACCGACACTGGTCTGGCTGAACGGTTAGCAAAGTTGTAGAATGTAGTTAATCCTGGCTAGTTTTCCTTTTAAGGTTTGAAGGGAAATTTGATAAAAGTAGTGGGAGATATTGATTAGATAAGATAATAACCAATATGATTTTTGCAAGAGCTTTCACTGAGTGTGTTCTTTTCTCTCTCTTAATGGTAGATACCAATGACAGGACTTAAGCTTCTACTAGAGAAAAATAAACTGAATGAGACCAATTATAAAGACTGGCTGAGGAACATTAATATTGCCTTGACTTATGATAAGGTATCATATGTCCTCACGGCTCTAGCACCGCCCGTCTCAGGTCCTAAAACTTCAGTTGCGGATAAGGAAGTCCGCAAGACATGGACGCTGACTGTGCCACGGCCAAATGCGTCGCACTTGCATAGATGGATAACACACATAAAAAGCAGCACGAGCATATGGATGTCCAATCCATCTTTCTCCATACAAAAGAGTTGTATGGGGAGAAATCTCGTGTCCTACAATACGAAGCATCTAGAAACCTGTTTCAGATGCCGATGGCCCCTGGCTGTAACGTTTTGAAAATCGTTTCGGTGAAATTTCGAAAAAACGGTAAATTAAGGGGGTTTTCTGTAAAAAGTCAAAATGCAAATATCTTTATTATAAAATTAAATATACATATTCTGGCTATGTAGTTGCTAGTATTTGGTGTTTATTGAGCCACTGGTGAAATTTCAAATTTTCCGAATTTTTTTCCGAAATTAATTATTTTAATATTATTTTAAGCCGTCACTAATATATTTAATTAGGGAAAATTACAAATTGGAATGAGTTGAAATAAATTTTGTACATCATAAAACTTTAAATAAAATTTTATCATATGGTTTTTGAAACGAAATCGTTTGCCAAAACGGTTTAGAAAATATTGAAGAAAAGGGCTTATTTTGTGAAAATAAAAGGGTTTTGGTGCATATTGTATTGGTGTTTGGTGTTCATTGCTCCACACACATACCCTCTCTTCTCACCCACTCACATGGCTGAGCCCTCCTATGGCAGCCCCTATTTTGCCCCCACTCCCCACTCATTTCTCTCCACTTCAATTAAATAAAGAAATTTAATAAGGGGATTAAAATATAAGATGATGGGAATGCTTCTACATATGTCCACATACATTCACCCACTCCATATTCTCTCTCCCCCTCCCAAATTCCTGCAGGCCGAGCCCTCCCCAATCAGCCCCCAATTCTCTCCACTTCTTTTCTAACACAAAATTTCACACAATTTCAACAAAAATCAAGAGAAAAACCTTACAAACTCCAAATCCATGCTTTACCCATTTTCCTTTAGCCAATTTAGCATAGATCTTGGGGGATGGAAGAAAGTTTGGGAGGCTAAGATTCATGTTTGATCTTCAATTAATGAGGTATAAATTCTAAACCTTAGTTAAATTGTTGTATTAATACTTTAAATCATGACATAATTAGTTAGTATTATGGGTTAGATTTCAAGTTTAAGATTTCTAGGGGGGGGTTTTGGAATTCAAGTGAATGTTGTATCACTTGTTTTTTTTGTTGTAATGGGTAGTTTAACATCTTATGTTTTGGAGAATGTAAGCTAGTAGTTGTTTACTAATTGTTGCTTTAAAATTTGTCCAATTTCATAAATTTTGTTAACTAGGTTTTTATAATTAATATAATTAGAAGATAGATGAAATTAGAAATGGTTTGTGTGAATTAGTTGAGTTAATTAGTGACCATTATGGCCACTAAAATTTGTTAAAATGTTTTTATTGGTTAAAACATCAAGTTTTGAACAAAAAGGGTAATTGCGCTAACTAGATTTTGGTTTAAGGAAATTTAGCAAGATTAAAAATCTAGTAAATGTTTATGTGGCCTATTTAAGCTATTTAGTTAATATTGTAACCGCTAGTTTTGCTAAAACATAAAGATTTGTATTAAAACGGGTAATTTTTGTTTGCTAGATTTTCGGAAAAATGGCTTTTAAGGTGAATTTGGGTTTTTTTTTGTGAATTCTAACCTATTTTATATTATAATTAGTGTTCGTGAATGTGCAAATGAGTGCGTTTAGGTTTTTCTCGATGGTTTGACGTTTGTACATCGACATCGAGGGTTGGTTTGACTATTCTTGCATGCGTAGGTGATAGGTTTTGACCTATGCGTGATACACGTGCCGATTTGATTTTCGTATGCCGTTTCGATTTCGAATTTGGTTTTAATGCGATACGGTGCGTTATGATATGTAGGTACCCCATGTGGACTTCGAGACAACAAGCAAGCGCGTGGCGACGTCGGCACCAGCAAGCGAGGACCAGGTGAGTAGATTTATATCTACGGGGAGAAGTCGGGTGGATAGCGTATAGCACCCCCGCAGTCGTGGTGATGTATACGAATACGTATACATACATATATTTTGATTGTATATTATGTTGATATGAGACTTGATGATGAAAGGTAGATTCTAGGTGTGCGTGGAAGTTTAGGGTTAGTTGCGAAACCCTAGAGTAGTCCTTACACCCACACATGCACACACACACACATGCATACATCTAGGTTATTACCTATACGTATATGGGGAGATGTGTTTATGCGTTCACCTGGGTATGGGACTAGGTCTTCACATACTGGATTCACGGATGATACTTGGGTTTGAGATGAGTCGATGAGATTTGAGTTGAGACCGTGAAATCGGTGATATGGCAGGATTCGTACTTGAGATACGTCCTGATGTTATAGCGGATCTTTGAATGACAATGCCATGTGGATAGTGATATTAGTAGTGTACTAGATATAGGTCAGTACCACAGATGATATTTGATAAAGAGGATACGAGGTGAATAGTATGAGGAATGTGATATTGACCCGTACCCAGATTTGGGGATGCCGTACGACGGATTTACGTACGAGCTATATTTTGATGATTGATCCGCACTCTTGACTTGGGATGTCTGATTATAGATATGGTATCGGATATGATATTATGGAGTCGGGATCACCGACTAATATATATACAGGTATGTATATGTATCGACTCAGATGTTAGGCGGTTTCCTTACCTGTAGTCCAGCTTGTTAGCTTAGCCCTTTAGTTTAGTTTAGTTGTTAGATTAGATTCGATTCTTACCTATTTCAAAAACTAACGAATCGTGGGTATTTTAAAAGACAGCCCAAGGGATCCTACGGATATTTCAAAAGACGTATCTTTTCATAAAAACACCGTAGCCCCTATTTTCAAAACCCCATGATTCGTGTTATTTCAAAAGGCACCATTTGTTGGACTTATATTGGATTAATGCAGATTAGTTATAGTTGCGTCTAGTATTCAGCTCCCGCTCATTATTGTGGTTCGCTTCACATCGCATGCTTATATTATGTTTCATACTCCATTATTGATATCATGCTGTTAGGACACCAGCACCATTACCGATGATGCGTATATACCACGTACACTTACTTGCCGGCTCACACACATCTTCATCGGTAATTGCCATGTCACGTACACCTTAGAAAATATTATTGCTTGACATAGCCTGTTAGCTAATAGTTTAGATATTGTAGTTATTACCTGCTACTTCATGCATACTGTTATTCATTGTTATGCCGCATTCATGGATTCTCACGCATATATTCACTTTTTTACGTGTTATTGAGGTTTTGGATTCGGATTTCCATGAGATTTTCTGAATTTGGAGGAAAACCGCAAAAACATAAATAAACCTTTTCTCTCTTTAAAATAAAATGTGCGGTTTTCCCATGATGTATGAGTCGTCCACCATGAGTTTGCTGATGGATTTCGAGACCCGATTCGAGGAGTGGAGGAACCGTTTCGGGTACATGGTGGGCCCGGTGCGGTACCCCGGGGCAAGAGGAATGTGTTGTTGACGTTGAGCCCGGCAGGGAAGCACTACCGACCGGTGATATTACCCGACGCGTCGGATATCCGGAGGATACCGTCGTGGTCTTGAGATGGATGGTAGGGGCCGGTCTGGATTGACGGCACCCTAGATATTGATTTTGAGATATTGAGGTACAGAGATTGTGATACAGAGATATTGAGATAGTTGGACACTTGTTTTGTGTCGATGCTGGGCACTGTTTTACGCTGATTTCATTTATGGTACCTCACTTTAAAAATACAGAAATCTCACTGATTTATGAAAGAAGTTTTCGTAAGTACATGCATTCTGTTCCGTGTATTCATACCTCATTCATATGATATATTTCTACCTGAGGCACTGACACGGGCACATGAGATCACACTCGGGTTAGATATTACCCTAGCCATTTTTATAGGCTGCATGTTATACATATATTTGAGGATATATTGTGATCATTGACCTAGGTTGCGTTATTTATGCGATTTCTGTGCGTAGATGTTTTTCTATTCACGAGTTGGCAACTCACCCCCGTTGTGCCCCAGTTTCTTACAGGTTTGCCGTACAGGTTTCATTACGGCTTTGCGGGCATAGTTTCTTTCGGGTGATTTGCTAGTAGGTGGGTTTACTTGTATCGTACCCCCATCATATATCTTGTATATCATTATTCTGTTGTATCTAGAAGTTCCATCAACCAAACATGTATTTATTTCAGAGATTGAGACCAGTGATGTTTATTCTTTCGACCTTAGAGTCGCGCGTCTTATTTCTGTGGTTTTCTTGTGGTTTTGAGTTTCCTTTGAGTTTTGATCCTCGCCCTTGGCGTTGTATATTATATTACTTGTGTGGTTGTGACCGTCGATTGACGAAGAGCTAGCTCCCGCTTGGGGATGCCTTTTATTGATTTCGTATACTATTCATGTTGTATCCCGTTTGGGGGCCAGTTTTTACAAAGGAGACTCTGCCGAAATTTTCAGGAAATATTTGATGTTTTTAAAAAACGCATAATTCGGCTTATGCTATTAAAACTACTTGTTTTAAATTGGTTTTCCTTCACTCTACTACTTTTCTTGGTTTGGATTTCTGGGTTTTCGGCTTACTTAGATTACGTATGTCTCAAGACGTCTCGTAGTTTAAGTGCCGGTCATGTTCCGTACTTTCGGGATGTGACAAAGTTGGTATCAGAGCGTTAGGTTTTACCTTCGGAGCGTAGGATGACCCTTGATTGATAGAATAGGTGACTAAAGTAGAGTGACGTACCGTGGGTATGTTCCGCGGCATATTTACGACACGCCACTCCACTTAAGGAGCCTTAGGATGTACATTTCTTTGCTCAGTATCATATTCCTTCCTTTGATCTAGCTTCATCGGTACCAGTTTTGGTTTTGCTGCCATGATTACGGGCAGGGAGAGCTACGGCTAGAGTTGCGGTTAGCATGAGCTCGTTACGAACGAGGACTGACCATGGCGTGATTCGGGCGACACACGATTGTAGAGATGTGTCTTTTGGATTGTGTTTTTGCGCCACGAGCGTTGGATGGATCGCTGTATGAGACTTCTCGGACGTGCAGATTAGCACCAGAGGATTGAGCCAATGATAGAGGCCAGCCAGATTTTGATGACCGTTGGTGTGTTGCTTATTCATGATGATCGAGGCAATGTTCAGCGTGCAGACGAGCGAGCCAGTTATTGCTGCGAACGACGAGATATTGCCCCAGATGCTGGAATTAGTGCAGAACGAGTTGTACGAAGAGATGATAGAAGGTCGCTAGTCATCGAGGATGAATGACTAGGACATGAGGATCGTTCGCCTACCCCGATGCGAGGTCATCAGCTAGATTGATTCCAGCTAGAGACGACTTCACGCGGAGACGTTGGGAGTCGACAGAGACGATCGAATGTCAGAAACCTATTATTCCAAGTTTAAAGTAGTTGGAAAGACATGCAGGCAATTCTATGGTCCCTCTAGAAGAATGAAACCCTAACTCGACTTAATGACCGTGTGAAAGCCTTTGAACCTTCGGGTTTGCGGCAGTTCCACGGCGCTATTAGTGAGGCTTGGGTTTGCCCTTCTACGGCTGGACCACCGATGCTGTGGTATGTACTCGATACTATTAAACTGTGCCCAAGATGTTGAGCTCTTGGGGGATTATGAGGTTTTGACGACTCGATCGGATGGCTCGACTTAATTCAGATGCTAGGTGGTGAGATGCATTTCTTGGGAGACTCCAGATACGAGGATAGTCATTGGAGCTCAGTCCATGCAGCCACGACGAGACAAGTCCAGAGCAGTCGACATTAGAAAAATGGAGTAAGAGGTTCGTACAAGATCTGGATATGATGACGTTCCCTTCCGCCGACATCAGGGATGCGATACGTATGCCGAGGCATTGTACTTGGGTATACCTTCCAGAAGGAGTCGCGATGAGTATGCAGCCCTTCCGGAACGAGAACAGATCTAGTAAGGGACGATGACTTCCGGACAGTTCGGCAGAGACGAGATTTGGGAGAGATCCCGACAGGACCTTTCTGGAATGAATTACAAGAAGACCTTGACCCAGGAGTGGTCATTGTTACGCACACTAGCAGGCCAGAGTTCATGATCATCGACGAGACGTCCCACTAGTGACCGCGACAGTTGGCCCGAGATTCTTAGAGGATGCACTTGAGCGGTACTATTCCGCCATTATTGATTTCGATGTTTTGGGTGATTTATTCGCATGATTTGATTTTGATGATTGAGGATTTACGATCTTTGCACAGTGTTGCACTTGATATCGTTTTCGTGCTTTGGTTTCACATGTTTATGATTTTACGGTTTTAGACATTTGAGTTGGTTTTGTGCGTATATACGCACACGATTTGGTTTTTGCACGCGGTATAGTTCATATATGCTTGCAGTGCAGTGTTACGTATGTTGTGCATTTAGATACCCTGGACTTTGATTTCGATGGTGATGTTCGATATTTGTTTTGTGCACCTGATTTGATTTTGCGCATGTTCGGCACTTGATATTGGATTTCATGATTTCGTGCACGATGGATGCACCTAATTTGGATTTTCGCGCATGTTGGGCGCATGTTTTGAAGTGTGATTTTGGTGCACACCAGATTCACTAAATCGAGATTTTTCGTGCATGTCAGATGCACCTGATTTTGCTGTCAGGCACACATGTTGCCTGCGACAGATGTTTCGTGCACACCCGATGCACTTAGATGTTGTTTCTGTGCATATGTATGGCACATATTTGGATTTTGATTTCCGTGCGCACAAGACGCACGTAGTATTCATACGCGTATTTTGGGATTGATTTTTCTTATAGAGCAGTACGTTTTTATGATATTGCTATGTGTTTTAGTACTGAGCAGGACTAGTCAGAGGACAGTACCTGAATATATTTTACATGTATAGTTTCGAGTTATATCATATTGGTTTTGCTTTGGATTTGGTATTGATGTCTTCCCCATGACTCCGATGATTGCGGGATGCTTGACGGAGTTCTGATTTGAGTTATATGCTCATTTTTCATGCGCATGCGTTGCCCTACGATTTGTTTTATGTATTTATGATTTCGGAGCCCCGGCGATTTGATGGTTTTGGCTGAAATATTTTAGTATTTGGGGGAAGTTTTAATTTAAATTCGGGGACCGAATTTCTTTAAGGGGGGAGATTGTAACGTTTTGAAAATCGTTTCGGTGAAATTTCGAAAAAAGGTAAAATAAGGGGGTTTTCTGTAAAAAGTCAAAATGCAAATATCTTTATTATAAAATTAAATATACATATTCTAGCTATGTAGTTGCTAGTATTTGGTGTTTATTGAGCCACTGGTGAAATTTCAAATTTTCCGAATTTTTTTCCGAAATTAATTATTTTAATATTATTTTAAGCCGTCACTAATATATTTAATTAGGGAAAATTACAAATTGGAATGAGTTGAAACAAATTTTGTACATCATAAAACTTTAAATAAAATTTTATCATGTGGTTTTTGAAACGAAATCGTTTGCCAAAACGGTTTAGAAAATATTAAAGAAAAATGCTTATTTTGTGAAAATAAAAGGGTTTTGGTGCATATTGTATTGGTGTTTGGTGTTCATTGCTCCACACACACACCCTCTCTTCTCACCTACTCACATGGCCGAGCCCTCCTATGGCAGCCCCTATTTTGCCCCCACTCCCCATTCATTTCTCTCCACTTCAATTAAATAATGAAATTTAATAAGGGGATTAAAATATAAGATGATGGGAATGCTTCTACATATGTCCACATACATTCACCCACTCCATATTCTCTCTCCCCCTCCTAAATTCCTGCAGGCCGAGCCCTCCCCAATCAGCCCCCAATTCTCCCCACTTCTTTTCTAACACAAAATTTCACACAATTTCAACAAAAATCAAGAGAAAAACCTTACAAACTCCAAATCCATGCTTTACCCATTTTCCTTTAGCCAATTTGGCATAGATCTTGGGGGATGGAAGAAAGTTTGGGAGGCTAAGATTCATGTTTGATCTTCAATCAATGAGGTATAAATTCTAAACCTTAGTTAAATTGTTGTATCAATACTTTAAATCATGACATAATTAGTTAGTATTATGGGTTAGATTTCAAGTTTAAGATTTCTAGGGGGGGTTTTGGAATTCAAGTGAATGTTGTATCACTTGTTTTTTTTGTTGTAATGGGTAGTTTAACATCTTATGTTTTGGAGAATGTAAGCTAGTAGTTAGTTTACTAATTGTTGCTTCAAAATTTGTCCAATTTCATAAATTTTGTTAACTAGGTTTTTATAATTAATATAATTAGAAGAGAGATGAAATTAGAAATGGTTTGTGTGAATTAGTTGAGTGAATTAGTGACCATTATGGCCACTAAAATTTGTTAAAATGTTTTTATTGGTTAAAACATTAAGTTTTGAACAAAAAGGGTAATTGTGCTAACTAGATTTTGGTTTAAGGAAATTTAGCAAGATTAAAAATCTAGTAAATGTTTATGTGGCCTATTTAAGCTATTTAGTTAATATTGGGACAGCTAGTTTTGCTAAAACATAAAGATTTGTATTAAAACGGGTAATTTTTGCTTGCTAGATTTTCGGAAAAATGGCTTTTAAGGTGAATTTGGGGTTTTTTGTGAATTCTAACCTATTTTATATTATAATTAGTGTACGTGAATGTGCAAATGAGTGTGTTTAGGTTTTTCTCGATGGTTTGACGTTTGTACATCGACATCGAGGGTTGGTTTGACTATTCTTGCATGCGTAGGCGATAGGTTTTGACCTATGCGTGATACACGTGCCGATTTGATTTTCGTATGCCGTTTCGATTTCGAATTTGGTTTTAATGCGATACGGTGCGTTATGATATGTAGGTACCCCATGTGGACTTCGAGACAACAAGTAAGCGCGTGGCGACGTCGGCACCAGCAAGCGAGGACCAGGTGAGTAGATTTATATCTACGGGGAGAAGTCGGGTGGATGGCGTATAGCACCCCCGCAGTCGTGGTGATGTATACGAATACGTATACATACATATATTTTGATTGTATATTATGTTGATATGAGACTTGATGATAAAAGGTAGATTCTAGGTGTGCGTGGATTAGTTTAGTGTTAGTTGCGAAACCCTAGAGTAGTCCATACACCCACACATGCACACACACACACACACATGCATACATCTAGGTTATTACCTATACGTATATGGGGAGATGCGTTTATGCGTTCACTTGGGTATGGGACTAGGTGTTCACATACTGGATTCACGGATGATACTTGGGTTTGAGATGAGTCGATGAGATTTGAGTTGAGACCGTGAAATCGGTGATATGGCAGGATTCGTACTTGAGATACGTCCTGATGTTATAGCGGATCTTTGAATGACAATGCCATGCAGATAGTGATATTAGTAGTGTACTAGATATAGGTCAGTACCACAGATGATATTTGATAAAGAGGATACGAGGTGAATAGTATGAGGAATGTGATATTGACCCGTACCCAGATTTGGGGATGCCGTACGACGGATTTACGTACGAGCTATATTTTGATGATTGATCCGCACTCTTGACTTGGGATGTCTGATTATAGATATGGTATCGGATATGATATTATGGAGTCGGGATCACCGACTAATATATATACAGGTATGTATATGTATCGACTCAGATGTTAGGCGGTTTCCTTACCTGTAGTCCAGCTTGTTAGCTTAGCCCTTTAGTTTAGTTTAGTTGTTAGATTAGATTCGATTCTTACCTATTTCAAAAACTAACGAATCGTAGGTATTTTAAAAGACAGCCCAAGGGATCCTACGGATATTTCAAAAGACGTATCTTTTCATAAAAACACCGTAGCCCCTATTTTCAAAACCCCATGATTCGTGTTATTTCAAAAGGCACAATTTGTAGGACTTATATTAGATTAATGCAGATTAGTTATAGTTGCGTCTAGTATTCAGCTCCCGCTCATTATTGTGGTTCGCTTCGCATCGCATGCTTATATTATGTTTCGCTCATTATTGTGGTTCGCTTCGCATCGCATGCTTATATTATGTTTCATACTCCATTATTGATATCATGCTGTTAGGACACCAGCACCATTACCGATGATGCGTATGTACCACGTACACTTACTTGCCGGTTCATACACATCTTCATCGGTAATTGCCATGTCACGTACACCTTAGAAAATATTATTGCTTGACATAGCCTGCTAGCTAATAGTTTAGACATTGTAGTTATTACCTGCTACTTCATGCATACTGTTATTCATTGTTATGCCGCATTCATGGATTCTCACGCATATATTCACTTTTTTACGTGTTATTGAGGTTTTGAATTCGGATTTCCATGAGATTTTCTGGATTTGGAGGAAAACCGCAAAAACATAAATAAACCTTTTCTCTCTTTAAAATTAAAAGTGCGGTTTTCCCATGATGTATGAGTCGTCCACCATGAGTTTGCTGATGGATTTCGAGACCCGATTCGAGGAGTGGAGGAACCGTTTCGGGTACATGGTAGGCCTGGTGCGGTACCCCGGGGCAAGAGGAATGTGTTGTTGACGTTGAGCCCGGCAGGGGAGCACTACCGACCGGTGATATTACCCGACGCATCGGATATCCGGAGGATACCGTGTAAGTCGATGTACAACACCCCACGACTTGCGGGGAGGCGGAAATATGAAAAACGATCTTGTTCTTTGCTTAAACATCGACTAACCGCACGAATCGAAGCTAAACGATAACTAACAAGAAACATAGAAGTTCTATACTACTATGTTTAGGGATTATACCTAACGAATCGTGTCCTTCGTCTTTGCGAACTCCTCCTCCTCCTTGGCCTTCTCGAAGTAGTAGACGATCCACCCGAGTGCTTTACTCCAAGCTTAGCCTCTAAACTTGAGGCAACTAACCTTCTTTAAGTGCTAATCAAAGAAGCTAGGTGATATAGAGTGAGGGTTATGGTTTAATTAGTCTAACTAATCCTTGTACTCAACACATGAGAGGGGAGGATTAGGGTTTGAAGAGGGAGAGCTTGAGGAGAGAGAAGGTGAAGATAATAATGAAGTGAGAATAATGAGTTATCATAATATATATCAAGCATTTCTTTTTATCAAGAAAAGAAAAGAAATGAATTTAACAACCATGCTTGATAATATCTAGTGATGATTCACATCCATGAGTCATTAAGCATTTATGATGCATTAATGACATGGATGAATCATCCATATGACTCACTAATCACATTCATTGTATATGCCACCTAAACCTCCTTAGTCACCACCTTCTAGAAGCTTCTCGCACAATTACGAGAACGCCCCTCCTTTCCGCAAAAATACGGAAAAACTTTAGACTGTATAAATCCAATATCCGGATACCAGTAACTGGCTTAAACCAAAGCCGACTGGTAAAAACTGTCCGAAAGTCGTACGTGCGTAAACACACGTATGCGTCCGAACCCTTGTCGTAAAACCATACGACCTCTATATCGTTTTGCCTGGAGTAGGGAAACTCTCTGTGTGGGACTCTAGAGACTCGACTACTACGCTGGCAGTGGGTTTAACCACAGACCGCAAGCGGCACTAGCTGTACGTAACGGTCCCCAGGTAGATGTCGATAAGAAGGCCGATGAGGAAACCCATCCGAACTCCTACTGAGTCTGATGTGACAATCTCCGTACAGTCCGGTCCGTTCGTCTAAGACTATCGCATATCGGGCCTAGGGGGCGGCAAGCGTCAGTCCCCTAATAGCGGTATAAGTCATGTCGAAGCGAAGCCCATTACACCCTGAGAAACTACTGGAACCTACCAGCAAATCTCGCTTGCCCTGGCCAGGGACTTTGCGTAATGGCTCTCTGACACAGCGCGATATCAACCACCAATACCGGGAGAGACGAATCCTGTCTAACCGCCACTGCCTCCAAGTGCTCGGGACTGCACCCAACTGCTACCTGTTTGCACGACTCCTTTGAGCCGTGGTAGGGTAGCAATCTAAGAACAGTGGGACACACTCGAGGCGAAGTAGCATTGTCAAGTCTGCGGACTATGCTGTACTCATGTCACCTAGGAACTGTTCACTGACGACTGGTATAAAACCAACCAACAGTTCCCTGTGAGTCCTGTCCGGTGTACCCGTAACCTAACGAGCACCTGCATACTATCTCCAGTACGACGTACTGACGGCTGTGGGACAGACCATCTCCCCAACTGGGATGAGAAGCGTACACACTAGTCTACTCCGGAGTATCGATGCTCTGTCTCGATAATCCAACGACCAGGGACCTGAATAAGGATGTGCTTGTAGACTACCCAGCCCCCACTAGTGTGACTGCCATCACAACGCTGGTAGTCAAGCAAGATCCTAAGAGCTCTATCAATACGTATACTCACATATTAAGATAGAAAAACCAAGTAGCATACTACCATGTTTAGCAAGACTGTTATATACATGTGAATATCCCAAGCTTCCATTAAGTAATATACAAACTAGTATGATACAATAATGGCCCCTAGGGCATATACACTAACAATCTCCCACTTGCACTAGGGCCATGTACTGGCATATCGAAGACCGATGATCTCGAGTAGCCTCTCGAACTGAATCTGAGGTAGGGCCTTCGTGAATGGATCAGCAATGTTTTCTTTAGAAGCAATTCTCCGAACCTCGATCTCCTGACGATCAATGATCTCCCTGATCAGGTGATACCGCCTTAAGATGTGTCTGGACTTCTGATGGGACCTTGGTTCCTTCGCTACAGCTATAGCTCCGTTGTTGTCGCAATACAGAGGTATTGGATCAACTATGGTAGGAACCACCTGAAGTTCTGTTAGGAACTTCTTCATCCAGACTGCTTCTTTTACGGCATCGCAAGCAGCTATATACTCCGCTTCCATCGTTGAGTCAGCAACGGTGTCCTTCTTGGAGCTCTTCCAGCACACCGCCCCTCCATTGAGGGTAAAGACATAACCCGACATGGACTTGGAATCGTCCTTATCACTCTGGAACCCGGAATCAGCAAAGGCCTCTAACCTGAGGTCTTTTCCGCCGTAAACCAAGAACATCTCCTTAGTCCTTCTCAGATACTTGAGAATGTTCTTTACTGCTATCCAGTGCTTCTTCCCTGGGTCTGACTGATACCGGCTTACCACGCTTAGTGTGTAAGCTACATCTGGTCTGGTGCACAACATCGCATACATTATAGAGCCTACTGCAGAAGCGTAGGGTATAATAGATATGCGTTCCCTTTCCAAATCAGTCTTGGGAGACATCTCTTTGGAGAGGGTGATTCCGTGACAAGCCGGTAGATTACCGTGCTTAGAATCTTCCATACTGAATCTTTTCAGTACAGTGTCGATATACCTGGACTGCGAAAGTCCCAACATCCTCTTGGATCTATCACGATAGATCCGGATCCCCAGAATGTAAGAGGCATCACCCAGGTCTTTCATGGAGAACCTGTGTGACAAGAATCCTTTGACAGATTGTAGCATAGGAATGTCATTTCCTATTAATAGAATGTCATCCATGTACAAGACGAGGAATACGACACTTCTGGCTACAACTTTACTATATATACACGGTTCATCTGGATTTTTGATAAAGTCATATTCTTTGACTGTCTCATCAAAACAGATGTTCCAACTCCGCGATGCCTGCTTTAGTCCATAAATGGACTTAAGCAGCTTGCATACTTTCCCGCTGCTCCCACTCTGATTGAAACCCTCTGGCTGATCCATATAAACGCACTCTTCTAAATTTCCATTCAGAAAAGCCGTCTTTACGTCCATCTGCCAGATTTCATAATCATGGAAGGCAGCAATAGCAAGAAGGACCCGAATGGATTTGAGCATAGCCACTGGAGAAAAAGTTTCTTCATAGTCCAAACCAGGTCTTTGACGAAAACCCTTTGCAACAAGTCTAGCCTTATAGGTTTCCACCTGTCCATCTACACCAATCTTTTTCTTGAAGATCCATTTGCATCCTATGGGTTTTACCCCATCTGGAGCAAAGTCCAAAGTCCATACTTTGTTGGTATACATGGACTCCATTTCGGTCTGCATTTCATCTAGCCATCGTACCGAGTCGCCGCTCTGGATGGCCTGCTGGAAGTCAGTAGGTTCATCATCATCTATGATGCAATCCTCTCTATCCCCATCTATGAGAAAACCGTAGTATCTCTCAGGCGGATGAGACGGTCTACTACTCCTGCGGAGGGGTGCGGGAATGTCCTGTTCTTCTTGAACTACCGGTTCTACCAAACTTTCAGTAGCAGTTTGTGGTTCTGGAATTTCTTCCAGTTCTATTTCGCTCCCACTTATTTCCTTTTCTAAAAACTGATATTCTAGAAAATGGGCATTACGAGAAACAAACACCTTTTGTGTAGGGTTCCTAGGCACACTATAGAGGTCTCACAAGGCATCGAACATGCCAATTTTAAAAATTATGGGTGCCGAGAAACCCTAATACGGATCGTCGGCTAGATTTCTAGGCGAAACTATAAACTAGTTAACACTTTAACTAAAAGTTAGATGCTACAACCTTTGTAGATCCGGTTCTCCACTTCCTTAGCTCCACGTGGGTGTCCTCTCGCTGTCCATCATGAATCCCGAACTCATTCGTCGGCTTCATCGGAGAAACGAGCGAGCTTGGTCGTCGGCTTCGTGTCAAAGACGATCTACGTCGAGGCATCACAAGTTCAAGCTCCGACTTCACAAAGTTGTGAAACTTGTGAAGAAAACACCCAAAACAACTTGGCAAGAGGTAGAGGGTGAAGAAATAGGAGGTGGGTTCACTTTAGAATTGGATTTCACTCACTTTTGCTCAAGTTGCCATTGATGGCATCTTGTTTTCTCTCTTGAAGAAGAAGGAAGAAGATGAAGCTAGTTTATGATAAGTATTTCGAAAATGAAAAGAAAATACATACTTATCATAATTTAACTAGGGTTAAGTGTAGAGAATAAACCATGGTCATTTGGAGAGTTAGGGTTAAGCATGAGGACAAGAATGGTTGCAAAAGTCAAAGCTTCATGAAGCTTCAACTAATGACAAAGAAAGCCACCATTCTCATCTTTATCTTTTCCAAATAAATAAACAAACAAATAAATAAATAAATGAATATGCAAAACCCTAATTATCAAATTAACCATGGATTAATTCTATACACTTAACTAAATGATCAAGTATCATCAAAGATGATACAAAAATGTGCACAAAAGCATATCACATATACAATGTGCATCAAGTGAGAAAAATCCGTTTAAAGTGAACCAATACTAGTTAATGTAAAGTAATATATCAAATATATAATTATACATTAAATCATTAAATCAACACTTGATTCAATGATCCGGCCATGTCGCACATGACCGACTAGTATTCAATGTATCGGCTTATCGAATCGATCTTCGATTCGATAACTAGGTTATATCACATACAACCAATCGAAACATTAATCGCGAGAATCAAATACGGTATCACATACACGCATTATTCTCGTTCCCGCACATATCTCATATGCGCTCCTATTTCGTTTCGCTTGAGCCAGGAAACCTCTGTGTAGGACTCTAAAGACTCGTCAATACGCCGGTAGCAGATGATGATCATATCAAGCACCCACAAGCCGCAAGCGGTCTGCTAAACGTAACGGCCATCCGGGTATTGAGCGATCAGAAGATCGACGAGCTAGCCCGCTCACACTCCAGTGAATCCAACCAGTAACACTTACCGTACAGTCCGGTCTGTTCGTCTGATACGTCGCATATCAAGTCTAGGGGTGGTAAACGTCAGACCCCAATAACCGATAAGTCGTGCCGATGTGAGGCTCATAACGGGTCGAGAAACTACTGGTAACACTTACCAGCAAATCTCTGATCAGCCCTGGCCAGGGACTTCCCTGTTATGGCCAATCGAGCACTGCGCAACATCAACCCCCAATACCGGGAGAGACGAAACCCCTCCTATCGCTCATTGCCTCCATATGACTCGGGACTGTACCCAAAGACCACCGTTTTGCACGACCTCATGGACGTGGTAAGGTGGAGATCAAAGCACAGTGGGAATCACACAGACTAACCTGTACAAGTGTCACCTGAGAACTGCCATCTGACGTGAGGTATAATACCATCTGGGAGTTCTCGGCGAGTCCGTCCAGTGTACCCAGTCTCCACTGAGCACCCGTATACCATCTCTGATGTCAAACACCAATGGATGTGGGATCATCCATCGCCCATCACATGGGTCGAGAAGCGTATACGCTAGTCTACACTGGTATATCGATGCCCCGTCTCGATACACCCACGACTAGGGATCTTGAAGGATGTACTTATGGACTACCATGTCCCCACTAGTATGATCTGCATCATAGTCCAGGTAGTCAAGTACACATCCTAAGGGCTTTACCAACATGTAACTATAAGACAGTATAAAGAGACTAGTGTACATGTTAAGATAAAGAGCAACCAGATAGCATACTATCATATCGAGCAAGAAAGTCATCTCTATATATGTCCAAGCATCCAATATAATATACATCATCTGTACAATACTGGCCTCTAGGGCATACATACAACTAACATTTTGTTCCTCTGCGTAATAGAATAGATACCCCTTGGAGTTCTTTGGATATCCCACAAACTGACACTTTACTGATCGTGCCTCGAGCTTGTCCTCATGCTGCTTTTTAACAAAAGCTGGACATCCCCATATTTTCAGATACTGAAGATAGGGTTTCTTCCCACTCCACATCTGATATGGTGTGGTAGGCACAGTCTTGGTAGGAACCATGTTCAAAAGATATGCCGCTGATTCTAGCGCATAACCCCAGAAAGATCGCGGTAACTCAGCATTACTCATCATGGATCGTACCATATCCAATAGGGTTCGATTCCGTCTCTCCGATACACCATTATGCTGTGGAGTGTATGGAGGAGTAAGCTGAGAGAGAATTCCTTTCTCTTTTAGGTAACCTAGGAACTCGGCACTCAAGTATTCACCACCTCGATCAGATCTAAGTGTCTTGATACTTTTGCCGGTTTGGTTTTCTACTTCATTCTGATACTCTTGGAATTTCTCAAAAGCCTCGGATTTATGTTTCATCAGAAAAATGAATCCGTATCTTGAGTAATCATCCGTGAAAGTAATGAAATAGGAAAAACCACCTCTTGCATGTGTAGACATTGGACCGCATACATCGCTGTGTATGAGTCCTAAGAGCTCGCTCGCTCTTACTCCTTGTCCAGTAAATGGAGTCTTTGTCATCTTTCCTTTGAGACAAGATTGACAAGTGTCATAAGTTTGATATTCGAACGAGTCCAAATATCCTTCTCTATGCAACTTAGTCAACCTTCTCTCATTGATGTGACCCAATCTACAATGCCATAAGAAAGCTTTATTTAAATCTGGAGACTTTCTTTTTAGTGTGTTCTGGACGTTGAAAATTTGGAGTTGGTTTAAAACATATATACCGTTATTTAGTGTACCGGACCCAATCAAACCATGATTAAGGTGGATGTTAACAACATCTCTTACAAACGTGAAATCATAACCTTTATTTGATAACAAGGAAACTGATATGATATTACACGTTAAGCTTGGTACAAAAAAACAGTTATGCAAAACCAAAATGTGTCCACTCGTCAATCCTAGGTGATAATCCCCGACGGACGCAGCTCCCACGCTAGCTCCGTTAGCAACCTTTAGGGTCATATCACCTTCTTTCAGCACTCTACGGTTTCTCAGTGCCTGCAATGAATTGCAAATATGAGATCCTGATCCGGTATCCAATACCCAGGAAGTAGAGTTGATCGACAGACAATTCTCAATTACAAACACACCTGAAGTCGAAGCCACAGCTTGCTTCGGTTCCTGGTTCTTGGCGTTCCACGCCTTGCAATCCTTCTTCCAGTGCCCTTTCCTGTGACAATAGAAGCACTTATCCTGGCCAACTACCGGTACCGCAAACTTTTTCTTTCCCTTCCCTCCCACCTTACTAACACCTCCTCTAGGTTTGGTGGCGGCCTTCTTCTTCCTTCCTTTGGCCCTAGCCTTGGACCCGGAAGAAGATGCACCGCTAACAAACATAACGGGTGTTTCCCTTGCTTTCTGCAAGGTGCCCTCTGCACTCCTTAACATGTTCAAGAGTTCCGGAAGTTCAACTTCTTTTCTTTGAAGGTTGAAGTTCAGGATAAACTGGGCGTAGGTGGGAGGAAGGGACTGGAGAATAAGGTCTGTATAGAGCTCATTATCCAAAGTCGTCCCAAGGTCTGCCAGCTCTTCAATATAGCCGATCATCTTTAGGACATGTTCTCCTACCGATGACCCGACAGCCAACCTCGCTCGAAACAAGTTCTTAGAGGTCTCGTATCTTGCTATACGAGATTGCTCTCCATAAAGTTCCTTTGTATGGAGAAATATGCCATCTAGGTTCATATCCTCGTGCCTCCTCTGATGTTCATTGTTCATTGAGGCAAGCACGATGCACTTGGCTTTCGCGCAATCTAAATCCCAGGTTTTGCGGATTTCCTTATCCGCATTGCTGGATTTGGGACCAGGGACAGCAGGTGCCATAGCGGTGAGGACGTACCCCAATTTGTCATAGGTCAAAGCCATTTTGACATTCCGCAGCCAATCTTTATAGTTTAGCCCTGTCAGTATATTTTTTTTCTAAAAGTAACTTAAGTCCAGTCATTTTCAGGGTCGCTGCAATTAGGACAGAGAGAAGAAAACTCTTTAGCATGATGCTCTTGCAAGTTTAGAGTGGTTTTTAGTTTATCTAAACTGGATGGCTCCCACTGTTTCTCGAATCCTTCCTCAAACCATAAAAGAAGAATTAGCCAGGACTATTCTCACCGTACAATACTTGCTTAACCGTTCAGCCAGGCCAGTGTCGATACTTCGAGGGAGGTTTTCCAACGCTTTCGTGAAGTTCCTTAATTAAATAACCTCTTTTCTCTGGGGGCGTAACCCCGCTGACACCTTTCTTGACACCTACTTGGTTTATAGCATTGATCGTTAAGTGACGAATCTCCTGATAAGTAGCATATACTCACAGTAGGATCGGGATCCAAATATCATCGTATGATAATGTTGAAGGAATCCTACCAACATTCATCAAACTCCAAATGGTATGCATCTCTTTGCAAATTTCAGTTTCTTTAGAAATTCCCGATATATATTTTTGCCCCATGCTCTTATGACCTTGGCGTTGGTCAAAATATCATAAGTCACATGTCAAGTTCTACCCATCATTATCTTGTTAATTTGAACCCATCCGTACATATCCTTGACGTTGGCCAAAATGATCATACGACTGTCCCAAACTAACTCATCTATCTATGCAACAAATGAATACCCAGCAGCTACCAAACACTATGCCTTGGCGTTGGTCAAAATACATAGCTTGAATACTACTGAATATCCAGATGAAATGACGGAGGGCTACGAATGGTTTTGGCGAAACCGTGAACGTAGTGAACTTGATAAAACCGAAGGAACCTGATAGCTTTTAAAAGGAGTGGTTAAAGCTCCGCATTTAAAAATATCTGTTTTTTAAAATTAACCGAGTGGTTTCTTTTAAATTGTTCCAACGATTAAACTTTTGGTTTATTTTCTTTGCATTATAAATAATGCGTCCCATCATTAACCTATCATTGCAGAAAACAACGAAAATACAACGTCCTCTTATGCCATCCGCATTCGCCACGGGGTCCCGTCATCACCCGTTAGGTTACTTAACTAACGACAGAGCGGGGGCTGGGCTAGCGCGGATGTAAAACATAAGTGACGTCTAAATAGCTATCATATATAGATATTGTACATTCGTCAGACGCAATAATAGGCATTCCAGATCACAGATGAACTTTATTGGATTTGCAAGTAATCCGTGTTTGTTTTGAGCCTGCAACAAAAGACGGATTACACAGTTGTGATAAATAGCCATTACCCCACCCAAGACCCCAACGGGTACGGCAAACTACCCGCCCGGCAGTTTGTGCACCCCACCTTGGGTCTGTCCTAGGAGCAAAAACAGTAAAATGAAATAATACAACGGTGGCTACAACTGCAACCTGGATGTGCCCCGCAAAATAATATTACAACAAATTACATTTACATCAAATGAATTAAATAATAACCCATCACATAACCCCGGCTATACATCACAACAGTCCAACACAGTTCATATCCACAAACAGTAAAAACCATTACAGAAATGTGCAACCCCCTGCCAACCGACATACTAGCAGTTAGGGGAGGTTTACGAACACATTATACAAACACAGATATAATCCAACAAGCAAATACCGTATAATTTCGATCGATTAAACACTTTTAATTTTGCTCCAATACTTCTCTGTAAATCTGAAACCTGAGCAAAAATAAAAACTTCCAGAAAATACCAAATATCACAGAGAAGCAACACAGGAAATTTGGGTTCCTGAATCGCCAACTCGGTGGCGGAAGCGCGGCGGATCGGTGCGATCCGCCGCAGTTCCACGGCGCTTTAGGCGATTCAGGGGCCCAAATTTCTTGGGTGTTCTTCTACTGTCTTTTTAAGCTTTCTGAACCTCCCTGAAAAATTTTTGGACTTCATTTAAAAATCGACAGAAACTTGTGATTTCGGGTTTTTCCGGTTTCGTTTTTTCCGTTCGAAATTCATACAAATTTGCAAGTAAGTTATTTATTGTTTAGCGAGGCTCTGATACCACTGTAAGTCGATGTACAACACCCCACGACTTGCGGGGAGGCGGAAATATGAAAAACGATCTTGTTCTTTGCTTAAACATCGACTAACCGCACGAATCGAAGCTAAACGATAACTAACAAGAAACATAGAAGTTCTATACTACTATGTTTAGGGATTATACCTAACGAATCGTGTCCTTCGTCTTTGCGAACTCCTCTTCCTCCTTGGCCTTCTCGAAATAGTAGACGATCCACCCGAGAGCTTTACTCCAAGCTTAGCCTCTAAACTTGAGGCAACTAACCTTCTTTAAGTGCTAATCAAAGAAGCTAGGTGATATAGAGTAAGGGTTATGGTTTAATTAGTCTAACTAATCCTTGTACTCAACACATGAGAGGGAAGGATTAGGGTTTGAAGAGGGAGAGCTTGAGGAGAGAGAAGGTGAAGATAATAATGAAGTGAGAATAATGAGTTATCATAATATATATCAAGCATTTCTTTTTATCAAGAAAAGAAAAGAAATGAATTTAACAACCATACTTGATAATATCTAGTGATGATTCACATCCATGAGTCATTAAGCATTTATGATGCATTAATGACATGGATGAATCATCCATATGACTCACTAATCACATTCATTGTATATGCCACCTAAACCTCCTTAGTCACCACTTTCTAGAAGCTTCTCGCGCAATTACAAGAACGCCCCTCCTTTCCGCCAAAATACGGAAAAACTTTAGACTGTATAAATCCAATAACCGGATACCAGTAACTGGCTTAAACCAAAGCCGACTGGTAAAAACTGTCCGAAAGTCGTACTGCGTAAACACACGTATGTGTCCGAACCCTTGTCGTAAAACCATACGACCTCTATATCGTTTCGCCTGGAGTCGGGAAACTCTCTGTGTGGGACTCTAGAGACTCGACTACTATGCTGGCAGTGGGTTTAACCACAAACCGCAAGCGGCACTAGCTGTACGTAACGGTCCCCAGGTAGATGTCGATAAGAAGGCCGATGAGGAAACCCATTCGAACTCCTACTGAGTCTGATGTGACAATCTCCGTACAGTCCGGTCCGTTCGTCTAAGACTATCGCATATCGGGCCTAGGGGGCGGCAAGCGTCAGTCCCCTAATAGCGGTATAAGTCGTGTCGGAGCGAAGCCCATTACACCCTGAGAAACTACTGGAACCTACCAGCAAATCTCGCTTGCCCTGGCCAGGGACTTTGCGTAATGGCTCTCTGACACAGCGCGATACCAACCACTAATACCGGGAGAGACGAATCCTGTCTAACCGCCACTGCCTCCAAGTGCTCGGGACTGCACCCAACTGCTACCTGTTTGCACGACTCCTTTGAGCCGTGGTAGGGTAGCAATCTAAGAACAGTGGGACACACTCGAGGCGAAGTAGCAGTGTCAAGTCTGCGGACTATGCTGTACTCATGTCACCTAGGAACTGTTCACTGACGACTGGTATAAAACCAACCAACAGTTCCCTGTGAGTCCTGTCCGGTGTACCCGTAACCTAACGAGCACCTGCATACTATCTCCAGTACGACGTACTGACGGCTGTGGGACAGACCATCTCCCCAACTGGGATGAGAAGCGTACACACTAGTCTACTCCGGAGTATCGATGCTCTGTCTCGATAATCCAACGACCAGGGACCTGAATAAGGATGTGCTTGTAGACTACCCAGCCCCCACTAGTGTGACTGCCATCACAACGCTGGTAGTCAAGCAAGATCCTAAGAGCTCTATCAATACGTATACTCACATATTAAGATAGAAAAACCAAGTAGCATACTACCATGTTTAGCAAGACTGTTATATACATGTGAATATCCCAAGCTTCCATTAAGTAATATACAAACTAGTATGATACAATAATGGCCCCTAGGGCATATACACTAACATACCGTCGTGGTCTTGAGATGGATAGTAGGGGCCGGTCTGGATTGATGGCACCCTAGATATTGATTTTGAGATATTGAGGTACAGAGATTGTGATACAGAGATATCGAGATAGTTGGACACTTGTTTTGTGTCGATACTGGGCACTGTTTTATGCTGATTTCATTTATGGTACCTCACTTTAAAAATACAGAAATCTCACTGATTTATGAAAGCAGTTTTCGTAAGTACATGCATTCTGTTCCGTGCATTCATACCTCATTCATATGATATATTGCTACCTGAGGCACTGACACGGGCACATGAGATCACACTCGGGTTAGAGATATTACCCTAGCCATTTTTATAGGCTGCATGTTATACATATATTTGAGGATATATTATGATCATTGACCTAGGTTGCGTTATTTATGCGATTTCTGTGCGTAGATGTTTTTCTATTCACGAGTTGGCAACTCACCCCCGTTGTGCCCCAGTTTCTTGCAGGTTTGCCGTACAGGTTTCATTACGGCTTTGCGGGCATAGTTTCTTTCGGGTGATTTGCTAGTAGGTGGGTTTACTTGTATCGTACCCCCATCATATATCTTGTATATCAGTATTCATCTAGAAGTTCCATCAACCAAACATGTATTTATTTCAGAGATTGAGACCAGTGATGTTTATTCTTTCGACCTTAGAGTCGCGCGTCTTATTTCTGTGGTTTTCTTGTGGTTTTGAGTTTCCTTTGAGTTTTGATCCCCGCCCTTGGCGTTGTATATTATATTACTTGTGTGGTTGTGACCGTCGATTGACGAAGAGCTAGCTCCCGCTTGGGGATGCCTTTTATTGATTTCGTATACTATTCATGTTGTATCCTGTTTGGGGGCCAGTTTTTACAAAGGAGACTCTGCCGAAATTTTCAGGAAATATTTGATGTTTTTAAAAAACGCATAATTCGGCTTATGCTATTAAAACTACTTGTTTTAAATTGGTTTTCCTTCACTCTACTACTTTTCTTGGTTTGGATTTCTGGGTTTTTGTACTTAGATTACGTACGTCTCAAGACGTCTCGTAGTTTAAGTGCCGGTCATGTTTCGTACTTTCGGGACGTGACACTGGCACACCAGTAGGTGACCATGTTCTAAAGATGATAGCTCTTATAGAAGAGCTTGAGGATCTCGGGTGGACAATGGAGAATGAGCAATATATTGATATTATTCTACAGTTTCCCCCCCGCCTTTACTCAATTTGCAGTAAATTTCAACATGCACAATATGGAGAAGTCACTACCTGAACTTCTCAATATGTTGAGAACTGCAGAGAGCACGCTCAAATCAGTGAAGACTCCCGCTTTGATTGCTGGGTCACCTTCCTCCTCTCGCCCAAAGGCCAAGGCCAAGGGAAAGATGAAGAAGAAACCCACCAAACCTAGAGGTGGAGTTAAAAAGGCGAAGGGGAAAGACAAGTCCAAGGTTGGGGAATCGGGGAAAGGGGAATGTTATCACTGCCACAAAATAGGACACTGGAAGCACAACTGTGCTGAGTACCTGGATCTCAAGAAGAAGAAGCATGGTGATGCTTCCGCTTCAGGTTTGTTTGTGACAGAAAACTGTTTTTCTATAAACTCTGTTTCCTGGGTATTAGATACGGGTTCAGGTTCTCACATTTGCAATTCCATGCAGGGGCTGAGAAATAGCAAAGTTTTGAAGACAGGTGACCATACTCTCCGGGTTGGAAATGGTTCCAATGTACATGCGGTTTCAGTAGGAGAGTATCACCTGGGGTTGTCGTCAGGGTGTATATTGGTTTTGAACCCATGTTATTATGTACCTAGTATGCTTTGTAATATTGTATCCGTTTCTTTGTTAGACAATGAAGGATATAATTTTGTGTTGCAGAATAATGTTATGAACATTAACCTGAATCAAATGTTGGTTGGGTATGGTACACTTAATAACGGGATATACGTCCTAAATCAACACACAGTTTTCAGCATACAACACACTAATAAAAGAAAACTTTCAGAAATAAATGAAGCATTTCTTTGGCACTGTCGACTTGGTCATATTAACGAAACAAGACTAAACAAGCTACATAAAGATGGATATTCAAACCCTTTTGAATATAAATCTTATGCGACTTTCCAGTCTTGTATCAAGGGTAAAATGACCAAATCTCCATTTACAGGACACGGAGAAAGAGCTACTCAGCTCTTAACCCTCATACATAGTGATGTATGTGGGCCAATGTCTACACAGGTGTTTCCCCCAATCAGAGCTCTGTTTTGAATTTCAAAATTCAAAAAAATTGAAGCAACGCTTCAGATCCCGTGCGCTGCGTGCCACGTGTCAAAAGCAGACACGCCAGCGCTAGGAGCGCTGCGCCCTAGGCAACGCACCCCAATCAGAGCAAAGCTCTGTTTCAAAATTCAAATTTTAAAAGTTGAAGCAACGCTTCAGATCCAGCGCTCTGCACTGCGCGCCACGTGTAAGTCCACGGTAGCGCCCCGGCCGTCTAACAGACGCTAAACGCGGAACAAAAACATTTTACAACTGGCGCTATCGCGTACTATAACCCGGATCTGCCATTAAAGCTAAACTAACAAGTTTAAAGTGGGTAGAATTGTTATACCGAACGATCCGAGTTCTTCGGTCTTCAACCATCATCCTACGCTTTGTTGCGGCTGCTCCGATCTCCTTGATCTCCAATCTTCTCGTCCAGGTGGCACCACGTCGACGGATCTTTAAACGGGCTCCCGCCTCTGACCGAGGCAACTTGGTCGTCAAGTTTGCCAAAAGAGACGACCAAGATGATGTAGAGAATGAGTAGAACACTTTGTCTCGTTACGTCCAAAGCTATGGACGAACGGTTAATGAAGTTGCCTTTTGGAATCGGGTGAAATGAGAAATGAGGCTATCTAATTTCCATGAACCAAAATACTATCATAATCTTTTTACAAACAACAAGCGAGAGAGTGTGTGAAGAGGATGGGAGGGGCCGGCCATATATAGAGCAAGGGAGGTGAGTGTAGGAGCTAGGAGAGTGACCATTAACACTAAAACAAATGAATGAGTCACAAAATACATTTAATGCAAAATGGTGACTCTTGAACCTAGTCACCACAAACATTAACTCTCATTAAATGCTAACTATGAATTACTAACCTAGTCACCATCCAAGAACCTTCCACACTCATGACTCACTCAAGAAGAAAAGATAAATCCGTATTTAACCGAATGTTAAATACGGCCGATAGAAAACTGGAAACTGGCAACTTCCAAAAGCGATCCCGAAACGGATTTCAGGATAACCCCGTATCAGTATAAACATACCTATATTTGTATTACAACCGAATACAAATGCAACCGAGACAAAGATATTATATCTACACAGTATAATACTGGGATCCGGTTTAAACCAAAGCCTACCGGTATTATCTGTCCGAAAAATGACACGTGCGAAAACGCACGTGCATTTTCCAAACCCTGCAATAAAACCATACGGCCTCTACAACGTTTCGCCCGAACTTGGGAAAGTGTCTGTGGGGGTCTCTAATGACTCATCAACACACTGGCACTGGGTATAACCACTAGCACGTCAGAGGTACAAGCTGTACGTAACGGTTGCCTATGTATTGATTAGAAGGGAAGCTGATGAGCGAACTCATCTATAAACCCTACTGAGCCTAACAGTGACAATATACATACAGTCCGGTCCGTTCGTCTAAAGAGTATCGCATATCGAGTCTAGGGGGTGGATAAAGTCAGACCCCTAATAACGCGATAAATCGTGTTGGCATGAAGCCCATCACCACCTGAGAAACTACTGATCCAAATCAGTAATTCTCCACTAGCTCGGCCGAGGATTTCTAGTGATGGCCACCCGTGCACTGTGCGACATCAACTCCCAATACCGGGAGAGACGAATCCCCGACGATCCGGTCACTGCCTCCATGTGGCTCGGGACTGTACCCAACTAAAACCTGTTTGCACAACTCCTTTGAGCATGGTAGGGTAGTAATCTAAGCATAGTGGGAACTCACACGAGACAAATGACGATCTCAGGTCGACAAACTAACCTGTATACATGTCACCAGGGAACTGCTATCTGACGATATGTATAATACCAACTAGCATGTTCCCGGCGAGTCCTGTCCGGTGTACTCATAACCTAATGAGTACCCGTATACATCTTAGGTGATCCAACTGACACCAGTGGCTTGTGAGACCGGCCACCGCCCCTCGTCGGGGTCTCGACTGTATACACTAGTCTACTCTGGAGTATCGATGCCCTGTCTCGAAACTCCCATGACTAGGGACACTTTAAGGATGTGCTTACAAAACCCAGCTCCCACGTATATGATCACCATCATACTGCTGGTAGTCAAGCAAGAATCCTATGGGCTCTATCATCATGCAATAGCGAACTAAAGCATGTATACGATGATAAAGACAAACCGGATAGCATACTATCATCTCGAGCAAGACTGTCATATCGGTATAGGTCCTGCCTCAATCATTGCAATCACGTACCTGCGATCCAATAATTGACTTTTATGGCACTATCTCCAACAATCTCCTACTTGCACTTAAGCCTAATTATTGCGATGTCGCATACTCGCAGCCCGTGTGATACCGAACATCCAACTCCTCTACTAATCAGTTTCACAAAGCTAGTTTGTAAAACTCTTGTGTTCGAGAAATAGCCTCAGTGAGTGGATCCGCCCTGATGTTTCTTTCTATGTCTCTCTTAATCTTAAGTTCACGGAGAAAACCATCTCCCGAATCGAGTAATACCTGTCTTAGAATATGTCTGAGTATCTGATGGGACCTAGTTCATAAATGAACTCCAAATCCAAACTTCTAAGACTTTATTGATAACTGAACCTAATCAGTATTCAGCACTATGCCTCCCACAGTATCCTCTTGGACCACCTGTCCATAATACTGTCCCTCATCAGAGGGAAAACTATAACTCTGACAATCACTCTGTCATCCATGTCAACTTGGAAGCCTGGAATGATAACCGTCTCCCGAAGGAGTCTGCCGTCATCAAATCCTTAGAACATACACTCATGTTCTAAAACTGCTTCCTTATATTTCTCCAGGATTGGATTAATATAAACTTATCGCATCTAGTGCAAAAACAACATCTGGTGTGGTACTTGACATCTTACGATTGACTCAATTGCCTAAGCAAGTGATCTGCCAATCATGTACATCCCTCTCCCCTTTAGTCTATAAGACACCTTTAGAGAGGGTGACTCCATCACTTGCAGGTATACCACCATGCCAGGAGTCATCTATTCTAAAAACCATTAGAATACTGTCAAAGTACCCATATTGGGAAACTACCTAAATCTAGATCTAAAAACCATAGATCTAGTAACCAGAATGTCTGATATTAAATCCATATCCTTTGCGGAGAAACAACTGTGTGATGACCACAATACAACCGATCGTAGTATAGGAATTTTACTTTCTACTCTGTGTATGTCATCCAAAATTCAGGACATCACACCCTATTACCTTCTCACCAGATCCATCCCCTATTCTGATGAAGTCAAACCCATGACTGTCATATCAAAAATAGATGATCTATCTCCACTATATTTGCTCAAGCCTATAAATAGACATAAGCTACTTGCCCACTATGCTTCCGCTGCTCCCACTGACTACGACAACCCTCTGGCAGAATAATATCTACGTACACTTCTAAAGCTAGTTTAGAACGACGTTATACTTATCCTCTTACCGGGTCTCATAGTCTGGAACAACAGTAGTGTCAAGTCTGGGTAAACAAGAAGCTCCCTATCACCGTCCTTGAGGCTACCTGAGTACCTCTCGGGTGTCTGAGGTTACCCGCCATATCTGCGGAGTGGCTATTGGAATGTCAAATCCGATTGAATATATAGGTCCTATTAAATTTTCCGTAATCGTTTGCGGTTCTGGAATCACTTCCAGTTTTACCATACTCCCACTACTATTTTCTGAAAAAATCCATTTTATTAAAACTGTGGCGAGTCAAGAACAATATCACTATTGATCTTCCAGATGGTAGAAATGTCAACCCTCGTCAAAGCCAGGGTCAACCCACAAACTGCCATTACAGAAACGTGCCTTGAGTTATCCAGAGTCTGGTTTTAAGCATAAGCTGGACAACTCCCCGTATCTTAACATCGTTAAGATATGAACCATTCTATATACAATATAGAAATAGAGGCACTAATTTAATTGGAACCAGATTCAAATCATGCAGCTGTCTCTAGTGCATATCAACTTAATGGAGAGAGGTTAATCAGCATTACTCAACTTAGGAATCCATCCAATTATGAGTAACCTGAAAGAGAAACAAGTTTCTCAAAACTATTACTATCATCTGAATACCAATCACAAGAATCTATATCTTCTATCTCTTTGAAGAATCCCGATACTTGTGACACCTGGTTCTCTACTTTATTCTTATACCCACAACTTCTCAAAACTTAGACATTGTATTTCTGCGAAACACTTGTCTAAAAACTAGAGAAGTCATAAGTAAACAGAACATAGTACGAGGACCTACCCCTTTGTCCTGACGGACACTGGACAACATATAATACTCTGTAAAAGTCCGCTGAGTTGAATAACTCAAAACCTGTGTATCGTAGGTTGAAAACTGTACCCAGGCGATTTCTTCAAATATCACTAATTACAACGAGTTCCGATATAATGAGGATGATCACCTCATTTCCAATAAATTACTCCCACTCATCATCTGTAAAAAACTATACAGATATGAGAATGAAACCTGGTAATACATACCCTGGAGTAAGTATCTAATCGGGAAAATAGTTTTTTTTAACAATGCGCAGTGAAACTGAAACATTAAAATGTCTCGTAGGGGTATCCTGGTATTCCTAGTAATGTCTCTTCCATAATCCTATTCATGACTGTAACTGTATATTTCTTTGCCATCTCTCCAAATCCCTATATTTGTCTTTATTCATTACCTTCCGTACACCATCGTTAGGCTAAATGGTTTTCTTCCTTCCCTACCATTCGGCACCAGCCTATGGTTTGGAAGAAGACTATCCAGTAAGCATAATAGGTGTACTTTCCTAATCCTAGGAGTACTCGCAACTTGAGAGAAGGTGATGATAAAAGACTACTGAATAAAACCTTATTCTATTTCTCCCAAACTGGGGAAAAAACAAAGGTGAAATAGGAGCGGCGATGAAGTACGCGGTTTGGTCGTGAATGATAATAGTCGCAATTTACTTTGCCCTCTTTCTAATCCCTTTATTTTGTCTTTAGTTATTACCTTCTGTACACCCTACTTAGGCTAATTGGTTTTCTTTATTCCCTACCTTTCGGCACCTGCCTATGGTTTGGAATAAGACTATCCAATAAGCGTAATAGGTGTACTCTCTTAGACTAAGGAGCCCTCGCAACCAGAGCGAAGGTGATAATAAAAGACAACTGAATAAACCAATTCTATTTCTCCTGAACCTGGATCCATCCTCGAAGAAGTCCGTTCGAGTTCGTATATAACCATACGATGGATCTATCCAATGGAAGTGGATATCCGTAGTAATACGGGGTGTTCTGAGAAATGCAAAGGGTAAAAGAAGGAGCGGCAATGACTTATGCAACTTTAAATAATCCAAAAGCCAGTATTTTAAGAAGGTTCGGTCAACTTGGTCACTATGTCATAGTCTAGGATCGGTCAAAGGTCGCTGCCAAAGAGAGAGAGAAAAGAAACACTCTGCGTGCATTCTAACCTAGATCAGAATGGTTATCACTTTATCTAATCAGGAAACCTCCCACTGTAATCTCAAATTCTCCTCCAAACCTGAAAGAAGAATTAGTCAGGATCACCCGAAGAGTAAACCAACTCATCAGTGAGAATCGGGATCCGACTATCATCGCATGATAACTTGATGGAAGCCACTCAAGTTATCACACTCCAGAAGGTATGCGCATGCCTGGCAAGTTTGCTGTTTGTTTGAAACTCCCGATGTAATTTTTGCCCCATGCTCTTATGACCTTGGCAAAGGTCAAAATATCATAAGTCACATGTCAAGTTCTATCCATCATTATCCAGGTTAATTTGAACCCACCCGCACATGCCCTTGGCGAAGGTCAAAATGGCAGAACGACTGTCCCAAACCAACTCATCTATCTATGCAACAAATGAATACCCAGCAGCTACCAAACACTATGCCTTGGCGAAGGTCAAAATACATAGCTTGAATACTACTGAATACCCAAAAAAAATGACGGAAGGCTATGGCTAGTTTTTGGCGAAAAACCTTTAACGTAATGAACTTGATCTTGTTGAAGGAACCTGATAGCTTTTTATAAAAATATAGTGACGAAAACCTTTTGCTAAAGAGGTCACTCCTGGTGAAGGGATCTCGGCTCTTTCCTCGTGGAATGAGGTGCAGGATATTCTAACTGAATACCGCGATGCAAAGCAACTTGTAATCGACTATAGTGAAGTTATCACCCTGACGTAAACTTCTGCCCAAGGGATCACTCCCGGTGAAGGGATCTCGGCCCTTGCCTCGTCGAATGAGGTGCAGGATATTCTAACTGAATACCGCTATGCAAAACAAAAGGAAACATCTTTGTAATAACACTTTTTAAAATTTATTCCAACAACATCAAATATTGGTTTGTTTTATCCTTGCATTGATAAGAATCAATGCAGTCCCATCAATCAATCACACCAGAAAAGAACGAAAAATAAAATGTACGTATATGCCATCCGCATTCGTCACTGGGTCCCGTCATCACCCATTAGGTTACTTAACTAACGACAGAGCGGAGACTGGACTAGCGCGGGTGTAAAACATATACAACATCTAATAGTATATATACCAATATACAATAATCGCTCCAGGCGTGATAATATGCAACATTACAGAAAAGTAATAAGCATCACAGAACAATACAGATAATCTGGGATCCCCGGGTTTCACAGAGCCGCTACTGAAACCCGACATTCCCCTGGTCATGTGGATAGCCTGTGCAATGAAACCTAGACCCCTATGGGTGCGGCAAGTTACCCGCCAAAACCTGAAGCGAGGTAGTCCCCCACAACATAGTGAATGGAGCACCCGGCACTTCACGGAATCCGGTAAATTGAGCACCCCTCCTTGGGTCAACCTGTACCCCCTACGAGTGCGGCGAATAGTCTGCCAATTCTAGAGTGAGGTCCCTCTGCCTCTTAAAGCCATGAGATACGGACCCGTTGCCCTCCAGAACCCGGCTATCCGTGCATTCCGTCGTGGGATAAACCTAGTACAGAAATAAAAAATATGTACAACGGATACATCGACCTCAACCCGGTCGTGCCCCAAAAGAATATTATACAAACAGGCAGTAACGGCAGTCCACATGTTGGACGCTCGCCCCGCGAAATCAAATATACAAATAAATCCAAACTGCACTACCATTGCACACTGCTATCCACTACGACTTATTCGCAACATCACAGCACAACACAGAACATCAACGCGAATGTCACGTTCGCAAACCCGTCTAAAAGAACTATAGCAATCAGACGCGGTTTACCGATCAAATGACATTCCCGGTCGGAGATATAATGTAAATACTGCATACTAACAAATTTAAAATTTCGATCGACAAAATTTCCCGAAGTGGGCCGCACGTACATCTGCTGTACAGTAACAAAATCTGGGCCCAAAAGAAATATACCAAAACCCACAATTTCCTAAAACAAACACACTGGGAAAATTGGATTACTGTTCCCACATAACGGCCGCGGTTCCGCGGTCAAACCCTAGTTTTGATCGCGAATCCACGGCGTTACTGTAGGACCACGTGCCCAATTTTCAGCCGTATGCTTAAAAAACCCTGCTTAATTTTCTGTGATATGTAAAATTATTTTTAGACCTGTTTAAAATCGACAGAAACTTAAGCACTTGAAAATTATGATTTTCGAAATTCGGTTCGATCGATATTTTAAACGCGTTAGCACAAATTAGTATAGCATAATGGTGAGGCTCTGATACCATTGTAAGTCCACGGTAGCGCCCCGGCTGTCTAATAGACGCCAAACGCGGAACAAAAACTTTTTACAACTGGCGCTATCGCATACTATAACCTGGATCTGCCATTAAAGCTAAACTAACAAGTTTAAAGTGGGTAGAATTATTATACCGAACGATCTGAGTTCTTCGGTCTTCAACCATCATCCCACGCTTTGTTGCGGCTGCTCCGATCTCCTTGATCTCCAATCTTCTCGTTCAGGTGGCACCACGTCGACGGATCTTTAAACGGGCTCCCGCCTCTGAACCGAGGCAACTCGGTCGTCAAGTTTGCCAAAAGAGACGACCAAGATGATGTAGAGAATGAGTAGAACACTTTGTCTCGTTACGTCCAAAGCTATGGACGAACGGTTAATGAAGTTGCCTTTTGGAATCGGGTGAAATGAGAAATGAGGCTATCTAATTTCCATGAACCAAAATACTATCATATTCTTTTTACAAACAACAAGTGAGAGAGTGTGTGAAGAGGATGGGAGGGGCCGGCCATATATAGAGCAAGGGAGGTGAGTGTAGGAGCTAGGAGAGTGACCATTAGCACTAAAACAAATGAATGAGTCACAAAATACATTTAATGCAAAATGGTGACTCTTGAACCTAGTCACCACAAACATTAACTCTCATTAAATGCTAACTATGAATCACTAACCTAGTCACCATCCAAGAACCTTCCACACTCATGACTCACTCAAGAAGAAAAGATAAATCCATATTTAACCGAATGTTAAATACGGCCGATAGAAAACTGGAAACTGGCAACTTCCAAAAGCGATCCCGAAACGGCTTTCAGGATAACCCCGTATCAGTATAAACATACCTGTATTTGTATTACGACCGAATACAAATGCAACTGAGACAAAGATATTATATCTACACAGTATAATACTGGGATCCGGCTTAAACCAAAGCCTACCAGTATTATCTGTCCGAAAAATGACACGTGCGTAAATGCACGTGCATTTTCCAAACCCTGCCATAAAACCATACGGCCTCTACAACGTTTCGCCCGAACTTGGGAAAGTGTCTGTGGGGGACTCTAATGACTCATCAACACACTGGCACTGGGTAAACCACTAGTACGTCAGAGGTACAAGCTGTACGTAACGGTTGCCTATGTATTGATTAGAAGGGAAGCTAATGAGCGAACTCATCTATAAACCCTACTGAGCCTAACAGTGACAATATACATACAGTCCGGTCCGTTCGTCTAAAGAGTATCGCATATCGAGTCTAGGGGGGTGGATAAAGTCAGACCCCTAATAACGCGATAAATCGTGTCGGCATGAAGCCCATCACCACCTGAGAAACTACTGATCCAAATCAGTAATTCTCCACTAGCTCGGCCGAGGATTTCTAGTGATGGCCACCCGTGCACTGTGCGACATCAACCCCCAATACCGGGAGAGACGAATCCCCGACGATCCGCTCACTGCCTCCATGTGGCTCGGGACTGTACCCAACTAAAACCTGTTTGCACAACTCCTTTGAGCGTGGTAGGGTAGTAATCTAAGCACAGTGGGAACTCACACAAGACAAATGACGATCTCAGGTCGACAAACTAACCTGTACATATGTCACCAGGGAACTGCTATCTGACGATATGTATAATACCAACTAGCATGTTGCCGGCGAGTCTTGTCCGGTGTACTCATAACCTAATGAGCACCTGTATACATCTTAGGTGATCCAACTGACACCAGTGGCTTGTGAGACCGGCCACCGCCCCTCGTCGGGGTCTCGACTGTATACACTAGTATACTCTGGAGTATCGATGCCCTGTCTCAAAACTCCCATGACTAGGGACACTTTAAGGATGTGCTTACAAACCCCAGCTCCCACGTATATGATCGCCATCATACTGTTGGTTGTCAAGCAAGAATCCTATGGGCTCTATCATCATGCAATAGAGAACTAAAGCATGTATACGATGATAAAGACAAACCGGATAGCATACTATCATCTCGAGCAAGACTGTCATATCGGTATAGGTCCTGCCTCAATCATTGCAATCATGTACCTGCGATCCAATAATTGACTTTTAGGGCACTATCTCCAACACCACGTGTCAAACACAGTTGCGCTAGCGCAGTTGCGCTGCGCTCTGCGCCACGTGTCAAACACAGGTGCGCTAGCGCAGTTGCGCTGCGCGCCACGTGTCAAACGCAGGCGCGCTCGCGCCAAGTGCGCCAGCATTGGAATTAAAAGAATTCCCCACCGTTGGATCAAAAGATCTAATAATAATAAATTATTAATTAATCAGAATTAAAATTCTGTTTTGGAAAGATCTTTCCAATTTTGTTGAAAATAAGAAGATTGCCTTCTGTAAAACAGAAACCCTAGGATCAAAGATCCAACGGTGGGGAAATATCTCCAAATCAATCAGAGAAAGATCTCTTCAACTAATTTAACAAATTAATTGGCACTATATAAAGGTCCCAAGACTTCAAGTCTCAGAAAAAAACCCTCTGCAAACTTTGAGAAGAACTCAAAGAGAAAGAAAGGCAAGTCTTTGAAGAAAGAAGATCATTTCTTCATCTTTAAAGGTAAAACAATTAATTCTTGAACAATAGAGATGAAAACATCTCGTAAAAAGAAAAAACGTCTTCTAAAAAGATCTTAGATCTATAAAAAAAAAGACCAAAGTCTTTGAATAAAAAGAAAAGATCAAGATCTAATCATAAAAAATATAAAAAGAAGTATTTTACTTCATTCATAGATCTTCTGATCTACAAAGGCAGAGCCTTTTAATAAAAAACAAGAACTTTGGTTCTTGGATCTTGAAGCAAGGCCTCCTTTGAAGAACATAAACTTGTTCTTTGATCTTAAATTTGATCTGATGCGCTTTGCGCTACTGGAAAGTGCCTTGCACTCATGATCTGCGCCCTTGCGCTCCTTGGACTGGCGCATCATGCCAAAACATGCCACGTGTCAACTCCAGACACAGCTTGCGCTTTGCGCTCCTGAAAACAGTGCACTGCGCTCTTGGGTTGGCGCTCAGCGCCAACCCAAGAGCGCAGTGCACTGTTTTCAGGCGCCACGTGTCACTCACTGGCGCACCCACAAACTGGCGCAGCGCGCTCATAAATTAAAAGCGCAGTGCGCTAACAAACTAGCGCTTAGCGCTAAGCGACACGTGTCACCCTCATGTGCGCTAGCGCAATGCGCTCTCTAATTGGCGCAAAGCGCCAGATGCGCCACGTGACACACTGTCAGAACACCACTTTGTTCCCGATAAATGCTATGCATTTAATACCAAATAAAATGTCAGAGCCCAACACTTAGCATTATTAAAAAGGGCCGAGCCCAAGTAAAGGCTTAATAGCCAGAACAGAAATAAAATGTTAAAATATTTTAATTATGAAAGGTTCCTAGGCACACTAATGAAGTCTCACAACAGATCAAACATGCCCAATTCAAAAAATTTCATGTGCCTACAAACCCTAATACGGATCGTTATCTAGATGTATAGGCGATGCAAGCAAGTAAACGAATTTATTGCTAAAGGAAAGTGACTACAACCTTTGTAGATCCGGTTCTCCACCTCCATAGCTCCGTGTTGACGACCCTCCGCTGTAGCAATCAGAATCTTAGACTTTTGCGGTGGTTTCATCGGAGAAAAGATCGGGCTAGGTCGCCGACTTCGATGCCGAAGTTGATCTACGTCGAGGCAACTCAAGATCAAACTCCAACTTCACCAAGTCATGAAACTTGTGAAGAAAACACCCTATACTACTTGGCAAGTGGTAGAGGATGAAGAAATAGGAAGTGGGTTCACTTTAGAATTGGATTTCTCACTCTTTTTCTCAAGTTGCCATTAATGGTTGCAAGTTTTTCTTCTTGTTGAAGAAGAAGGAGAAGAAGAAAAGAAATATCATTAGTCTTTTAAAATAGGAAATAATATGATACTAATCATAATGGCAACCATATTTAGGTGTAGAGAATAAACCATGTTTGGTTGAATGGTTAGGTTTAGGGCTAAGACACAAAATGGACAAAGCTTCAAAGCTTCATGAACTTTCAAGAAAGAAACAAACTAAGCCACCATTTCATTCTTGCCCCAAAAAGGAATTAATGAATAAATAAATAAATAAATAAGTAAATAAACAAAACCCTAACCATTAACATAACCATGGTTTAAACTAAACATACACCCAAACATTCATGTATCATCAAACATGATACAATCTTGTGCACAAAAATATATCACATATACAATGTGCATTTCAAGTGAGAAAATCCATTTAAAGTGAACAAATACTAGTTAATGCAAAGTAATATATCAAATATATAATTATGCATTAAATCATTAAATCAACACTTGATTCAATGATCCGGTCATGTCGCATATAACCGACTAGTATCCAATGTATCGACTTATCGAATCAATCTTCGATTTGATAACTAGGTTATATCGCATACAACCAATCGATACATTCATCGCGAGAATAGAATACGGTATCATATACACGCATTATTCTCGGTCCCGCACATATCTCATATGCGCTCCTATTTCGTTTCGCTTGAGCCAGGAAACTTCAGTGTAGGACTCTAAAGACTCGTCAATACGCCGGCAGCAGGTGATGATCATATCAAACACCCACAAGTCGCAAGCGGTCTGCTAAACGTAACGGCCACCCGGGTATTGAGCGATCAGAAGATCGACGGGCAAGCCCGCTCACACTCCTGTGAATCCAACCAGTAACATTTACCGTACAGCCCGGTCTGTTCGTCTGATATGTCGCATATCTCGCCTAGGGGTGGTAAACGTCAGACCCCAGTAGCTTGATGAGTCATGCCGACGTAGGGTCCATAACATGTGTGAAACTGCTGATAACACTTACCAGTAGATCACTGCAACCCTGGCCAGGGATTTCCTGTTATGGCCAGTCGAGCATAGCGCAACATCAACCCCCAATACCGGGAGAGACGAATCCCCTCCTATCGCTCATTGCCTCCATGTGAATCGGGACTGTACCCAAAAACCACCTGTTTGCATGACTCAGTAGAGCCATGGGAGGGTGGAAATCAAAGCACAGTGGGAGACACACAAGACTCTATGACGATCTCCGGTCAACAGACTAAGCTGTACCAGTGTCACCTGAGAACTGCCATCTGACGTGAGGTATAATACCATCTGGGAGTTCTCGGCGAGTCCGTTCAGTGTACCCAGTCTCCACTGAGCACCCGCATACCATCTCTGATGTCAAACACCAATGGATATAGGATCATCCATCGCCCATCACATGGATCGAGAAGATATATGCTAGTATACTCTGGAATATCGATGCCCCGTCTCGATATTTCCACGACTAGGAACAATGAAGGATGTACTCATTGACTACCCAGGCCCCACTAGTATGATCTACATCATATTCCTGGAAGTCGAGTACACATCCTAAGGGCTTTATCAACATGTAACAGAGAGACAGAAAGTATACATGTTAAGATAAAGAGCAACCAGATAGCGTACTATCATGTCGAGCAAGAAAGTCCTACCTATATATGTCCCATCATCCACTACAATATACATCCAATGTACAGTAATGGCCTCTAGGGCATACATATAACTAACAATCTCCCACTTGCACTAGGGCCATCTGTAGCAGTAGTTGTAGTATCTAATACTCAACCATCCCCTAAAAGTCTCTCTTTGGGAAAATGCCTTCGTGAGTGGATCTGCCGTGTTGTCCTCTGAGTCTACTCTCCTAACCTCGATCACCCTGGAGATCAACTATCTCCATGATCAGGTGATACTGCCTCAGAATATGTTTGGGTCACGATGGGATCGGGGTTCCTTGGCCAAAGCCACACTTCCATTGTCATACAATGGTAGGAACTGTAAGTCCATATTGCGACCCCCGGTTCTTACGGGGAGGCGGAAACGGTATAAAAAACGAATTTTTATCGCAAGAGGCAACATGGACTAAACTATGGTCGGGATCGTTGTCTAAACTAAAACTAGCAAACTATGCTAAAGAGAGTTAGCTACTCGGATGAAGATGGTTATACCTAGACTTGAACTCCTTCGTCTTCAAACTTTGTAGAGGTTGATGGTTCTCCTTTGTCGCCTTCTTCCGTCGAAGATGGATCCACCTCGAAGGCTCGACCTTTGGGCTCTTTCTCGTACTTGGAGTGAACTAGAATCGCCGGCTTGCTAAACCCTTGATCCTAGAGTGAGTAGAGAGTGTCTAAGGGTTGCTTTTGTTTTTCAAGAGAAGGATTCTCAACACATGAGAAGGTTTCTCTTGGCTAGAGGAAGAAGAAGATGAAGTGAAGAGAGAGAGTGAATATGATAGAATGAGCTATCATTTCCTTTCTTGCAACCATAATGCAAAAAGAAAATGAATTATCAAAATAATAATAATTAAAATGAAAAGGTTGATGGAAAGTTTTAGAATGACTAATATCATTACAAGCATTAAATGAAAATGCAAGAATCAAGAGCATCTTTCTCTTGTAATGATAATGGTCAAATGTTCAACCATGGTCAACAAGTCAACCATGGTCAACAAGTCAACAAAAACTAACCATGACACAATTTCATTTTATTATATATTATTAAATGATATAATACAAATCCATTAGGGTTTGGAAAAATACAACTGTCAACTGTGCATACGCACCCGTTCCGAAACCCTAATGAAAAATCATCTTCCTCCTCCTCAAAAAGAACTGTGCATACACACCTGCATTCTTGTTCCGAGGAACATGAATACTGAGAGATAAAAGCAACCCCAAATACTATACCAGTATCCGGCTCAAACCAGAGCCCGCTGGTAAAATCTGTCCGGACTCCAAACGTGCACAAGTGCGCGGATGAGAACGAACCCTGTCGCAAAACCATGCGACCTCTACTCTGTTTTGCCCAGAGGCGAATACCCTCTGTGTGGGACTCTAAAGACTCGACACTACGCTGGCAGTGGGTTTAACCACAGACCGCAAGCGGCACTAGCTGTGCGTAACGGTCCCCAGGTAGATGTCGACAAGAAGGCTGACGAGGTGAAACCCCATCTGTACTCCTACTGAGTCTGAATGTGACAGTCTCCGTACAGTCCGGTCTGTTCGTCTGATACATCGCATGGCGGGCCTAGGGGGCGGTAAACGTCAGTCCCCCAATAGCGGTACAAGTCGTGCCGGAGCGAAGCCCAAAACACCCTGAGATAACACTGGAAACCTACCAGTATATCTCGTTTGCCCTGGCCAGGGACTATTCGTGTAATGGCTCTCCTAGACACAGCGCGATGTCAACCCCCAATACCGGGAGAGACGAATCCTGTCTAACCGTCACTGCCTCCAAGTGCTTCGGGACTGCACCCAACCACCACCTGTTTGCACGACTCCTTTGAGCCGTGGTAGGGTAGTGATCAAAGTGCAGTGGGAACACACTTGAGGCGAAGTGCCAGTGTCAAGTCAGCGGACTAAGCTGTACTCATGTCACCTGGGAACTGATAACTGACGATAGGTATAATACCAACTAGTCAGTTCCCGACGAGTCCTGTCCAGTGTACTCGTAACCCAACGAGCACCCATATACTATCTCCAGTACGACGTACTGATGGCTGTGGGACAGACCATCTCCCACACTGGGATGAGAAGCGCATACGCTAGTCTACTCCGGAGTATCGATGCCCTGTCTCGATAGTCCTGCGACTAGGGACCTGTATAAGGATGTGCTTATAGATTACCCAGCCCCCACTAGTGTGACTGCCATCACAACGCTGGTAATCAAGCAAAGATCCTAAGGGCTCTACTAATGCGTATAAGTGATATACTGAAATAAACACAAGTACACATTGAAGTAGAAACAAACCAAGTAGCATACTACTATTTTGAGCAAGATTGTATATACAAGGTGAATATCCCAAGCATCCATTAAGTAATATACAAACTAGTATGATACAGTAATGGCCTCTAGGGCATATACACTAACAATCTCCCACTTGCACTAAGGCCATGTACTGGCGTATCGAAGACCTATCATCTCGATCAGCCGCTCGAACTGAGTCTGGGGCAGGGCCTTGGTGAATGGATCTGCAGTGTTGTCTTCTGAAGCAACTCTCCGAACCTCGATCTCCTTGCGATCCACGATCTCCCTGATCAGGTGATACCGCCTCAAGATGTGCCTGGATCTTTGATGGGACCTGGGTTCCTTTGCTAAAGCTATAGCCCCGTTGTTGTCGCAATACAGAGGTACTGGGTCAACAATGGACGGAACCACCTGAAGTTCCTTTAAGAACTTCCTTATCCAGACAGCTTCTTTTGCGGCATCAGATGCAGCGATGTATTCCGCTTCCATAGTCGAGTCTGCAACGGTTTCCTGTTTGGAACTCTTCCAACACACCGCCCCTCCATTGAGGGTAAAGACAAAACCCGACATGGACTTGGAATCATCCTTGTCACTCTGGAAGCTGGAGTCAGCAAAGGCCTCAATCTGGAGGTCTTTTCCGCCATACACCAAAAACATCTCCTTAGTCCTCCTCAGGTACTTGAGAATGTTCTTTACCGCTATCCAATGTTTCTCCCCAGGGTTTGACTGATACCGGCTTACTACACTCAGTGCATAAGCTACATCCGGTCTGGTACACAACATCGCATACATTATAGAGCCTACCGCAGAAGCGTAGGGTATAATAGACATGCGATCCCTCTCCAAATCAGTCTTGGGAGACATCTCTTTAGAGAGGGTGATCCCGTGACAAGCCGGTAGGTTACCGCGCTTGGAATCTTCCATACTGAATCTTTTCAGTACGGTGTCGATGTACCTGGACTGAGAAAGTCCCAATATCCTCTTGGATCTATCACGATGGATCCGGATCCCCAGGATGTATGAGGCATCACCCAGGTCTTTCATGGAGAACCTTTGTGACAAGAACCCCTTGACAGATTGTAGCATAGGAATATCATTTCCTATTAAGAGAATGTCATCCACGTATAAAACGAGGAATACTACAGTTCTCGCTACAAATCTACTATAGATGCATGGTTCATCTGGATTTTTGATAAAGCCAAATTCCTTGACCGTCTTATCAAAACAGATGTTCCAACTCCGCGATGCTTGCTTTAGTCCATAGATGGACTTAAGCAACTTGCACACCTTTCCGCTGCTCCCACTCTGAATGAAACCCTCTGGCTGATCCATATAGACACACTCCTCTAAATTTCCATTTAGAAAAGCGGTTTTTACGTCCATCTGCCAAATCTCATAATCGTGGAAGGCAGCAATGGCAAGAAGGATCCGAATGGATTTCAGCATGGCTACTGGAGAAAAGGTTTCGTCGTAGTCCAAGCCAGGTCTTTGACGAAAACCCTTTGCTACCAGCCTAGCTTTATAGGTCTCAACCTGTCCATCTACACCAATCTTCCTTTTGAAGATCCACTTGCATCCTACGGGTTTTACCCCGTCTGGAGCAATGTCCAACGTCCATACCTTGTTGGTGTACATGGACTCCATTTCGGTCCGCATTGCATCCAGCCATTTCACTGAGTCAACGCTCTGAACGGCCTGCTGGAAGCTAGTAGGCTCATCATAATCTATGATGCAATCCTCTCTATCCCCGTCTATGAGAAAACCGCAGTATCTCTCGGGCGGATGAGACTGCCTACTACTCCTGCGGAGCGGCGTAGGAATGTCCTGTTCTGTTGAACCCTCTGGTTCCACTAAGCTTTCAGTAACAGTCTGTGGTTCTGGAATTTCTTCCAGTTCTATTGTGTTCCCACTTATCTGGGTTTCTAAAAACTCAGTTTCCAAGAAGCGGGCATGCTGAGAAACAAAAACCTTTTGTTCCTCAGCGGAATAGAAAAGATACCCCCTGGAGTTCCTTGGGTATCCCACAAACTTACACTGTACTGAACGTGCCTCAAGCTTGTCCGCATGCTGCTTTTTTACAAAAGCTGGACATCCCCATACCTTAAGATAATTAAGACAGGGTTTCTTCCCAGTCCACATCTCATATGGGGTGGTGGGCACAGTCTTGGTAGGAGCCTTGTTCACGAGATACGCAGCTGCTTCTAGTGCATATCCCCAGAATGATCGCGGTAACTCAGCGTTACTCATCATGGACCGAACCATATCCAATAGGGTTCGGTTCCGTCTCTCCGATACACCGTTATGTTGCGGAGTGTATGGAGGAGTAAGCTGAGAGAGAATACCATTCTCTTTTAAGTAATTCAGGAATTCGGCACTTAAGTATTCTCCACCTCGATCCGATCTTAGAATCTTAATACTTTTGCCGGTCTGTTTCTCTACTTCATTCTTATACTCCTGGAATTTTCCAAAGGCCTCGGACTTATGTTTCATTAAGAAGACATAACCGTACCTTGAGAAGTCATCCGTAAAAGTAATGAAGTAAGAATGTCCGCTTCGGGCATGTGTAGACATTGGACCGCACACGTCACTGTGTACGAGTCCCAAGAGCTCGCTCGCTCTTACTCCATGTCCAGTAAACGGAGTCTTTGTCATCTTTCCCTTGAGACAGGATTGACAAGTGGCATACGACTGATATTCGAACGTATTCAAATACCCTTCTGTATGTAACTTCGTCAACCTTCTCTCATTGATGTGACCCAATCTACAATGCCATAAGAAAGTCTGATTTATTTCTGGAGACTTTCTTTTGTGTGTATTCTGGACATTAAAAATCTGTGGTTGGTTTAACACGTATATACCATTACTCAGAGTACCTGACCCAATCAATACTTGATTAAGGTGAATGTTTACAACATTACTTACAAACGCAAATTCATAACCTTCTTTAGAAACTAAAGATACAGAAATGATATTACAAGTTGCGTTGGGTATAAAAAAGCAATTACGCAAAACCAAAACATGTCCATCTGACATTCCCAGGTGATAGTCCCCCACGGCTTTAGCATCCATGCTAGCTCCGTTTGCAACTCTGAGGGTCATGTCACCCGCCTTCAAAACCCTACGGTTTCTCAACGCCTGCAAAGAATTACAGATATGAGATCCTGATCCGGTATCCAATACCCAGGAAGTAGAGTTTATTGAAAGACAGTTTTCAATAACATACACACCTGAAGCTGAAGCTGCAACCTGCTTCAATTCCTGTGTTCTGGCCTTCCAGGCCCTGCAATCATTCTTCCAGTGTCCTTTCTTATGACAAAAGAAGCATTCTTCCTTATCCACAAGCTTCCCCGCTATCTTTGTTGCTTTACCTTTTCCCTTCGTATCCACTTTACTAACACCGCCCCTTGGTTTGGCGGGGGCTTTCTTCTTCTTTCCCTTGGCTTTCGCCTTGGACCTAGAAGAAGATGATCCTCCTACAAACAAAGTGGATGTTTCCCTACCTTTCTGTAGGGTGCCCTCTGCGCTCCTCAGCAGGTTGAGGAGCTCTGAAAGTTCAACCTCCTTTTCTTGTAGGTTGAAGTTCATTATAAACTGGGCGTAAGTGGAAGGAAGGGACTGGAGAACTATATCCGTATATAGCTCACTCTCCAATGTGATCCCTAGGTCAGCGAGCTCCTCAATGTAGCCGATCATCTTTAGCACATGCTCGGCTACTGATGATCCGACGGCCATTCTTGTCGAAAATAACTTTTTCGACGCTTCGTATCTTGCGATACGTGATTGCTCTCCATACAGTTCTTTTGTATGGAGCAATATGGACTCCATGTCCATATTCTCATGCCTCCTCTGATGTTCGTTGTCCATCGAGGCAAGCAGGAGGCACTTGGCCTTCGCGCTATCAATCTCCCAAGTCTTGCGGATTTCCTTATCCGCGATACTGGAAGTTGGACCAGGGACAGGGGGAGCTTTGGTGGTAAGAAGATACCCCAGCTTGTCATAAGTGATTGCTATCTTGACATTCCTGAGCCAATCTTTGTAGTTTGGCCCTGTCAGCTTGTTTTTATCTAGGAGTAACTTAAGTCCAGTCATGTTGATTGGTCGCTGCAATTAGGAGAGAGAAGAAGAAACACTCAGCATGATGCTCTTGCAAGTTTAGAATGGTTTTTAATTTGTCTAAACAGGATGGCTCCCACTGTTTCTCGAATCCCTCCTCAAACCATAAAGGAAGAATTAGCCGGGATCAATCCCACCACACAATACTTGCTTAACCGTTCAGCCAGGCCGGTGTCGGTACTTCGAGGGAGGTTTTCCAACGCTTTCGCGAAGTTCCTTAATTAAATAACCTCTTTTCCCTGGGGGCGTAACCCCGCTAACACCTTTCTAGGCACCTACTAGGTTTATAGCATTGATCGTTTAGTGAGAAATTTCCCGAGGAGTAGCATATACTCACAGTAGGATCGGGATCCAAATATCATCGCGTGATGAAACTGAAGGAATCCTACCAGAATCACCACACTCCAAATGGTATGCAAATCTAGCAAGTTTCAGTACTTATGAAACTCCCGATGTGGATTTTTGTCCCATGCTCTTATGACCTTGACGAAGGTCAACAAATCATAAGTCACATGTCAAGTTCTGCCCGTCATTATCCAGGTTAATTTGAATCCACCCGTATATACCCTTGACGAAGGTCAACAAGGTAATGCGAATGTCCCAAACCAACGCATCTATCTATGCTACATATGAATACCCAATAGCTACCAATCACTATGCTTTGACGAAGGTCAACAAACACAGCTTGAATACTTATTGAATATTCATACGAAACGACGGAGGGCTACGAATGGTTTTGGCGAAACCGTGAACGTAGTGAACTTGATTTAATCGATGGAACGAGATAGCTTTTAGAAGGAGTGGCTCAAGCTCCGCATTTAAAAGTTATTTTGAAAAGAACCGAGTGGTTTTTCGAAAGTGTTCCAACGACTTTAACTTGGTTTATTATCTTGCATTAGTTCTTTTAATGCGTGATATTCTTGCATTAGTACTTTTAATGCGTCCCATCATTTAACCCTACCATTGCAGAAAACAACCAAAATATGACGTACGCTTATGCCATTCGCATTCGCCACTGGGCCCCGTCATTACCCGTTAGGTTACTTAACTAACGACAGAGCGGGGGCTGGGCTAGCGCGTCTGTAAAACATAAGCAACGCCTAAATAGTAAGCAATGATAGACATTACAGATCACAGATGAATGCATTGGATATACTAGCAATCCGCAATCCTTTCGAGCCTGAAACGAAAAGCGGATAACACGGTCGCGGTGAATAGCCAAATACCCCACCCAAGACCCCTACGGGTGCGGCAAACTACCCGCCAAGTACTCGGTAGTTTGTGCACCCCTCCATGGGTCTATCCTAGGAGCAAAAACAGTAAAAAGAATTATACAATGACGGCTACAACCCCGACCCGGTTGTGCGGCCAAACAAATAATATTATTACATCAATTTACATTTACAATGAATGAAAGAGAAACAAAAGCTCATCTCACATCCACCCCGGCTATTCACCCGCGACAGTCCAACACATTCATATACACATTCCAGCACATTACAGATCATGTATAACCCCGACTAATCGACTTATAGCGATTAGCCGACGTTCAATACATGCAAGCATCACAGATATAACCATCATAGTCAAAGTGCAGTGAAGTTCGGAAAAAATACGGAATTATAGGACCCCAAAAGGAAATTTCTTTTCTGGAAAATCTGGGCACATATAATATATTTTAAAAATCCCAAAACCAACACACAAACACACTGCACGAAAAACGATGCAGAGAAGACAACAACTCGTGGCGGTTCCGCGGCGGCTAAGAAGGCTCACGCGGCGGAAGGGCGGCAGTTTAGACGAATCACTGTATCGTTTTTCTTGGGTGTTCACACAAAACCCTGAGCCGAATTTACAAGTATAAAGTTTTTCATTTTGACCAGAAAATATTTCAACAGAAACTCAGGTTTTTGTAAAGTTTGGTTTTTGGATTTTTCCGGTTCCGAACTTCGTTACACTTCACTACCAAGCTAGTTTAAGTTTAGTTAGGCTCTGATACCACTGTAAGTCCATATTGCGACCCCCGGTTCTTACGGGGAGGCGGAAACGGTATAAAAAACGAATTTTTATCGCAAGAGGCAACATGGACTAAACTATGGTCGGGATCGTTGTCTAAACTAAAACTAGCAAACTATGCTAAAGAGAGTTAGCTACTCGGATGAAGATGGTTATACCTAGACTTGAACTCCTTCGTCTTCAAACTTTGTAGAGGTTGATGGTTCTCCTTTGTCGCCTTCTTCCGTCGAAGATGGATCCACCTCGAAGGCTCGACCTTTGGGCTCTTTCTCGTACTTGGAGTGAACTAGAATCGCCGGCTTGCTAAACCCTTGATCCTAGAGTGAGTGGAGAGTGTCTAAGGGTTGCTTTTGTTTTTCAAGAGAAGGATTCTCAACACATGAGAAGGTTTCTCTTGGCTAGAGGAAGAAGAAGATGAAGTGAAGAGAGAGAGTGAATATGATAGAATGAGCTATCATTTCCTTTCTTGCAACCATAATGCAAAAAGAAAATGAATTATCAAAATAATAATAATCAAAATGAAAAGGTTGATGGAAAGTTTTAGAATGACTAATATCATTACAAGCATTAAATGAAAATGCAAGAATCAAGAGCATCTTTCTCTTGTAATGATAATGGTCAAATGTTCAACCATGGTCAACAAGTCAACCATGGTCAACAAGTCAACAAAAACTAACCATGACACAATTTCATTTTATTATATATTATTAAATGATATAATACAAATCCATTAGGGTTTGGAAAAATACAACTGTCAACTGTGCATACGCACCCGTTCCGAAACCCTAATGAAAAATCATCTTCCTCCTCCTCAAAAAGAACTGTGCATACACACCTGCATTCTTGTTCCGAGGAACATGAATACTGAGAGATAAAAGCAACCCCAAATACTATACCAGTATCCGGCTCAAACCAGAGCCCGCTGGTAAAATCTGTCCGGACTCCAAACGTGCACAAGTGCGCGGATGAGAACGAACCCTGTCGCAAAACCATGCGACCTCTACTCTGTTTTGCCCAGAGGCGAATACCCTCTGTGTGGGACTCTAAAGACTCGACACTACGCTGGCAGTGGGTTTAACCACAGACCGCAAGCGGCACTAGCTGTGCGTAACGGTCCCCAGGTAGATGTCGACAAGAAGGCTGACGAGGTGAAACCCCATCTGTACTCCTACTGAGTCTGAATGTGACAGTCTCCATACAGTCCGGTCTGTTCGTCTGATACATCGCATGGCGGGCCTAGGGGGCGGTAAACGTCAGTCCCCCAATAGCGGTACAAGTCGTGCCGGAGCGAAGCCCAAAACACCCTGAGATAACACTGGAAACCTACCAGTATATCTCGTTTGCCCTGGCCAGGGACTACTCGTGTAATGGCTCTCCTAGACACAGCGCGATGTCAACCCCCAATACCGGGAGAGACGAATCCTGTCTAACCGTCACTGCCTCCAAGTGCTTCGGGACTGCACCCAACCACCACCTGTTTGCACGACTCCTTTGAGCCGTGGTAGGGTAGTGATCAAAGTGCAGTGGGAACACACTTGAGGCGAAGTGCCAGTGTCAAGTCAGCGGACTAAGCTGTACTCATGTCACCTGGGAACTGATAACTGACGATAGGTATAATACCAACTAGTCAGTTCCCGATGAGTCCTGTCCAGTGTACTCGTAACCCAACGAGCACCCGTATACTATCTCCAGTACGACGTACTGATGGCTGTGGGACAGACCATCTCCCACACTGGGATGAGAAGCGCATACGCTAGTCTACTCCGGAGTATCGATGCCCTGTCTCGATAGTCCTGCGACTAGGGACCTGTATAAGGATGTGCTTATAGATTACCCAGCCCCCACTAGTGTGACTGCCATCACAACGCTGGTAATCAAGCAAAGATCCTAAGGGCTCTACTAATGCGTATAAGTGATATACTGAAATAAACACAAGTACATATTGAAGTAGAAACAAACCAAGTAGCATACTAATATTTTGAGCAAGATTGTATATACAAGGTGAATATCCCAAGCATCCATTAAGTAATATACAAACTAGTATGATACAGTAATGGCCTCTAGGGCATATACACTAACAGGAACCTAGTTCATCTTATGAACCAATATACACCCAAACTGCCTCTTTGGTAGTATCTTTAATAGCGATGTTACCAGCCTTTATCGTCTAGTTTGTCACGGTATCTAGCTTGGAACTCTTCCAACATACCGTCGCTCCACTGAAGGTAAAGACAATGCCTGTGACTGACATTCAGTCGTCTTTATCACCCTGGAACGTTTCCAGTGATTCTCCCCAGGATCGATTGATACCATTTCACTACATCTAGTGAGAATCCTAGCATCCAATTACATCTATCTCATAGATGAAAACTCAGGATTTAGGAGGTATCACTTCGATCCTATTGGAGAATCCTTGTGATAAGCGGAGATTGACCGAGTGTAGTATTGGAAACTCCTTCCCTATCAAGAGTATGTCATGTACGTACTCTACGAGGATCATCACTAAACTCCAGACTACCCTTTTGTACATACAAGGTTCATCTACCATTTTGATGAAGTCAAATTCTTTGACTACCACATCAAAACAGATGTTCCAACTCCGCGATGCCTGCTTTATCCTGTAAAGCAACCTGCACACGTTTCCGCTGGTCCCACTGTTTACGAAGCCCTCTGGCTGTGTTCTTATAGACGTTCTCTTCTAAATCATTATTTAGAAAAGTAGTCATGGCACCCAACCACCAGATATCGTAGCCATGGTATGTAGCAATGGCAAGTAGGATCTGGACGGACTTAAGCATAGTCCCTGGAAAAGGTTTCATCATTATCTACGCTTGGTTGATGACGAAAACCTTTAACAAGTCTAGCTTTGAAAGTCTCAACTTTTCCATCTACACCAAGTAATCTTCTCAAGAAATACTTGCTCCTGATGGGGATTTAACCTTTCAGATATAGCAGCCAAAGTCCATACTTTGCTGGTGTACATGGATTCCATGTCAGATCGCTAAGCATCCAGCCATTCTTACAGAGTCTCCACTCTTGATGGCCTGCTCGAAACTAGTTGGGTCATCATCTCATGATGCATTCCTTGCTCCCACTGTCATCGAGAAATCGAAGTATCTCTTAAGCGGATGAGGAACCCTGCTAGTTCGGCGGAGAGGCTGAGGTTCGTTGGGGACTATTGAATCCTTTGGTTCTGTCAAATCATCAGCAATTTTGTATAGCTGGAACCTTTCCAGTTCTACAGAACTGTCCTTGCTTCGATCTTGTCTGGATTTTGCTTTAGACATAGGCCGGACAATCCTAAATCTTAACTTACTTAAGAGATATGCTCTTCCCATACCATATCTTATATGGAGTGGTAGGCACTGATTTGATTCGAACCTAATTCAATAGGTATGCAGCTTTTCAAGTGCACAACCCCAAAAGGAAATAGGTGACTCAGTAATACTCATCATAGAGCACACCATATCTAATATTGTGCGATTGCTTCGCCCCGATACATCGTTGTGCTGTGGTGTATTCAGAGGAGTAATACTGAGAGAGAATCTCATTTTCCTTTAGAATAGTCCAAGAATTCCATGCATAAGTATTCTCCTCCCTGATCTTATCACAGGACATAATACTTTTACCCGGTTTTGGTTCTCTACTTCTAACTTATATTCTGTGAATATCTCAAAAGCTTCGGACCTATGTTTCAACAGGAACATATGTCTGAATCTTGAGAGATTATCAGAGAATGTAATGAAGTACAAAGAACCGGTCCTGGCATGTGTAGACAGGGGAGTTTACATACATCATCATATATCAGTCCCAAGAGTTTACTAACTCTTTCTCTGTTTCCAATAAACAGAGCTATGGTCATCTAATCTTTGTGACATGACTGGCAAGTTTCACAAGATGTAAATTCAAACTGATTTAAATATGCATCTAAAATGTAACTTCAGCCAGTCGGGTCGCATTGATGTGACCTAGTCTACAATACCTCAAGAAGGATTCGTTCATTTCTGAACTCTTCCTCTTGTGTGTGTTCTGTATACTAGGAACTGTAGTTTGATTTAGAACGTCAATGCTTTTAGACAACGTGCCTGAACCGATCAACTTTTGATATAGGAAATGTTCAAAACATTATTCAACAATACAAAATTTTATCATTTCTTTAATAAATAAAGAGATTGATATGATTTTGTATATCAGGTTTGGTATCTAATAGCATTTGTTCAGAATCAATGTATTGGTAATACAAGGTGACAGTGACCAACAGACTTGGCTGCAACACTTGCCCCGTTTTCTGTCTCATGAAACTTATCACCCGTTCTCAGTTTTCTACCTTTTTGTAGCCCTATGTAACAGATTACATATCTGGGATCCTGATCCAGTATCAAATACCTAGGATGCAAAGGATACTGAGAAACAGTTCTTTGTAATGAACACACCCGAAGGAGATGCATCATATGCACTTTCTTCGTTTGGGCGGAATAGGAATTCTGGTATTTCCCTATTTCCTGCTCTGTCTTATAACAATTATAAGTTGGAGCGGGATCAACGTTCTCCAGCTCAGTATAACAAGCGGGTTCGGTCAATACATCCATATTATTATCTTGATTAAGGCGTGATATGGTCGCTACCTGGAGAGAGAGAAGAAAACACCCTGCGTGCGCTCTTGCAAGATTAGATTGGTTATATATTTTATCTAATCAGGATGGCTCCCACTGTTTTTATCAAATCTTCCTTCAAACCTTAAAAAGAAAGACTAGCCGGGATTAATTACACTCTACAAGTTCGCCAATCTTTCAGCCAGGCCAGTGTCGGTACTTTGAGGGAGGTTCCCCGTGCTTTCGCACGGACCTAATTGCAGTAAACCTCGTTTTCCCAGAGGCGTAACCCCGTTGACACCTTTCTAGACACCTACTTGATCGGCTAATTGTAAAGTGCAAAACTCTCCCAGGAGTAACAATTACTCGCAGTGGGTATCGGGATCCAACTATCACATAGAAGGTATGCAATCTCATTGCAAATTTCAACACTTGAAACTCCCGATAAAGGTTTTTACCCCTAGCACCTGTGACCTTAACTATGGTCAACAAATCATAAGCACTAGTCAAGTTCTACCCGTCATTTCGTAATTAATTAGACCCACCCACATGACCCTTAACTAAGGTCAACAAAATCACGCGACTGTCCTAACTAATCGCATCATATGCGGTGTAGGAAGACATTACTTAGCTACCGTACACTGTGCCTTGACTATGGTCAACAAACACAGCACGAATACTAAGTACTCTACTTCCTAAAATGACGGAGGGTTGCGAATGGTTTTTGTGAAAACCTTTAACGCTTTGAACTTGATCTCGTTGCGGAATCAAATGGTTTTTAAATGGAATGTTTTTGAGGCTTTTCTAGTTTTGCTAAAGGGGTCACTCCCGGTGAAGGGATCGTCGGCCCTTTCCTCGTCGAATGAGGTGTGTGATATATCATATATATCACTGTGTAAAGCAGAAACTATAGAAGCAATCAAAAGACAAACCGAGGGTTGTAGCATCTGCCAGTTATTGCTAAAGGAGTCACTCCGGGTGAAGGGATCTCGGTCCTTTCCTCATCGAATAAGGTGCAGGATGTTCTACAATGAACACCGCGATGCAAAGCAAGAACTGTAGCTACATGTTTTATTTTGAAATTCGATTCCACAACATCAATTAGGTTTATTTTCTTTCATTAATCTCATTAATGAATATCCCATCATTTAAGTCCACCTAAACATCACAGATAAATATAACGTACGCTTATGCCATCCGCATTCGTCTCGATGTCCCGTCTGCACCGTTAGGTTAGGTAACTAACGCCAGAGTGAGGCAGGGCTAGCGCGGGTGTAAAACATAAGCAACGTCTATATAATATATCATATATACTATACACCATATCTATCTGAACAAACCTTATGATCACATCACAGATAACGCAGCAGAAAATATCATATGAAATATTGGATATACTAGGACGTCTGTGTTTTTTAATACGAGCCAGTATAAAACACGGATTCCACGGTCGTGATGAATAGCCAATCCCACACCCCTAGACCCTTACGAGAGCGGCAAGCAACCCTACCAATTCTAGGGTTAGGAGACCCGGACTCGACTCCTCGAGTTGGTCTCCCACTGGACCCTAGAACCCGGTTACTTGTGTTCCCCTCCTTGGGTCTATCCTAATGCGGAAAAGTAAATAATATACAAATGGTGACATCATCCGCAACCTAGAAGTGCCCCAATAAAAGAATATTACATACAAGTTTTTACATGAATGAAAATGGAAAAACACCCATCTCACATAAAACCCCCCGGCTATTCGAACACGACGATCCAATATAACATATCCAGCAACACATAACATCACATGTCATCAACGTAAGTAAATATGCGCATCCCAATTGTCGTTGACATATAGCAACGAAACCGGCGATATCACATATTACACTTACGGTCACAGAAAAGAAAGTGTAAAACTACAACAGTTGGAATCCGCAACCTCTTTAGACATCGCATGCCTAATCAAATGAAATACTTAGACATCGCATGCCTAATAATTATAAACCCCGCATTTTAGTCTCATTATCGAAAACTCTTTTCAATATCAAGTCGGGCAATTCAACAAGATTCCCGACATCCTGATCGAATGCTCGTCGCAAACTTTAGTAGGCGGCCGCACCCCTGATACCGTCGACGAAGTGCACCAAGGCGGAACACCGCTGCCGCGAGCACCCAAACGGATGCTTTCGGCGATGGGGTTCTCCTACAGTCACTTGGTCGGGGCTATGGAGTGAGGCTGTCTATTAAGTTTACCCGGCGAGTATCCGCGTACACTACGTGATTGCGATGGACTTTTGATCGCATCAAAATTCCGTGGCAACCGATCAAGTGGGACTAAACTGCTATGTTTATAACATTCATTCAGTTATCTCATAACTACTTGTGAATTCCAATTATTGTATCACATTCTGGATAAGATAGAAAATGTTAAACTTTCCGATCAAACAATCGAACACCCAAGTTTTCCCGAAACAGTTCAACACATGAAATAAGTTTAAAAACATTCATTTCGTGCCTTAGTACCAACGGTCCAGCCATAGAAGGGTCAAGCCAACGCCTCACATGTGGCATGCCGTACTGCCCCAAACCCCAGGGTTCAAAGGGCAGTTCAAGACGGTCACATAATCGAGTTAAGGTTTGTTGTCTTCTAGAGGGACCATCGCGTTACTTGTACTACTTGGAACGTCATTAAACTACAGAAAAATCCAACAATTGGAAATTTCCCGGCAGGGCAAAAAGTGGGTATTTATATCTGGTCGAACTTTTAACATATTCTAAAATTACCCGGAAAAACACACAGACAAAATTAGACAATCCGATCGAAACACCGAGTCCCTAATACAACCCAGAAAACTCAACTCTTGAGTTCAGATTAAAAATTCCCAGGAAAACCAGAACTGCAAAATAGAAATTACTGTGCAAAATTCAATGCAAGAGGAGACTAAACGGCCGCGGAAACGCCGCATTAGCCATGCTAATGCCGCGGTTCCGCCGCGCTTTGATGGACTCAGGAGTACGGGATTCTCAGTAATTCTTAGAATCTCCTGCTGGTTTTTTTTGCATATTTTTAATTCTCAAAAATCCCCGATTTCAAAAAATGTACAGAGAGCATTTTTGAGTTAGGGTTTCGGTTCGATCGGACTTCTAACTCCGTCTACGCATCGCCTAAGGCTCTAGCTAGGCTCTGATACCACTGAAAGGTTCCTGGGCACACTAATGAAGTCTCACAATAGATCAAACATGCTCAATTCAAAAATTTTCATGTGCCTACAAACCCTAATACGGATCGTTAACTAGATGTATAGGCGATGCAAGCAAGTAAACGAATTTATTGCTAAAGGAAAGTGACTACAACCTTTGTAGATCCGGTTCTCCACCTCCATAGCTCCGTGTTGACGACCCTCCGCTGTAGCAATCGGAATCTTAGACTTTTGCGGTGGTTTCATCGGAGAAAAGATCGGGCTAGGTCGCCGACTTCGATGCCGAAGATGATCTACGTCGAGGCAACTGAAGATCAAACTCCAACTTCACCAAGTCATGAAACTTGTGAAGAAAACACGCTATACTACTTGGCAAGTGGTAGAGGATGAAGAAATAGGAAGTGGGTTCACTTTAGAATTGGATTTCTCACTCTTTTTCTCAAGTTTCCATTAATGGTTGCAAGTTTTTCTTCTTGTTGAAGAAGAAGAAGAAGAAGAAAAGAAATATCATTAGTCTTTTAAAATAGGAAATAATATGATACTAATCATAATGGCAACCATAGTTAGGTGTAGAGAATAAACCATGGTTTGGTTGAATGGTTAGGTTTAAGGCTAAGAGACAAAATGGACAAAGCTTCAAAGCTTCATGAACTTTCAAGAAAGAAACAAACTAAGCCACCATTTCATTCTTGCCCCAAAAAGGAATTAATGAATAAATAAATAAATAAATAAGTAAATAAACAAAACCCTAACCATTAACATAACCATGGTTTAAACTAAACATACACCCAAACATTCATGTACCATCAAATATGATACAATCTTGTGCACAAAAATATATCACATATACAATGTGCATTTCAAGTGAGAAAATCCATTTAAAGTGAACAAATACTAGTTAATGCAAAGTAATATATCAAATATATAATTACGCATTAAATCATTAAATCAACACTTGATTCAATGATCCGGTTATGTCGCATATAACCGACCAGTATCCAATGTATCGACTTATCGAATCAATCTTCGATTCGATAACTAGGTTATATCGCATACAACCAATCGATACATTCATCGCGAGAATAGAATACGGTATCATATACACGCATTATTCTTGGTCCCGCACATATCTCATATGCGCTCCTATTTCGTTTCGCTTGAGCCAGGAAACCTCTGTGTAGGACTCTAAAGACTCGTCAATACGCCGGCAGCAGGTGATGATCATATCAAACACCCACAAGCCGCAAGCGGTCTGCTAAACGTAACGGCCACCCGGGTATTGAGCGATCAGAAGATCGACGAGCAAGCCCGCTCACACTCCTGTGAATCCAACCAGTAACACTTACCGTACAGTCCGGTCTGTTCGTCTGATATGTCGCATATCTCGCCTAGGGGTGGTAAACGTCAGACCCCAGTAGCTTGATGAGTCATGCCGACGTAGGGTCCATAACATGTGTGAAACTACTGATAACACTTACCAGTAGATTCCTGCAACCCTGGCCCGGAATTTCCTGTTATGGCCAATCGAGCATAGCGCAACATTAACCCCCAATACCGGGAGAGACGAATCCCCTCCTATCGCTCATTGCCTCCATGTGAATCGGGACTGTACCCAAAAACCACCTGTTTGCACGACTCAGCAGAGCCATGGTAGGGTGGAAATCAAAGCACAGTGGGAGACATACAAGACTCTATGACGATCTCGGGTCAACAGACTAAGCTGTACCAGTGTCATCTGAGAACTGCCATCTGACGTGAGGTATAATACCATCTGGGAGTTCTCGGCGAGTCCGTTCAGTGTACTCAGTCTCCACTGAGCATCCGCATACCATCTCTGATGTCAAACACCAATGGATATGGGATCATCCATCGCCCATCACATGGGTCGAGAAGATATACGCTAGTATACTCTGGAATATCGATGCCCCGTCTCGATATTCCCACGACTAGGAACAATGAAGGATGTACTCATTGACTACCCAGGCCCCACTAGTATGATCTACATCATATTCCTGGAAGTCGAGTACACATCCTAAGGGCTTTATCAACATGTAACAGAGAGACAGAAAGTATACATGTTAAGATAAAGAGCAACCAGATAGCGTACTATCATGTCGAGCAAGAAAGTCCTACCTATATATGTCCCAGCATCCACTACAATATACATCCAATGTACAGTAATGGCCTCTAGGGCATACATATAACTTACAAATTGGACTTAGCCCAATTCTGGCCATAAGTCCTCAACTTATTTTGAAATGAGCACATCTGCTCTTTCAACTAAATCACCCCGGTTCAAAGGTACATCTCTTCACTCCTTTAATATTTGTCGTTGTAATTCCTCAACGTCTTCAAAGAGATGACGGGTCCCGACGACCACACATTTTTACGGACTGTGGAGTCCTTAAACTCATGGATTATGACGTCCTTAACCTCGACCGTGATATCTTAAAACTAACATCGGACTGTGGAGTCCTTAAATCCAAGGACTATGATGTCTTTAACCTCGACCGTGATGTCTTAAAACTAACATTGGACTGTGGAGTCCTTAAATCCACGGACTATGATCTCCTTAACCTTGACCGTGATGTCTTAAAACTAACGTCGGACTGTGGAGTCCTTAAATCCACGGACTATGACGTCCTTAACCTTGACCGTGATGTCTTAAAACTAACATCGGACTGTGAGGTCCTTAAACTCACGGACTATGATGTCCTTAACCTCGACCGTGATGTCTTAAAACTAACGTCGGACTGTGGAGTCCTTAAATCCACGGACTATGATGTCCTTAACCTCGACCGCGATGTCTTAAAACTAACATTGGACCGTAATGTCCTTACACTAATTATCGACCGCAATGTTATTAAACTAAACAAAAGAGCCCAATTGCTCTTTTGTTGGATCTAAACGATCCCGTTAAGTTGATCTTAGTCTAGAATTAGACTAACGTGTCCTTAACAAATGTTTAAGTTGATCTTAGCCTCAAATAAGGCTAACGTATCCTTAAACATAACCCCCAAACCCAAATCTAAGAAAGATACGGATTTGGACTAGTTCACACCCTACGGGCGACAACATAACTTAGTCTCCGTATACAATCTATGGGCAACAAACACAAAACAAACACCCACGACACGAAGTGACCATATGGAGAAGGAGAAAGTTGTTACCGCGATGCGGTAGCATAATTAACTGCAGGGGCTTGCGCCTGCAGGGAAGAGCGTCCCCACAATCAAAAACCCCTCAAGCGAGGGGGAATCTGATGAAGTCTGCTACATTGGCCGCATCCGTTTAAACCTTCGATACATGGTGCCATAAATCAACTTGGCATCTTCAGAGAGGTGGACGGATAACACCAATTAGCATCTGCCCCCAGATTCAGGCAAGACGTCCAGTCTTCCCGGCTTCCGGCGGTAAACAGATTCTGGCACGACCGGTGGGACGTTTTCCTCTTTCCACTCTACACTTCGTGTGTCGTGTTCGCGAACGAATCGCGGTTTGTTAATGGTTGCCCTTGGGTTCGAGTTGCTAAGATTTGGTTTCTTGCTTGGCGCAGAAAGCAAAGGATTAAGGCGTTCACCTGCTCAAAGTGTTCCACATGCAACTGCAACCCACGTCCTGCCTCAACTGGGGGCATAGCCTACGGGCCCTAAGCGGCTTCCCTGTTCACAATGCCCGTGGAACAGGTTACTCAAGTCACCACAGGGTTGTTTTTCGGGACCATGTTCCCGCCAACGAGCTTCACCGCTCCCGTGCCCGTACCAGAAGCTCCTAAGAAGTCAGTCTTTGATCGGCTTACAGCTACTGCGGCCCCTCTCAACGGGTCGTCCAGCACCGGCGCCTCGGTGTTCTCCAGATTGGGCCAAAATTCCTGTGGGCCCACAATGAAGCCAGCAATCCCAGAGAAGGTTATTCCGGAGAGAGTAACCAACCCTGCTCCCGAAGTCGTTGTAGGGTTACTAGGCACACTAACAAGGCTCTACAAGGCATCGACCATGCCAAAATTAAATTTTTATGTGCCGAATAACACTAAGCAAGATCGTATACTAGAGTTTAGGCGAATCGAAAGGAAAGTAAACAACTTTACTCTAAGAGATCATGAAATACAACCTTTGTAGATCAGTCCTCCACTTCTCTAGCTCCTTGATGAAGTCTCTTCGCTGCGATCGTGGTTCTCCCGGACCCTTGCATGGCTTCACGAGGCGAAAAGGTACGACCTTTGCTTGAAGTCTCCGAGGCCGAAGATAATCTACGTCGAGGGAATTCCGACTCAAGCTTCTACTTCACTAACTTGAGAATTAGTGAAGTAAACACCCTATACTAAAGTACTAATTTAGTAGAGGATGGAGAAATAGGAAGTGGGTTCTCTTTAGAATTTTGTTTCTCACTTTGTTTCTCACTTAGGATCAAACCCTAGTTTTCTTTTCTTTCTTTTCACAAATGAAGAAGAAGAAGAAAAGAAAGAGACGAGGATAATGATCAAGTGAGAAGAGTAACCATGGTGAGTGAGTATCATATACTAACCCTTGTAGAGCCATAACCATAGCTAATTGATTATGGTTGGGTTAAAAGGAATCTAAGGTAAAGACAAAGCTAGTAGACTTTGTCAAAGCAAGTTAAGCTTCTACAAGCTTCATGCTCATTCCAAAACTCCTCTAATTTTGTAATTATCTTAAATAATCTTAACCCTTCATAATACATAGAATGGTGTATGTCTCATACATGCATGAATGGTGTATCATCAACCATGATACAATATGATAACACATTTTAAACATATATCACATATGTTGAAGTAGTGTACAAGTGAGAAAAACCCTAAAGTGAACAAGTGTTAGTAAATGTAAACTAGTATATCTAATATACAATTATACATTTAATTATTAAATCAACACTTGACTTAATAATCCGGCCATATCTCATATAACCGGCTAACATCCATTGTATCGACTTATCGAATCAACACTAGATTCGATAACCCGGCCATATCATATACAACTGACCGATACACATAGTCGCGAGAATAGAATACGGTATCACATACATGCATTTATTCTCGGTCTCGCACATATCACATACGTGCTCCTATTTCGTTTTGCCTGAGCCAGTAAAACCTCTGTGTAGGACTCTAAAGACTCGTCAATACGCCGGCAGTAGGTGATGATCACATCACGCACCCACAAGCCGTCAGCGGTACTAGCTGGACGTAACGGCTACCCGGGTATTGAACAATCAGAAGATCAGCAAGCAAGCCCGCTCCAACTCCTGTGAAAGCCTGCCGGTAACACTTCCCGTACAGTCCGGTCTCTTCGTCTGATATGTCGCATATCAAGTCTAGGGGTGGTAAATGTCAGACCCCAATAACCGATAAGTCGTGCCGATGTGAGGCTCATAACGGGTCAAGAAACTACTGGTAACACTTACCGGTAAATCTCTAATCAGCCCTGGCCAGGGACTTCCCTGTTACAGCCAATCGAGCACAGCGCAACATCAACCCCCAATACAGGGAGAGACGAAACCCCTCCTATCGCTCATTGCCTCCATGTGACTCGGGACTGTACCCAAAAACCACCATTTTTCACGCCCTCATGGACGTGGTAAGGTGGAAATTAAAGCACAGTGGGAATCACACAAGACTCTATGACGATCTCGGGTCTACAGACTAACCTGCACAAGTGTCACCAGAGAACTGTCATATGACGTGAGGTATAATACCATCTGGGAGTTCTCGGCGGGTCTGTCCAGTGTACCCAGTCTCCACTGAGCACCCGTATACCATCTCTGATGTCAAACACCAATGGATATGGGATCATCCATCGCCCATCTCATGGGTCGAGAAGCGTATACGCTAGTCTACTCTGGTATATCGATGCCCCGTCTCGATACACCCACGACTAGGGACCTTGAAGGATGTACTTATGGACTACCATGTCCCCACTAGTATGATCCGCATCATAATCCAGGTAGTCAAGTACACATCCTAAGGGCTTTACCAACATGTAACAATAAAACAGTATAAAGAGACATGTATACACGTTAAAGTAAAGAGCAACCAGATAGCATACTATCATGACGAGCAAGAAAGTCCTCTCTATATATGTCCAACCATCCAATATAATATACATCATCTGTACAATACTGGCCTCTAGGGCATACATACAACTAACAATCTCCCACTTGCACTAGGGCCAGCTGCTGTAGTATCGCATACCGAGCATCCCGAAGAGTCTCTCAAACTGTATCTGGGGTATGGCCTTCGTGAGTGGATCCGCTGTGTTATTCTTCGTGTCAAACCTCCTGACCTCGATCTCCCGGCGATCAACTATCTCCCGGATCAGGTGATACCGTCTCAGAATATGCCTGGATCGCTGATGAGACCTGGGTTCCTTGGCCAAAGCCACCGCTCCATTGTTATCGCAATACAAAGGTATTGGATGCTCAATGGATGGAACCACTCCAACTTCAGTAATGAACTTCTTGATCCAGACAGCCTCTTTGGCAGCATCGTTGGCAGCGATGTATTCAGCCTCCATTGTCGAGTCTGCCACGGTTTCCTGCTTGGAACTCTTCCAGCTAACCGCCCCTCCGTAAAGGGTAAAGACAAAACAAGACTGCGACTTAGAGTCGTCCTTATCATTCTGGAAGCTCGAATCGGTAAAGGACTCCACTTGGAGTTCTCCGTTACCATACACCAAGAGCATCTTTTTAGTCCTTCGTAAGTACTTGAGAATGCTCTTCACAGCTGTCCGGTGACTCTCTCCAGGATCAGCTTGATACTTACTCACTACACTTAGTGAGTATGCTACATCGGGTCTGGTACATAGCATCGCATACATGATAGAGCCTACTGCCGAAGCATAGGGTATCCCTTGCATGCGAGCTCTCTCCAAATCAGTCTTGGGAGACATCTCTTTGGAGAGAGTGAGCCCTGAGATCGTGGGTAAAAACCCACGTTTGGACTCTTCCATACTAAACCTCTTTAGTATGGTGTCAATGTACCTGGATTGGGACAATCCCAATATCCGTTTAGATCTATCTCTATAGATCCTAATTCCCAATATGCAGGAGGCATCACCAAGATCTTTCATTGAGAATCTTTGTGATAAGAAGAGCTTCACCGATTGCAGCATAGGAATGTCATTTCCTATCAAGAGTATGTCGTCCACGTACAATACGAGGAAGACAACCTTACTCTCTGCCACCTTCTTGTAGATACATGGTTCATCTACGTTTTTGACGAAATCAAACTCTTTGATAACGACGTCAAAGTAGATGTTCCAACTCCGCGATACTTGCTTTAATCTATAAATGGATTTAAGCAGCTTGCACACTTTCCCGCTGCTCCCACTATCTACGAAGCCCTCTGGCTGAGTCATGTACACGCACTCTTCTAAATCACCGTTTAGAAAGGCGGTCTTAACATCTATTTGCCAGATTTCGTAGTCATGATATGCAGCGATGGCAAGCATGATCCGGATGGATTTAAGCATAGCCACTGGAGAAAAGGTTTCGTCATAGTCCACACCTGGTCTTTGACGAAAACCCTTTGCAACAAGTCTAGCTTTGAAAGTCTCCACTTTCCCATCTACACCAAGTTTTTTCTTGAAGATCCACTTGCTCCCACTGGGTTTTACCCCTTCAGGAGCAACTTCCAAAGTCCATACTTTGTTGGTGTACATAGATTCCATCTCAGACCGCATTGCATCCAGCCATGTCACCGAGTCTCCACTTGTGATGGCCTGGTCGAAGCTAGTTGGGTCATCATCAACCATGATGCAATCCTCACTCCCACCATCCATGAGAAAACCGTAATATCTCTCAGGTGGGTGAGGAACCCTACTAGATCGGCGGAGTGGCTGGGGTTCATCGGGAACTACCGAATCCTCTGGTTCTACCAAATCTTCTGTTGTGGTTTGTACAGCTGGAACCTCTTCCAGTTCTACCTCAGAGCCACTAATCTCTTTTGCAAGAAATTCCTTTTCTAAAAAGGTGGCGTGTTGAGCAACAAATACCCTTTGTTCCTCACTGTGGTAGAAGATATACCCTCGTGAATGCTTGGGATATCCAACAAACTTACACAAAACAGATCTTGCCTCGAGTTTGTCCGGTTTTTGTCTTTTGACATAGGCTGGGCAACCCCATATCTTAATAAAATTAAGATATGGTCTCTTCCCCTCCCATATCTCATATGGGGTGGTTGGCACAGATTTGGTAGGAACCCTATTCAGTAGGTATGCTGCTGTCTCCAGTGCATATCCCCAGAAGGAAAATGGTAACTCAGCTACACTCATCATTGAGCGCACCATATCTAATAGGGTGCGGTTCCTCCGTTCCGATACATCGTTGTGCTGTGGTGTATATGGAGGAGTTAGCTGAGAGAGAATCCCATTCTCTTTTAGGAAGTCCAGGAATTCATTGCTCAAGTATTCACCTCCTTGATCAGATCGAAGGATTTTAATACTTTTCCCGGTTTGGTTCTCGACTTCTTGTTTATATTCTCTAAATTTCTCAAAAGCTTCTGATTTGTGTTTCATCAGGAACACATATCCGAATCTAGAGAGATCGTCAGTGAATGTAATAAAGTACGAAGAACCATCCCTGGCATGTGTAGACATAGGACCGCATACATCACTATGTATCACTCCCAAGAGTTCGGTAACTCTTTCTCCGTGTCCTGTAAACGGTGTTTTGGTCATCTTTCCTTTGAGACATGACTGGCAAGTGTCATAAGATGAAAATTCAAACGGATTTAAATATCCATCTTTATGCAACTTAGCTAGCCGTGTCGCATTGATGTGACCCAGTCTACAATGCCACATGAAGGATTCGTTCAGTTCTGAACTCTTCCTCTTGTGTGTGTTTGTTATGCTCAGAACTGTAGATTGATTTAGAACATAAATGCCATTGCACAACGTGCCTGATCCAACCAACTTTTGGTTAAGGAAAATGTTCATAATATTATCCTGTAATACAAAATTATATCCCTCTTTACTCAACAAAGAAACCGATATAATGTTGCATATCAGGTTCGGCATGAAATAGCATTCGTTCAGAATCAATGTATTACCAGTTGGCAATACAAGGTGATATTCCCTGACGGTTTTAGCTGCAACAATTGCACCATTTCCAACCCTTATGTTTTTATCACCTTCTCCAAGTTCTCTACCTTTCCTAAGCCCATGTAACTGATTACAAATATGGGATCCTGACCCGGTATCCAATACCCAGGACGTAGAGCAAATGGAGAAACAGTTCTCAGTAATGAACACACCCGAAGAAAATGCATCAACATGTACTTTCTTCATTCGGGTGGCATGGGAATCCTGGTATTCCCCTATATCCTGATCAGTCTTATAACTCTTATAAGAAAGAACGGAACTAACGTTCCCCAGCACAGTATAACATGCGGGTTCAGTCAATACATCCATATTATTATCTTTATTAAGGTATGATATGGTCGCTACCTTGAGAGAGAGAGAAGAAAACACTTTAGCGTATGCTCTTGCAAGATCAGATTGGTTATTATCTTATCTAATCAGGATGGCTCCCACTATTTTTATCAAATCTTCCTTCAAACCCTAAAAGGAAAGACTAGCCGGGATTAATTACACCCTACAACTTCGCCGATCTTTCAGCCAGGCCAGTGTCGGTACTTTGAGGGAGGTTCCCCGTGCTTTCGCACGGACCTAATTAAAGCAAACCTCATTTTCCCAGAGGCGTAACCCCGTTGACACCTTTCTAGACACCTACTTGATCGGCTAATTGTCCTGTGTAAAACTCTCCCAGGAGTAACAATTACTCGCAGTGGGTATCGGGATCCAACTATCTCATAGAAGGCATGCAATCTCATTGCAAATCTCAACACTTGAAATTCCCGATAATATTTTGCCCCAAGCATCCCATGACCTTGACGGAGGTCAACAAACCATAGGGTGCAAGTCAAGTTCAACCCGTCATTTCTTGATTGAATCAAACCCACCCGCACGACCCTTGACGGAGGTCAACAAGGTCGTACGACTACCCTAATCCAATCTGCATCATATGCATAAGCAGATAAATACTAGTTAGCTACCGCACACTACGCCTTGACGGAAGTCAACAAACGTAGCACGAATACTAAGCAGGACTTATCTGAAATGACGGAGGGCTACGACAGGTTTTTCTGAAAACCTATTGCGTAATGAACTTGATATCGTCGTAGAATCATGTGAATTTTGAAATGGAGTGATTTTGAGGCTTTTATTAGTTTTGCTAAAGAGGTCACGCCCGGTGAAGGGATCTCGGCTCTTTCCTTATGGAATAAGGTGCAGGACATCACTATGCAAAGCAAAACTCCAAAAGCAGTCAAAAGTCAGACCGAGTGTTGTAGCATCTGCCAGTTTTGCTAAAGAGGTCACTCCCGGTGAAGGGATCTCGGCTCTTTCCCCATCGAATAAGGTGCAGGGTATATCATATATACCGCTATGCAAAGCAAAAACTGTAGCTACCCTTTTATTTTAAAATTTGATTCTACAATATCTTTTAGGTTTCTTTTCTTTCATTAATCACATTAATGAAGTCCCATCATTTAAGTCACCTAAACATCACAGATAAATACGACGTACACTTATGCCATCCGCATTCGCCTCGATATCCCCTCATGCACCGTTAGGTTAGGTAACTAAAGGCAGAGCAGGGCAGGGCTAGCGCGGGTGTAAAACATAAGTAACGCCTATATAATGTATCATATATACTATATACAGTATTTATCACAGAACATCAAATGATCACATTACAGATATCGCAGCAGAAGAAACATATGAAATATTGGATATTCTAGGACGTCCGTGTTTTCAATACGAGCCAGTATAAAACACGGATTCCACGGTCGCGATGAATAGCCAAACCCACACCCCTAGACCCCTATGAGAGCGGCAAGCAACCCTACCAATTCTGGAGTTAGGAGACCCGGACTCGACTCCTCGAGTTGGTCTCCCACTGGACTCCAGAACCCGGTTACTTGTGCTCTCCTCCTTGGGTCTATCCTAGTGCGGAAAAGTAAATAATATACAACAACGGTGACAATTTCCGCAACCTGGAAGTGCCCCAATAAAAGAATATTATATACAAGTTTTTTACATGAATGAAAATGAAAAACACTCATCTCACATAAAACCCCCCGGCTATTCGAAACGCGATGATCCAATATAACATATCCAGCAACACATAACATCACATGTCATCAACGTAAGTAAATATGCGCATCCCAATTGTCGTTGACATATAGCAACGAAACCGGCGATATCACATATTACACTTACGGTCACAGAAAAGAAAGTGTAAAACTACAACATTTGGAATCCACAATCTCTTTAGATATCGTAAATCCGAAATATCACATATTTCGCATTTCATGCCTAACCGTGTGAATTCCACATATTGTATCACATTCCAGATAAATAGACAGTATTAAACTTTTCGATCGAATAATCAAATACCCAAGATTTCCTAAATAGCTCAATACTTGAGCGGAGTTCAAAAATTCCAGAATACGTCACAGTAGCAACGGTCCAGCCGTAGAAGGGTCAAGCCAACGCCTCACATGTGGCACGCCGTACTGCTCCAAACCCTAAGGTTCAAAGGGCAGTTCAAGACGGTCACATAATCGAGTTAAGGTTTGTTGTCTTCTAGAGGGTCCGTCACATTTCTTGCACGTTTTTCCGAAATAATTAAACCCGAGAAAAATTCAACACTTGAAACTTTTTCGTGCCGGGAAAAATTGAGTTAGTGATATCCGTTCGAACATTTTAATACTTACTAAATTATCCGGAATAACAAAACAAAATTAAATTCTCCGATCGAATCGACGATTACAAAATGAACCCCTGAAAACTCAACACTTGAGTTAAATAAAAAATACCCAGAAAATAATAATCATAGAATCTAGAATTACTGTGCAAAAAGAAGATCCAACGGTCACCATACTGCCGCGGTTCCGCGGCACAAGCAGGGATTTGCCGCGGAACCGCGGTCAACTTTTCGATTCAGGTCCTCGTTTTGCATGATAATTCTTATAAAACCCTGCTGATTTTTTTAGATATTTTTAATTCACAAAAATCCCAGATTTTGAAAATTGTCCAGAGAGGGGGTCGTTTTGTCGTATTCGGGTTCGTTCGGAGTTTTAACTTCGATAACGCATCGTCTAATGCTCTAGCTAGGCTCTGATACCACTGTAGGGTTACTAGGCACACTAACAAGGCTCTACAAGGCATCGACCATGCCAAAATTAAATTTTTATCTGCCGAATAACACTAAGCAAGATCGTATACTAGAGTTTAGGCGAATCGAAAGGCAAGTAAACAACTTTACTCTAAGAGATCACGAAATACAACCTTTGTAGATCGGTCCTCCACTTCTCTAGCTCCTTGATGAAGTCCCTTCGCTGTGATCGTGGTTCTCTCGGACCCTTGCATGGCTTCACGAGGCGAAAAGGTACGACCTTTGCTTGAAGTCTCCGAGGCCGAAGATGATCTACGTCGAGGGAATTCCGATTCAAGCTTCTACTTCACTAACTTGAGAATTAGTGAAGTAAACGCCCTATACTAAAGTGCTAATCTAGTAGAGGATGGAGAAATAGGAAGTGGGTTCTCTTTAGAATTTTGTTTCTCACTTTGTTTCTCACTTTGGATCAAACCCTAGTTTTCTTTTCTTTCTTTTCACAAATGAAGAAGAAGAAGAAAAGAAAGAGACGGGGATAATGATCAAGTGAGAAGAGTAACCATGGTGAGTGAGTATCATATACTAACCCTTGTAGAGCCATAACCATAGCTAATTGATTATGGTTGGGTTAAAAGGAATCTAAGGTAAAGACAAAGCTAGTAGACTTTGTCAAAGCAAGTTAAGCTTCTACAAGCTTCATGCTCATTCCAAAACTCCTCTAATTTTATAATTATCTTAAATAATCTTAACCCTTCATAATACATAGAATTGTGTATGTCTCATACATGCATGAATGGTGTATCATCAACCATGATACAATATGATAACACATTTTAAACATATATCATATATATGTTGAAGTAGAGTACAAGTGAGAAAAACCCTAAAGTGAACAAGTGTTAGTAAATGTAAACTAGTATATCTAATATACAATTATACACTTAATTATTAAATCAACACTTGACTTAATAATCCGGTCATATCTCATATAACCGGCTAACATCCATTGTATCGACTTATCGAATCAACACTTGATTCGATAACCTGGCCATATCATATACAACCGACCGATACACATAGTCGCGAGAATAGAATACGGTATCACATACACGCATTTATTCTCGGTCTCGCACATATCACATATGTGCTCCTATTTCGTTTTGCCTGAGCCAGTAAAACCTCTGTGTAGGACTCTAAAGACTCGTCAATACGCCGGCAGTAGGTGATGATCACATCACGCACCCACAAGCCGTCAGCGGTGCTAGCTGGACATAACGGCTACCCGGGTATTGAGCGATCAGAAGATCAGCAAGCAAGCCCGCTCCAACTCCTGTGAAAGCCTGCCGGTAACACTTCCCGTACAGTCCGGTCTCTTCGTCTGATATGTCGCATATCAAGTCTAGGGGTGGTAAACGTCAGACCCTAATAACCGATAAGTCGTGCTGATGTGAGGCTCATAACGGGTCGAGAAACTACTGGTAACACTTACCAGTAAATCTCTAATCATCCCTGGCCAGGGACTTCCCTGTTACGGCCAATCGAGCATAGCGCAACATCAACCCCCAATACCGGGAGAGACGAAACCCCTCCTATCGCTCATTGCCTCCATGTGACTCGGGACTGTACCCAAAAACCACCGTTTTGCACGCCCTCATGGACGTGGTAAGGTGGAAATTAAAGCACAGTGGGAATCACACAACTCTATGACGATCTCGGGTCTACAGACTAACCTGCACAAGTGTCACCAGAGAAATGCCATCTGACGTGAGGTATAATACCATCTGGCAGTTCTCGGCGAGTCCGTCCAGTGTACCCAGTCTCCACTGAGCACCCGTATACCATCTCTGATGTTAAACACCAATGGATATGGGATCATCCATCGCCCATCTCATGGGTCGAGAAGCGTATACGCTAGTCTACTCTGGTATATCGATGCCCCGTCTTGATACACCCACGACTAGGGACCTTGAAGGATGTACTTATGGACTACCATGTTGGTATCAGAGCCAGTATATCGAGGCCAGTATTGTACAGATGATGTATATTATATTGGATGCTTGGACATATATAGAGAGGACTTTCTTGCTCGTCATGATAGTATGCTATCTGGTTGCTCTTTGCTTTAACATGTAACAATAAAACAGTCGTCAAGGCGGCTTCTCCTACCAAGGGGTCGGTCTTTACAAGACTGACTGTCCCAACTCCCGCTCCCGCTCCTGCTACTCAAAGGACATCAGTCTTCAACAGGCTGACACCAGCAACAGCCTTTCACCTGAACAGGGGGCAAGACAAAGCCATTTCCATCATCGAATCAACGCCATCAGCTCGACACGCTCGACGTCACCACTGGCACCGGGTAAGGAAGGCCGGGGGCAACTCCCCCTTTGGGCTAACTCCACCAGTCCCAACGGCGGAAATTAATGCTGCTGTTCCAACCGGGAATAGCTTCGAGCTGCTGAATAAGGTGCGTAGGAATTCTCCCACCGCCGTACTGAAAAGATCTCCTCCTCCGGTAGAGAATATTGTGGAAGCCAAGCCAGAATAGTCCCCTCAACAGCTGTCCTCCAAAATCTACATGGTCTGGCGGCAGGCTCGGAACTCAGTAGCTGATCAAGATTACCCTCGCCGACAGAAAAGGGCAAAGGTCCGACAGGAAGAAAACCGTCCTGTTAAGCCACAAAAGGCGATAGCGACTTGGGTGCCCACTGCAACAGCCCCCTCAACTTCGACTGCTCATAAGAGGAGAAGGCCGGAGAAAGTCCCCATGCCTGCGACAAATGTCAAAGGCATTGAGCCCAAACGCCCTAAGTCTGGGGGCATGGTGGTGCATACCGTCTATATGGCATCCGGGAAAGATGATAGCCGCGCTTCTACGGGCTACCGACCACTCACCCGATCCATCATAAGAGCTCAGGAACAGCAACAGCAGAAGCTTCAGGAGATGCTGACTGCAATGGCCGCACTCACCGGACCAAAAGAAAGCCTGGAGGCGTCATCGGAGCAGCGTTATGAACAAGAAACCGATGCTGACTTCCTTTGCAGAGTCCTCGAAAAGAAGGACAAAGAAGCAGCAGAGCAAGCGGCTTGTTAGTGTATATGCCCTAGAGGCCATTACTGTATCATACTAGTTTGTATATTACTTGATGGAAGCTTGGGATATTCACTTTGTATTAACGATCTTGCTCAATATAGTAGTATGCTACTTGGTTTGTTTCTACATCAATGTGTACATGTGTTTATTTTGCGATATCACCTATACGCATTAGTGGAGCCCTTAGGATCTTTGCTTGATTACCAGCGTTGTGATGGCAGTCACACTAGTGGGGGCTGGGTAATCTATAAGCACATCCTTATACAGGTCCCTAGTCGCAGGACTATCGAGACAGGGCATCGATACTCCGGAGTAGACTAGCGTATGCGCTTCTCATCCCAGTGTGGGAGATGGTCTATCCTACAGCCATCAGTACGTCGTACTGGAGATAGTATACGGGTGCTCGTTAGGTTACGGGTACACTGGACAGGACTCGTCGGGAACTGAAAGGTTGGTATTATACCTATCGTCAGTTATCAGTTCCCAGGTGACATGAGTACAGCTTAGTCCGCTGACTTGATACTGGCACTTCGCCTCGAGTGTGTTCCCACTGCACTTTGATCACTACCCTACCACGACTCAAAGGAGTCGTGCAAACAGGTAGTGGTTGGGTGCAGTCCCGAAGCACTTGGAGGCAGTGACGGTTAGACAGGATTCGTCTCTCCCGGTATTGGGGGTTGACATCGCGCTGTGTCTAGGAGAGCCATTACACGAGTAGTCCTTGGCCAGGGCAAGCGAGATATACTGGTAGGTTTCCAGTGTTATCTCAGGGTGTTTTGGGCTTCACTCCGACACGACTTGTACCGCTATTGGGGGACTGACGTTTTACCGCCCCCTAGGCCCGACATGCGATGTATCAGACGAACAGACCGGACTGTACGGAGAATGTCACATTCAGACTCAGTAGGAGTTCAGATGGGGTTCACCTCGTCAGCCTTCTTGTCGGCATCTACCTGGGGACCGTTACGCACAGCTAGTGCCGCCTGCGGTCTGTGGTTAAACCCACTGCCAGCGTAGTGTCGAGTCTTTAGAGTCCCACACAGAGGGTATTCGCCTCTGGGCAAAACAGAGTAGAGGTCGCATGGTTTTGCGGCAGGGTTCGTTCTCATCCGCGCACTTGTGCACGTTTGGAGTCCGGACGGATTATACTGGCAGGCTCTGGTTTGAGCCAGATACTGGTATATGTTTTGGGGTTGCTTTTATATCTCGGTATTCTTGTTCCTCGGAACGAGAATACAGGTGTGTATGCACAGTTGCTTGAGGCGGAGGATGAGGTTTTTCATTAGGGTTTCGGAACGGGTGCGTATGCACAGTTGACAGTCATCATTTTCCAAACCCTAATGGATTTATGGATTATCTATTAATAATAGTAATTAAATGAGAATTATGTTATGGTTGATTTTGTTGACTTGTTGACCATGGTTGACTTGTTGACCATGGTTGAATGTTGACCACCATCATGCTTTGTAAAGATACTCCTTGATTCATGCTTACATTTCATTTAATGAAGCATGATAGTGGTCATTCCAAAACTACCATCAACTATTCTCATTTTGAATTATTATTATTTAGATAATTCCTTTTCTTTTGGCATTATGGTTGCAAGAAAGAAAAAGAGAGCTCATTATCTCATTTAGCTTCTCTCTCCTCACTTCATCTTCTTCTTCCTCTAGCAAAAGAGAACCCGTCTCATGTGTTGAGAATCCTTCTCTTTAAAAAGAAAAGCACCCCTTAGACACTCTCTACTCACTCTAGGATCAAGGGTTTAGCAAGCCGGAGATTCTAGTTCACTCCAAGTTCGAGAAAGAGCCCAAAGGTCGAACCCTCGAGGTGGATCCATCTTCGACGGAAGAAGGCGACAAGAAGAGAACCATCAACCTCTACAAGGTTTAAAGAAGAAGGAGTTCAAGTTTAGGTATAACCATCTTCCATAGTAGCTAACTCTCTTTAGCAAGTTTGCTAGTTTAATTTAGACACGATCCCGACCTTGTTTAGTCCATGTTGCCTCTTGCGATAAAAATTTGTTTTTTATACCGTTTCCGCCTCCCCGTAAGCACCGGGGGTCGCAACGTGGACTTACAGTGGTATCAGAGACTAACTAAACTTAAACTAGCTTGGTAGCGAAGTGTATGGAAGTTCGAAACCGAAAAATCGCAAAACCGGAAAAACTAAAACCCTAAGTTTCTGTTGAAATTTTTTCTGCTCTAAATGAAAAACTTTATACTTGTAAATTCGGCTCAGGGTTTTGTGTGAACACCCAAGGAAAACGATGCCCTAATTCATTCAAACCGCCGCGGTTCCGCGGCATGAGGTAGGCATGTGCCGCGGAACCGCCGCCGTTTGTTTTCCTCTCTGCATCGTTTTTCGTGCAGTGTTCTTCTGGTGGGATTTTGGGATTTTTCAGATATATTATATGTGCCCAGATTTTCCAGAACAGAAATTTACTTTTGGGGTCCTATAATTCCGTATTTTTTTCGAACTTCGCTACACTTTGGCTATGATGGTTATATCTGTGATGTTTGCATGTATTGAACGTCGGCTAATCGCTATAAGACGATTAGTCGGGCTTATGCATGATCTGTGTTTGATATTGGATTGTGTATATGAATCTGTTGGACTGTCGCGGGTGAATAGCCGGGGTGGATGTGAGATGAGCTTTTGTTTTTCTTTCATTCATTTGTAAATGTAAATTGATGTAATAATATTATTTGTTTGGCCGCACAACCGGGTCGGGGTTGTAGCCGTCATTGTATAATTCTTTTTACTGTTTTTGCTCCTAGGATAGACCCATGGAGGGGTGCACAAACTGCCGAGTACTTGGCGGGTAGTTTGCCGCACCCGTAGGGGTCTTGGGTGGGGTATTTGGCTATTCACCACGACCGTGTAATCCGCTTTTCGTTGCAGGCTCGAAAGGATTGCGGATTGCTAGTATATCCAATGCATTCATCTGTGATCTGTAATGTCTATCATTGCTTTCTATTTAGGCGTTGCTTATGTTTTACAGCCGCGCTAGCCCAGCCCCCGCTCTGTCGTTAGTTAAGTAACCTAACGAGTGATGACGGGACCCCGTGGCGAATGCGAATGGCATAAGCGTACGTCATATTTTGGTTGTTTTCTGCAATGGTAGGATTAAATGATGGGACGCATTAAAAGAACTAATGCAAGAATATCACGCATTAAAAGAACTAATGCAAGATAATAAACCAAGTTAAAGTCGTTGGAACACTTTCGAAAAACCACTCGGTTCTTTTCAAAACTAACTTTTAAATGCGGAGCTTGAGCCACTCCTTCTAAAAGCTATCTCGTTCCATCGATTATATCAAGTTCACTACGTTCACGGTTTTACCAAAACCATCCGTAGCCCTCCGTCGTTTCATATGAATATTCAACAGTATTCAAGCTGTGTTTGTTGGCCTTAGTCAAGGCACAGTGTTTGGTAGCTGGTAGGTATTCATATGTTGCATAGATAGAATGCGTTGGTTTGGGACAGTCGTATTGCCTTGTTGGCCATAGTCAAGGGTATATACGGGTGGGTTCAAATTAACCTGGATAACGACGGGAAGAACTTGACATGTGACTTATGATTCGTTGGCCTTAGTCAAGGTCATAAGAGCATGGGGCAAAAATCCACATCGGGAGTGTCATAAGTACTGAAACTTGCTAGATTTGCATACCATTTGGAGTGTGATGATTATGGTAGGATTCCTTCATTTTCATCACGCGATGATATTTGGATCCCGATCCTACTGTGAGTATATGCTACTCCTCGGGAAATTTCTCACTAAACGATCAATGCTATAAACCTAGTAGGTGCCTAGAAAGGTGTTAGCGGGGCTACGCCCCCAGGGAAAAGAGGTTCTTAAATTAAGGAACTTCGCGAAAGCGTTGGAAAACCTCTCTCGAAGTACCGACACTGGCCTGGCTGAACGGTTAAGCAAGTATTGTACGGTGGGATTGATCCCGGCTAATTCTTCCTTTGTGGTTTGAGGAGGGATTCGAGAGACAGTGGGAGCCATCCTGTTTAGACAAATTAAAAACCATTCTAAACTTGCAAGAGCATCGTGCTAAAGTGTTTCTTCTCTCCCCCCTGCAGCGACCAAATTCGAAATGACTGGACTTAAGTTACTTCTAGATAAAAACATACTGACAGGGCCAAACTACAAAGATTGGCTTAGGAATGTCAAATTGGCAATCACTTACGACAAGCTGGGGTATCTTCTTACCACCAAAGCTCCCCCCGTCCCAGGTCCCACCTCCAGCGTCGCGGATAAGGAAATCCGTAAGACTTGGGAGATTGATTGCGCGAAGGCCAGGTGCCTCGTGCTTGCCTCTATGGACAACGAACATCAGAGGAGGCATGAGAATATGGACCTCGAGTCCATATTTCTCCATACAAAAGAACTGTATGGAGAGCAGTCTCGTATCGCAAGATACGAAGTGTCGAAGAAGTTATTTTCGACAAAGTTGGCCGTCGGATCATCGGTAGCGGACCACGTGCTTAAAATGATTGGATACACTGAGGAGCTCGCAGAACTTGGGACCACGTTGGATAGTGAACTCTATACAGATTTAATTCTCCAGTCCTTTCCATCCACTTACGCCCAGTTCATACTGAATTTCAACTTGCAAGAAAAGGAAGTTGAACTTTCAGAACTCCTCAACCTGCTGAGGAGCGCAGAGGGCACCCTACAGAAGGGTAGGGATACACCCGCTTTGTTTGTAGGAGGATCTTCTTCCTCTAGGTCCAAGGCGAAAGCCAAGGGAAAGAGGAAGAAAGCCCCCGCCAAACCAAGAGGCGGTGTTAGTAAAGTGGGTACGAAGGGAAAGGAAAAGGCAACAAAGATAGCGGGGAAGCTTGTGGGTAAAGAGGAATGCTTCTATTGTCACAAGAGTGGACACTGGAAGAAAGATTGCAGGGCTTGGAAAGCCAGGACACAGGAACTGAAGCAAGTTGCGGCTTCAGCTTCAGGTGTGTATGTTATTGAAAACTGTCTTTCTATAAACTCTACTTCCTGGGTATTGGATACCGGATCAGGATCTCATATCTGTAATTCTTTGCAGGCGTTGAGAAACCGTAGGGTTTTGAAGGCAGGTGACATGACCCTCAGAGTTGCGAACGGAGCTAGCATGGATGCTAAAGCCGTGGGGGACTATCACCTGGGAATGTCAGATGGGCATGTTTTGGTTTTGCGTAATTGCTTTTTTGTACCCAACGCAACTTGTAATATCATTTCTGTATCTTTGGTTTCTAAAGAAGGTTATGAATTTGCGTTTGTAAGTAATGTTGTAAACATTCACCTTAATCAAGTTCTGATTGGGTCAGGTACACTGAGCAATGGTATATACGTATTAAACCAACCACAGATTTTCAATGTCCAGAATACACACAAAAGAAAGTCTCCAGATATCAATCATGCTTTCATATGGCATTGTAGACTGGGTCACATCAATGAGACACGGTTGACTAAGTTACATAAAGAAGGATACTTGGATGCGTTCGAGTATCAGTCTTATGCCACTTGTGAATCTTGTCTCATGGGAAAGATGACAAAGACTCCGTTCACTGGACACGGAGAAAGAGCGAGCGAGCTCTTAGGACTCATACACAGTGACGTGTGTGGTCCAATGTCTACACATGCGCGAAGCGGTTATTCATACTTCATTACTTTCACAGACGATTTCTCTAGGTATGGACATGTCTTCTTAATGAAGCACAAATCCGAGGCCTTTGAGAAATTTCGGGATTACAAGAATGAAGTTGAAAAAAAAAACAGGCAAAAGTATTAAGATTCTAAGATCGGATCGAGGTGGTGAATACTTGAGTGCCGAGTTCCTGGATTATTTAAAAGAGAATGGAATTCTCTCTCAGCGTACTCCTCCATACACTCCGCAACATAACGGTGTATCGGAAAGAAGGAATCGAACCCTATTGGATATGGTTCGTTCCATGATGAGTAAGGCTGAGTTACCGCGATCTTTCTGGGGATATGCACTAGAAACAGCTGCACATCTCTTGAACCCAGTTCCTACTAAGACAGTGCCTACCACACCGTATCAGATGTGGAGTGGGAAGAAACCCTGTCTTAAATCTTTTAAGACATGGGGATGTCCGGCTTTTGTAAAAAAGCAGCATGCGGACAAACTCGAGGCACGCTCAGTACAGTGCAAGTTTGTGGGATATGATTGGTAGAGATTTTACGATCAAAAACTATAATTACCGCAATCAGAAACGGCGTCGCTTCGCAGCTAGCCGGTGAGTGCGGGTCGATCCACAGAGACGGGTAAATTTCTTCAAAGTGTTTTAACGAGTTGATTCTATTTGTAGTTTTGGTTGGTTTATAAAAATCTAAAAACTGGATCTAATTAATCTAATTAAGAATCTTGCTAGGGTTAGGATTAGGGTAAGTTTTGGAGATTAAGGTTCTTCCTCACCGCTTTCAATGCCATTTTTTTATAGATCTATTAGATGTTAAGTTAATTATTAATAAAGTGGATACGAATCTCTTGGGAAGATATTTCTTCCTCTAGATTTGTATCCTTACTTTGTTGATAATTATCCTAACCCTCACGGAAAACGTGCGCAACCGGCCCTTTATACTACGGTTCATCGTTACCTCGAAGGGTAGGATGCCGCAGGGAGCGGTTGTGCTCGTATGCGTGAAGTACTAATTAATTAGGTGAAGGTGGCATTGAAAGGGGCGAGAGATCACATCTCTCAACCCTTTCCCTAAGGCTAACCCTAACAAGCGAGGAGACTACTCGCTCATTAGGGGATGAGAAAACATTTTAATTAAAAGAACAGAAATAAAAGACTTACTAATTCGATGGCTCCCTCCAAACAAGAAGAACAGATCTGAATATTTGCTCCCAGAAAATCTGAATTTTATTGATTGAAAAGAGGCATACAATTTTTAGATCTAAAATTACAATTTATAGGAAACTAAGAAACCTAGGGTTACAGGCTCTCGCACATGCGCAATTACTGATTTGCCCACTTAAAATCACAACACCCACAACAGCGCACCGTCACAGAAAAACTGCGCCGACACGTGCACTAGATGGCCGCGGAACCGCGGCTCAAGGTAGGGTTTGGCCGCGGTTCCGCGGCCAATTAAGGGAGTTGGGCCATGAGACTTTTGGGCTTCTTTCTCTGCTTCTTGGGCTCTGTCTTTTTATATGTATTTTCTCTGTTGGGCTTCTGAGTCTTCTCCAGATTTTTCAGTGAATACTTGTAGCGATCTTTCAACCGTTCACTTGACATTTTGGACCTTGCACTGTTCTTCGACTAGGCTCGACTAGGATCGGTCTACTTGTTGGTCAAAAGTCCCTTTTTCTATTGTTTTGTGTCTTTTTCACTGTAATTGCTCCAGAAACCTGTAACCTGTAATATGCAACAAACGTGCGTCAAGAGTACCTGTTTATTTATAAAAAGGATAAGAATAGGGGAATGATAAATGCAATATTATGGTCTGAACAAATACCCCCAAACTTACCTTTTGCTCGTCCTCGAGCAAACTTATTATTTATTCACTAAAATCCTAACCGCACTTTCGCAGGGAAACGCGATTGCACTGAGCATGTGCAACAAGCCGTTAAACCTCTAGGTGTCCCTAGTAGGAGGAGTGTTGTCTCCTGAGGGTTTTCAGCGGATTACACCCACAAAATCCTATCAACTCGGCCCATTGACTTTTGTTCTCCAATTAGGTCTTCTAATAAGGAATTCTATTATCTTCTACTTGTAAATTATCACCCATATTCTTCACACTTCCTCATCATTTAACTTAAGATTATATATATCCTGCAGATCTACTTAGCTTTCGGCATTTCTTAAGTTTTCCTTCTAGGGTTTTATCTCCACTTAGGAATTTCTATCAACTCTACTAAAGATACAAGTTCTATTCTTCGTTCCTCTCTCTTATCTAAATTCCAATCACATACCCCTACGTGTGTGTATAGATCACCCTTACACTCGAAAATTCAATTCAAGCAATCATGCCCTTGTCCATTGTCCAAAGTACTAATTAGTTGGTGAATTTAAATGAAATTTGCTTACACATCCTTCATGCGACCGTTAATACTTCTTGAGGTACCAACGACCGATTACAAAATGCGCTTGCACTTTGAAGCGTACTTCCTAGTCTTTGCAACACCCAAGGCTTTAGCAGTGACTCCCAAACCAGTTGGTCTAAGGCACTAGGTGATAAGGCACCCTCGCTAAATATTTTTCTATTTTTACAGCCTTAAGTAATTACAAAAACCAGTGTCCATTTTTTTATCTTTTTATTCACACATTTTCATACTAAGGACTTTAGACAAGAGCATTTCAAGGTCTCTTCTACTATTCCAAGTTTCAAGATGCGTGAATGTGCAATTTGTAGGGTATACATTTTCAGAATTTAGACTTAAGCTAGGAACTATTTTTCAAACTTATACTCTAATAAGAACATCAATACTCTTCCCTCATTTTGACTTAGCCCAAGAAGTGAATCCAAAATTTGCCTATTTCTAAATAAACTACAAGGCATATACTTTCTACCGTTAAACTTTAAGGAATGTTATTTTTGGGGGTTTTAATTCACTAAGTCTAAGATCTAGTTGTTCCTAGCCAGTTAACCTATCTGTCAAACTCTAGTCAATTAGCCAAAATTGAATACAATAATTTTTATAATTTTTGAAATTTTTCAATTTTTATGGATTTTCAAATAAGTATGCAAATGCAAAAATATGTACAAATGAATGCGAAGGAAGAAGACGTACCGAGCATACCCCCAAACTTGAACTTGACAGTGTCCTCACTGTCATGCTAAACCAAGAGGGTCAAAATACCGATACTCCCCTGTTTATTTATTTATAATTTTTTTTATTGTTAAGAAAAACAAAAATATATACAAAAAGACCCTCCCCCAAACTTCAATTAAACTATGTTAGACAATACTGCCCAACTTTGCATAGGCCAAAAGTCAACACCAACCATTTGAAAAATTTATCAGTAAAGAATATTGGTGGGTGAAAAAATAAGTTGTGGTGGTCCGCAAAGAATTGGGGAAGATAGAAGTAGTGGAATGGGAGGTGTGGAGGTGAATATACAGGTGATGGTGATGCATCGAAACGAGAATGTAAATGATCAGCAAGCAGTGGAGTGTTAGCATTCTCGTACCTTATTAAAAGAAATGGGGGTATTTCAACTTCTAAAGGAGGAAGTTGGCTCACCACAATACCCCCAAGATGTTCCTGTGGGTCTTCTATGGCATCATCCATCAATTGTGTATGATATTCACTTTTGAGGAAACTGATCTCATCGATGTCCGCCATAGTCCAACTGAAAACTTGCCGCCTATCTTGTAAGACTTTTAAAATAGCGTTCTCTTGCTCGAAGGCTAGAGAGGCTGAAATGATAATGGGAAAAGTCTCATTCTCACCTATGTAAGCATATCTACGGTGAGACGACAAGGGTATGAGTTCGAATTTCTGAGGCGAAAGAACCATTGCGGAATCTACCTCGAACTCAAAGGACTCTAATACAGGTTCCAAATCACTGCAAACAACCGATTTGGATGGTTCGACTGACTCATCCAAAAATTCAAACGACTCATATTCGGGCTGTGAGTCGTCGTCCTCCGAAAAATTGAAACATTGATAATCAGCATCGGTTGTGTCAACGGTAGTAGGCTCGAGGAGGGACGCACTAGTGGCGTCAAAACTGTTTTCATCAAATAGAAATCTTTCAAGCTCGCAGTCCTCCTGCGTGATTTCGTGAATAGAGCAAACTTCTCGTGTACTATTTTTAGGCACGGGGGGCAGACTTCCCATCTTATAAATATTGAACTCACTAGACCTCTTTCCGAAGGATAGAGTCATGGAGCCATTGCGACAATTTATTATGGCATTGGAAGTGGCCAAAAATGGTCGACCAAGAATCACCGGAATTTGGTTTCTTGGGTTAACAACAGGTTGTGTATCCATAACGATAAAGTCAACGGGGAATATGAATTCCCCGACTTTGATCAACACATCCTCTAGTTGACCCCTTGGATAGGTGATTGATCGATCAGCCATTTGGAGAGTGCAACGAGTGGGTTTCAACTCTCCAACCCCTAATTGTTCGTACACGGAGTAAGGAATCAGGTTAACACTAGACCCAAGATCTAAAAGTGCTCGATTAATATTCTTATCCCCAATTGTGATTGAAATAGTAGGACAGCCGGGGTCCTTTCGTTTTTGGGGTAAGGTTTGATAGTGGTTAATAGCATTGCTCACTGCACTAGCCACTAGCACTTTCTTGGGTACTTGAGATGCCTTTCTCTTCGAGGTGCACAAGCCCTTTAAGATTTTCGCGTATGACGGGACCTGTTGGATAGCATCCAAGAGAGGTATATTTATGCTAACCTGCTTAAAGATCTCCACAATCTTCTCCACTTGTGTATTTGGTTTATTAGGACTCAACCTATTTGGAAATGGTGCATTCTGAAAATTTGCTGAGTCAAAAGTCTGTGGAGTAGAATGTGGAATAGGAACGGATCCCAGTGTGGATGTGTTCGTGTTGCTAGAAATGGGTCCGTTCGAGTCAGAAGAAGTAGAGCCGTGTGAAGGGTGGAGAATAGGCTCTAAAGAAAAAGGTGAAGAAGGAAGTGAAGAAAATGAAGAAGGGGAAGAAGAACCACCGGCGGGGATGTCATCACTAGTTTCCACATTATTTTGCAACTCTCTTCCGGATCTCAACGTGGTCACCGCATTCACATTGTGATTGTTATATGCGTTTTGTGCGTGACCGGGATTGGGCAATGGTTGAGATGGAAGCTTTCCCTTTTCTCTCTCGCTCAACGCAGCAGTTAATTGTGCAATTTGTGCCTCAATAGATTTGATACTTTGATCGTGTGAGGCATTGTTATTCATTAAAGATTGAACATAACTTTCAAATCTTGCTGCGGATTCTGTAGTTTGCTTAAGAAATGCATCTAGACTTTTTTCGAGCGAGCTAACCTTATCATCATTAGGTTGAACCAAGTTGTTCGTTTGATTTGTATAAGGTTGTTGTTGGAAAGGTTGTTGTATTTGAGTTTGTAAGGGTGCTTGTTGTTGTTGTGGAGGAGCTCCTTGAAAATTGTTATTCCCTTGGAACTGTTGATTTGGGTGACTCCTCCACCCCTGATTGTATGCCGAAGAGTACTGATCATTTCTTTGTCTTTGCTGGAATGCAGCATTGACTTGATCCTGCCCTTGAATAGGTGCATTATAAGGGCACTCTTCGGTGAGATGTGATGGATTAGAACAACAAGCACAAACAGTTCGTGTGGGTAGAGTAGGGGCAGGAGAAGAAGATGAGATTTTTGTCTCAATGGCTTCTAGCTTTTTCATAAGTGAGGCCATCTCGGCCTTCATAGCGATCGACATATCTATTTGATGTATGCCTGCCCTAGATTGACCAACTGAAGAAGATGATGTGGTCTTGGTACTCTCCCACTGAATTGTTTGCTCACTTAGGTCCTCAAGAAACTGCCAAGCTTCGTCGCTAGACTTGGAGAGAAAATGACCTTGACAAATTGTTTCTAGCAACTGCTTCGTTGCTGCGTTCAATCCCTCGTATAATGTTTGGCAAAGTTGCCAATTTTCTATCCCATGATGAGGGCATTGAACAAGTAGGTCTTTAAATCTCTCGAAGCATTTCCAGAATGGTTCGGACGGAAGCTGTGAAAATTGTATGATTTCGTTTCTGATTCTAGCAGTTTTGTGGTGAGGATAGAACTTTTTCAGAAAAGCTCTCACAAACTCGTCCCAATTTCTAATGGAGTGTGATGCGGTGCTGTATAGCCACTTCTCGGCTAGGTCACATAAGGTAAATGGAATGACCCTTAGCCTTATTGCGTCATCACTTAATTGGGTTGTCTTCATCATGCTGCAAACGTTTTGGAATTTATTAATGAAAATATATGCATCTTCGGATTCCAAACCATGAAACTTAGGCAGCATATTGATGAATTGTGGTTTTATTTCAAAGTTGTCCCCATTTGCCGGTGGGGGTGAAAGACATGTAGGTAAAGAAGTGCGAACGGGGTAGAAGAGATCCTGGAGCGCAACTCGTGCGGGCGCTACAACAGGCGGTAGATTCGGGTTATTCGCACCTAGCGGAGGTGGAATCATTCCCGTCGGCAAGGTATAGTTGGGGTCGTGTCCCGACATACCTTCGAAAGAATTTGAGGGTGGAGGTAAGAAAGTGGAAGGAGTTTCGACTTCGGTGTCGAAAAGTTCGTTGGTCGGTACCAACGAAACACGGACTAATCGGGCGTTAGTATCCCTAGTCCAAAATGACATACACTAAAGGGTAGTGCAGTCAGAAAAAGAGAAAAACAGAATGTGGGGGTAAGATAACGTCAGTGAGAAGAAGTGGTGGAAGTGAGTTTGCAAGTTTTCTTTAGCGGCAAGTTGCAAGTTTTGAAAAGATTTTTTTTATTTTTTTTTTATTATTTTTGTGTGAGTTTTGCAAAGAAGTTTTTGAAAACGGACTCGTGACACAACTGACTCAACCACACATGCACAATCAGGCCTAGATCTAGGGTCTCCTAGGTCTGCTAGACAGCTCCTAACTAGGGCTAGAAATAGACCTCAAACCGCCTCTTCACGGACAAATACGGCCAGGTAAGTGGGAAGGAACCACCACTACAGTGGGCCTAATTAAAAACCACTAGCCTAGACACCGCAATGTCGGTTAGGATAAACGGCCGATGCCTACCCTAGTCCTTTTCCTATTGAGCTCGCTGTCCTTAGGTCTGAGTCTAATCTTTTTTAATTAAAGGTGGTCGATGCAAAATGCTTAGGTGTTTTCTGGGGTCCTGGGAAGGGTGATGAAATCCCCACCCAATCTGGATTTGGTCAAATAGCCCCTTAGAGTCCGGTTAAATTATGCAAAACAAATAAAAATTCACTTGCAATCAGAAAATTTTTTTTTAGCGCGGCGCAAAGAAACCTGCAGAAATCTGTTATTTAGAAGGGGGAGAAAGACTTTTTACGCAAAAAACCCTGCAGAAAATTTTCACAGACAGAGATATGGAGGTTGCAGAGGGGAGGAAAAGAGAGCAAACCACACAAAATTTTAGGGCTGACGTGTCACTTAAAGCGCGGAAGCGCGGCAGGAACCCCCTGTATGCGGCGGAAGGGCGGTCAGGGAGTGGGTTCAGCCGCTGGAAAAAATTGTGTTTCTCTGTAATGATGGTTCCTCTCTTTTCTTATATGCAACTTTCTGATTTGCACTCTGTAAAATTTCAGATCTTCGCTGTTCCTGCAAGACTCAAAAATAAACCCTTCAAACAGATCAAAATTCGATTATTTTTTTTATATTTTTTATATTTTCAGATTTTTATAATTTTTAAAATTTATATCAACCCGAAAATTCACAAAAAGAAAGATTACGCCGTCCCCGGCAACGGCGCCATTTTATTATGTCAAAAATTATGATTACCGCAATCAGAAACGGCGTCGCTTCGCAGCTAGCCGGTGAGTGCGGGTCGATCCACAGAGACGGGTAAATTTCTTCAAAGTGTTTTAACGAGTTGATTCTATTTGTAGTTTTGGTTGGTTTATAAAAATCTAAAAACTGGATCTAATTAATCTAATTAAGAATCTTGCTAGGGTTAGGATTAGGGAAAGTTTTGGAGATTAAGGTTCTTCCTCACCGCTTTCAATGCCATTTTTTTATAGATCTATTAGATGTTAAGTTAATTATTAATAAAGTGGATACGAATCTCTTGGGAAGATATTTCTTCCTCTAGATTTGTATCCTTACTTTGTTGATAATTATCCTAACCCTCACGGAAAACGTGCGCAACCGGCCCTTTATACTACGGTTCATCGTTACCTCGAAGGGTAGGATGCCGCAGGGAGCGGTTGTGCTCGTATGCGTGAAGTACTAATTAATTAGGTGAAGGTGGCATTGAAAGGGGCGAGAGATCACATCTCTCAACCCTTTCCCTAAGGCTAACCCTAACAAGCGAGGAGACTACTCGCTCATTAGGGGATGAGAAAACATTTTAATTAAAAGAACAGAAATAAAAGACTTACTAATTCGATGGCTCCCTCCAAACAAGAAGAACAGATCTGAATATTTGCTCCCAGAAAATCTGAATTTTATTGATTGAAAAGAGGCATACAATTTTTAGATCTAAAATTACAATTTATAGGAAACTAAGAAACCTAGGGTTACAGGCTCTCGCACATGCGCAATTACTGATTTGCCCACTTAAAATCACAACACCCACAACAGCGCACCGTCACAGAAAAACTGCGCCGACACGTGCACTAGATGGCCGCGGAACCGCGGCTCAAGGTAGGGTTTGGCCGCGGTTCCGCGGCCAATTAAGGGAGTTGGGCCATGAGACTTTTGGGCTTCTTTCTCTGCTTCTTGGGCTCTGTCTTTTTATATGTATTTTCTCTGTTGGGCTTCTGAGTCTTCTCCAGATTTTTCAGTGAATACTTGTAGCGATCTTTCAACCGTTCACTTGACATTTTGGACCTTGCACTGTTCTTCGACTAGGCTCGACTAGGATCGGTCTACTTGTTGGTCAAAAGTCCCTTTTTCTATTGTTTTGTGTCTTTTTCACTGTAATTGCTCCAGAAACCTGTAACCTGTAATATGCAACAAACGTGCGTCAAGAGTACCTGTTTATTTATAAAAAGGATAAGAATAGGGGAATGATAAATGCAATATTATGGTCTGAACAGGATACCCAAAGAACTCCAAGGGGTATCTATTCTATTACGCAGAGGAGCAAAAAGTCCTTGTTTCTCGTCATGCCCACTTCATGGAAACTGAGTTTTTAGAAAATCAGATAAGTGGGAGCGCAGTAGAACTGGATGAAATTCCAGAACCTCAGACTATTACTGAAAGCTTAGTGGAACCAGAGGGTTCAAAAGAACAGGACATTCCTATGCCGCTCCGCAGAAGTAGTAGGCAGTCTCATCCGCCCGAGAGATACTACGGTTTTCTCATAGACGGGGATAGAGAGGATTGCATCATAGACTATGATGAGCCTACTAGCTTCCAGCAGGCCATTCAGAGCGTTGACTCGGTAAAATGGCTGGATGCAATGCGGACCGAAATGGAGTCCATGTACACCAACAAAGTATGGACGTTGGACATTGCTCTAGACGGGGTAAAACCCGTAGGATGCAAGTGGATCTTCAAAAGGAAGATTGGTGTAGATGGACAGGTTGAGACCTATAAAGCTAGACTTGTAGCAAAGGGTTTCCGTCAAAGACCTGGCTTGGACTATGACGAAACCTTTTCTCCAGTGGCTATGCTGAAATCCATTCGGATCCTTCTTGCCATTGCTGCCTTCCACGATTATGAGATTTGGCAGATGGACGTAAAGACCGCTTTTCTAAATGGAAATTTAGAGGAGTGTGTCTACATAGATCAGCCAGAGGGTTTCATTCAGAGTGGGAGCAGCGGAAAGGTGTGCAAGTTGCTTAAGTCCATCTATGGACTAAAGCAGGCATCGCGGAGTTGGAACATCTGTTTTGATGAGACGGTCAAGGAATTTGACTTTATCAAAAATCCAGATGAACCATGCATCTATAGTAGATTTGTAGCGAGAACTGTAGTATTCCTTGTTTTATACGTGGATGACATTCTCTTAATAGGAAATGACATTCCTATGCTACAATCTGTCAAGGGTTTCTTGTCACACAGGTTCTCCATGAAAGACCTGGGTGATGCCTCTTACATCCCGGGGATCCGGATCCATCGTGATAGATCCAAGAGGATATTAGGACTTTCACAGTCCAGGTACATCGACACCGTACTGAAAAGATTCAGTATGGAAGATTCCAAGCGCGGTAACCTGCCGGCTTGTCACGGGATCACCCTCTCTAAAGAGATGTCTCCCAAGACTGATTTGGAGAGGGATCGCATGTCTATTATACCCTACGCTTCTGCGGTAGGCTCTATAATGTATGCGATGTTGTGTACCAGACCGGATGTAGCTTATGCACTGAGTGTAGTAAGCCGGTATCAGTCAAACCCTGGGGAGAAATACTGGACAGCAGTAAAGAACATTCTCAAGTACCTGAGAAGGACTAAGGAGATGTTCTTGGTGTATGGCGGAAAAGACCTCCAGATCGAGGCCTTTGCTGACTCCAGCTTCCAGAGTGATAAGGATGATTCCAAGTCCATGTCGGGTTTTGTCTTTACCCTCAATGGAGGGGCGGTGTGTTGGAAGAGTTCCAAACAGGAAACCGTTGCAGACTCGACGATGGAAGCGGAATACATCGCTGCATCTGATGCCGCAAAAGAAGCTGTCTGGATGAGGAAGTTCTTAAAAGAACTTCAGGTGGTTCCGTCCATTGTTGACCCAATACCTCTGTATTGCGACAACAACGGGGCTATAGCTTTAGCGAAGGAACCCAGGTCCCATCAGAGATCCAGGCACATCTTGAGGCGGTATCACCTGATCAGGGAGATCGTGGATCGCAAGGAGATCGAGGTTCGGAGGGTTGCTTCAGAAGAAAACACTGCAGATCCATTCACCAAGGCCCTACCCCAGACTCAGTTCGAGCGGCTGATCGAGATGATAGGTCTTCGATACGCCAGTACATGGCCTTAGTGCAAGTGGGAGATTGTTAGTGTATATGCCCTAGAGGCCATTACTGTATCATACTAGTTTGTATATTACTTGATGGAAGCTTGGGATATTCACCTTGTATTAACGATCTTGCTCAATATAGTAGTATGCTACTTGGTTTGTTTCTACTTCAATGTGTACATGTGTTTATTTTGCGATATCACCTATACGCATTAGTGGAGCCCTTAGGATCTTTGCTTGATTACCAGCGTTGTGATGGCAGTCACACTAGTGGGGGCTGGGTAATCTATAAGCACATCCTTATACAGGTCCCTAGTCGCAGGACTATCGAGACAGGGCATCGATACTCCGGAGTAGACTAGCGTATGCGCTTCTCATCCCAGTGTGGGAGATGGTCTGTCCCACAGCCATCAGTACGTCGTACTGGAGATAGTATACGGGTGCTCGTTAGGTTACGGGTATACTGGACAGGACTCGTCGGGAACTGAAAGGTTGGTATTATACCTATCGTCAGTTATCAGTTTCTAGGTGACATGAGTACAGCTTAGTCCGCTTACTTGATACTGGCACTTCGCCTCGAGTGTGTTCCCACTGCACTTTGATCACTACCCTACCACGACTCAAAGGAGTCGTGCAAACAGGTAGTGGTTGGGTGCAGTCCCGAAGCACTTGGAGGCAGTGACGGTTAGACAGGATTCGTCTCTCCCGGTATTGGGGGTTGACATCGCGCTGTGTCTAGGAGAGCCATTACACGAGTAGTCCCTGGCCAGGGCAAGCGAGATATACTGGTAGGTTTCCAGTGTTATCTCAGGGTGTTTTGGGCTTCACTCCGACACGACTTGTACCGCTATTGGGGGACTGACGTTTTACCGCCCCCTAGGCCCGACATGCGATGTATCAGACGAACAGACCGGACTGTACGGAGAATGTCACATTCAGACTCAGTAGGAGTTCAGATGGGGTTCACCTCGTCAGCCTTCTTGTCGGCATCTACCTGGGGACCGTTACGCACAGCTAGTGCCGCCTGCGGTCTGTGGTTAAACCCACTGCCAGCGTAGTGTCGAGTCTTTAGAGTCCCACACAGAGGGTATTCGCCTCTGGGCAAAACAGAGTAGAGGTCGCATGGTTTTGCGGCAGGGTTCGTTCTCATCCGCGCACTTGTGCACGTTTGGAGTCCGGACGGATTATACTGGCAGGCTCTGGTTTGAGCCAGATACTGGTATATGTTTTGGGGTTGCTTTTATATCTCGGTATTCTTGTTCCTCGGAACGAGAATACAGGTGTGTATGCACAGTTGCTTGAGGCGGAGGATGAGGTTTTTCATTAGGGTTTCGGAACGGGTGCGTATGCACAGTTGACAGTCATCATTTTCCAAACCCTAATGGATTTATGGATTATCTATTAATAATAGTAATTAAATGAGAATTATGTTATGGTTGATTTTGTTGACTTGTTGACCATGGTTGACTTGTTGACCATGGTTGAATGTTGACCACCATCATGCTTTGTAAAGATACTCCTTGATTCATGCTTACATTTCATTTAATGAAGCATGATAGTGGTCATTCCAAAACTACCATCAACTATTCTCATTTTGAATTATTATTATTTAGATAATTCCTTTTCTTTTGGCATTATGGTTGCAAGAAAGAAAAAGAGAGCTCATTATCTCATTTAGCTTCTCTCTCCTCACTTCATCTTCTTCTTCCTCTAGCAAAAGAGAACCCTTCTCATGTGTTGAGAATCCTTCTCTTTAAAAAGAAAAGCACCCCTTAGACACTTTCTACTCACTCTAGGATCAAGGGTTTAGCAAGCCGGAGATTCTAGTTCACTCCAAGTTCGAGAAAGAGCCAAAAGGTCGAACCCTCGAGGTGGATCCATCTTCGACGGAAGAAGGCGACAAGAAGAGAACCATCAACCTCTACAAGGTTTAAAGAAGAAGGAGTTCAAGTTTAGGTATAACCATCTTCCATAGTAGCTAACTCTCTTTAGAAAGTTTGCTAGTTTAGTTTAGACACGATCCCGACCTTGTTTAGTCCATGTTGCCTCTTGCGATAAAAATTTGTTTTTTATACCGTTTCCGCCTCCCCGTAAGCACCGGGGGTCGCAACGTGGACTTACACGGCTAACATAAAGCGAATGGCACTTCTCTTCCAAGACATGGTCGGGATGATGATACAGCCGGATTCTCCAACCGAATACCCTCCGATCATTATTGAAGATGACAGAGGAGAAACATCGAATCCCTTGCCAGCTCTTTCAGCAGCCAAGGAGGAAACCATTTCTAAGGCCGCCCTGGATGATTATATTGTTCAACAAATACGAGTTTACCAGGCAAATGAGGCGATTGGTCAAGTCGTGAAAACTGGGCGACCATACCCAGGCTGGTATGATCAGATAAAATACCCGCCGGGCTATACGATCCCGAAATTCCACGTGCACAAGGGGACGGGCAATCCCTACTAGCACGTCGCCCAGTTCAGAGCTCTGTGCGGCAACACCGGGGGCAATGATAAGCTTTTGCTTCGCCAATTCGTCGGCAGCTTATCAGAGACGGCGTTTGAATGGTACTCCGAACTACCAAACGACTCCGTCAAAACTTTCGCAGAAATGGAGTTATTGTTCACCCAGCGATTTGCGAACGCAAGTGAACGCACCCCAATAACGGCATTGATTAATGCCCAGGGTGAAACCGGGCGAGGCGTGGGTTCAGTACGCAATCCGATGGCGGAATCTGTGGTCAAAGTGCGAACAACACATCGAAGAAGCACCAGCGGTGGGCATGTTCGTGGGCACTCTAGACTCTCATGCAACTATTTCACAGTTCATGATGTTCTTCAAACCGACCATGTTCCAGGCCTTAATCGATAAGTTGGCCCAGATGGATCAGATGGGTCATAGACCGTCTCCCCCGAAACTGGAACCGCGGAACAAAAAGGGTAAAGGGAAGGCGATCTTCGTTGCAAACACCCAACAGCAGCCCAGTGCCCTAAAGCTAGCGGATCAACTGGAGGAGAGACGACGCTATTACAATGAGAAAATGAAGCGTCCTTACTCATTCCTATGGGACAAAACGAAGAGGCTGTTCGAGCTGGAGGTGCGCAACAGGCTTATCAATTTGCCAAATCCAAGGCGACCATCGCAACCCAGCGAAGTGAATAATCCCAATTATTGCCCTTACCACCAAACAGTAAGCCATCCGATTGAAGATTGCTTCATCTTTAAGGGATAGATCGAGGATCAGTACCTACAAGGCAAGTTTGCATTGTCTGAGAAGTGGAAAGTAAACCCACCACAACCGCACACTCCTAAGAAGACGGACACACCAGGGGCAACATGCTCTTTTGTTGAGGAAGCTCCATGGGAGGTGGCTCTTTCGGCCCAAACCAAAAGGATGCTGAATGACCTCCAAACATGCCCGGCGATCAGATGGAAGAACCTGCTGGAGCCCCAGATCATCGAAGGGATGCTGAAGCCGCGCCCAACTCCAAAGATTGGTGGTGATAGCCAAAGCGTTCATGCTCAGCCGTCGAAATCTTCGAAAAAGAAGAAGAAATACAAAAAGCCCGTGAAGCCTGGCGACAAGCGCACGGACCTACAGAAATAGATCGACGCACTGGAAGAGTATAATCAGAAGGCACGGACTCCAATCACGCTCCAAGAGTTCCTCAGCTACATTCTTGAGGACGAAGATGATGGAGAAGACTCGTCGGGTGGATATGAGGATTACGTAGCAAGTTTCTATGTGATCTCTCATTCATCGCTAGACAATGAAGAAGCTCCCTGCACAAAGAGACTGGGGGCAGGTCCAGAGCCGGAACTTCTATGGCCGTCAGACGAAATGATCGACGCCTTCCTGAATGAAATTCATCTGAAAAGTAAAGCCGATCGGGAGCATGAGATGGCCATATTTGAAAGAGCCAAACGCCGACGACTAGACGAAAGAGTCGAGACACTCCCGCCGAATCAAGGAACATCCGTCATGGATAAAAACAAGTTCAAAACGAGGAAAAGGTTTGCTAAAGCCATATCAATGGGAATGAAGCTGCCACCCTTTGAAGGAAACACTCCTGGTGAAACAGAAACACATCCTAGCTACTGCTTATATCATCGAAAGATTTCGCACCTTACCGAAGAGTGCGACGCTTTTAAAAGATGGTGGCAGGGATATGTTGCTCACTGGCAACATTTTAAGCGGGTGAAGCGCAAAACTCGTCGGGAGCAAGGAAGTGCGACTGAGGAGCATAAAAGAAATACCGGTAACTGTCGCATGGTCAACACCGGGGTATCGCAGATTCTCACTTTCGGATGTGACTCCGACGAAGAGATGGCTCTTGGCCCTCTTTTTAAAGAATCCACAATGGGGAAGAAGGAAGAACCGAAGGCCTGTGAAAACATTCAGCTGCGCAATCGCACGCTTCTGGAAAAGAATCTCGGACCCACGAGTAGAAAGATAAGGGAAAAGAAAAGGTCTCCGAGGATATCGCCCTGGACGACCAAGTCATGAAAGAACTGACCGCCAAGGACCCGCAAAAGAAGAGTAAGGTGGACTATAACGTTCTGGCGCACTTGAGGAAGTTACCCTCGCAGCTCAGTATTCTCGACGCCCTTCTACTATCCAAAAAAGTGAGAGATTCACTGATCAAGGCGCTACAAGAGCCAGAGCAATTCTAAGCTTTTCTCGCTGAAGAAAAGATGAAGGACGAGCTAGAGGAAGTACACACAGCCGATATCACTTTCGGCGACGAAGACCTCCTCCTTGGGATGTGCGAGCACAACCGTCCCCTCTATGTCTTAGGATACTGCCACGATATAAAGATAGGCAAAATCCTGGTCGACAATGGGTCTTCCGTCAATCTTCTCAACATGCGAGTGTTGAAAGAAATCTGCATGAGCGTCCAGCATCTCGCTCGTGATAAAATCACCATCTCTGGTTTTGACTCCCAGTCATCGCGGACTCTCGGGTCTGTGATATTGACATTACGATTTGGGCTACTTGTCACGGATATTAAATTTCATGTCATTGACGCCAAGACATGCTACAACGCTTTACTCGGCCGGCATTGGTTACACGAGTACAACATCATCCCTTCTACACAACATCAGTGTATATACTTTATGGATGGTCTCGAGTATACCGTAACGGGAGAGGTGAACCCATTCTCCGTGAACGAAGTCCGTAAGTACGAAGATGCAAAATACTTTTTGCCAGATTTCGAGAACACAGAGAGATGTCGCAAACCGGAGAACAAAGTTATCACCACCATTCCTGTCTTCGGGAGTGATACTGAGGAAGAGGAAGAGATAGTTTATCCAGGCCCGCCCCAGTACAACAAGCCAGGACCGTCCGCTCCCATGTTGATCTTTGGCAGTGACTCGGAAGATGAGGTCCATGCTATATTCTCCGCTCGGCCTTCAATACAAACATTCGCTGATGAAGAGCAAAGTTTGCAAGTTGCCATGGTTCCGCCCAAACATCATAAAGAACTAGACGTGCTTGATACCTACAGTGTGGAAGAGCTGCAGACGTTCTGTGTCCCTCCCAGGCGAGAAGGCGAAAAGGCGATCCTATTCAACCGCTCCGGGGAAACCAAAGTGGAGAAAGAAATCTGGCACGGCGCGGATTCTACACTTGACAGGTTCCAGCCCATCCGTCTGCCTAGATATTACACAGAAGGTTTGAAAAGGCTATTGAAGCGCCAAGGGATACCCTTCAAACAGACCGCTCGAAAAGCTAAGTTCTATGATAGGATCTGGAACGTTCCTGGAACTCAGCGCAAGTTGCCCAACGGGAGAATGGAGGCGATCGGGCTTGGATATGTTTGGTCCAAGAAACGGGAGCTACTCCACGATTGCTATGTCGTATATGACTTTGATGAAGAAGAAGATGCTCAATGGGAGAATGCTAAACCTGAACCAGGAAAAGCCCCCGACGTGAAAATTCCCAGTCCGTCGTTCGAAGAACAAATGGACAAGCTTATAAGGGAAGCTGGTCAAAAAGTTCGAGACGACCATAATCGCGAAATGGCCATCTACGAGAAAGTCAGGACTCAGCACCTTCTTCAACAGGCTGCGAAAGATGAAAATGCCCCTCCCTGTCAACCTGTTGTACAAAAGGCTCGACGCAGAGGCCGAAATAAGTCAAAGAGTGGAAAAGGCGTTCGACAGCGATAAAGCGGGACCAAGAAGTCACGCGATCGGGAATCGAGTGGTCCGGATTTTTCCCTTATGAAGAAGATGAGTCGAGCATACTCTTTTTGTTAGTTGTATGTATGCCCTAGAGGCCAGTATTGTACAGATGATGTATATTATATTGGATGCTTGGACATATATAGAGATGACTTTCTTGCTCGATATGATAATTTGCTATCTGGTTACTCTTTATCTTAACATGTACACTTGTCTCTTTAAACTGCCTTATAGTTACATGTTGATAAAGCCCTTAGGATGTGTACTTGACTACCTGGACTATGATGCAGATCATACTAGTGGGGACATGGTAGTCCATAAGTACATCCTTCAAGGTCCCTAGTCGTGGGTGTATCGAGACAGGGCATCGATATACCAGTGTAGACTAGCGTATACGCTTCTCGACCCATGAGATGGGCAATGGATGATCCCATATCCATTGGTGTTTGACATCAGAGATGGTATAAGGGTGCTCAGTGGAGACTGGGTACACTGGACGGACTCGCCGAGAACTCCCAGATGGTATTATACCTCACGTCAGATGGCAGTTCTCAGGTGACACTTGTACAGGTTAGTCTGTAGACCCGAGATCGTCATAGAGTCTTGTGTGATTCCCACTGTGCTTTGATCTCCACCTTACCATGTCTATGAGGGCGTGCAAAACGGTGGTCTTTGGGTACAGTCCCGAGTCATATGGAGGCAATGAGCGATAGGAGGGGTTTCGTCTCTCCCGGTATTGGGGGTTGATGTTGCGAGTGCTCGATTGGCCGTAACAGGGAAGTCCCTGGCCAGGGCTGATCAGAGATTTGCTGGTAAGTGTTACCAGTAGTTTCTCGACCCGTTATGAGCCTCACATCGGCACGGCTTATCGGTTATTGGGGTCTGACGTTTACCACCCCTAGATTTGATATGCGACATATCAGACGAACAGACTGGACTGTACGGTAAGTGTTACTGGTTGGATTCACAGGAGTGTGAGCGGGCTAGCTCGTCGATCTTCTGATCGATCAATACCCGGATGGCCGTTACATTTAGCAGACCGCTTGCGGCTTGTGGGTGCTTGATATGATCATCATCTGCTACCGGCGTATTGACGAGTCTTTAGAGTCCTACACAGAGGTTTCCTAGCTCAAGCGAAACGAAATAGGAGCGCATATGAGATATGTGCAGGACCGAGAATAATGCGTGTATGTGATACCGTATTTCATTCTCGCGATGGATGTATCGATTGGTTATATTCGATATAACCTAGATATCGAATCAAGGATTGATTCGATAAGCCGATACATAGGATACTAGTCGGTTATATGCGATATGACCGGATCGTTAAATCAAGTGTTGATTTAATGATTTAATGTATAATTATATATTTGATATATTATTTTGCATTAACTAGTATTGGTTCATTTTAAATGGATTTTCTCACTTGATGTGCAAGAAGTATATGTGATATACTTTTGTGCACATATTTGTATCATGTTTGATGATACTTGATCATATAGTTAAGTGTATAGAATTAAACCATGGTTAATTTGATAATTAGGGTTTTGCATATTCATTTATTTATTTATTTGTTCATTTATTTATTTGGAAATGATTTAGATAAGAATGGTGGCTTTATTTGTTTTTAGTTGAAGCTTCATGAAGCTTTGACTTCTTAACCATTCTTGTCTTCATGCTTAACCCTAACCCATCCAAGTAACCATGGTCTATTCTCTACACTTAACCTTAGTTAGCTTATGATAAGTATTGATTTATTTTCATTTTAATTCAACACTTATCATATTCTTTCTTCTTCTTCATCATCTTCTTCTTCAAGAAAAGCTTAAGGTCCATCAATGGCAACTTGAGCTAAAGTGAGAGAAATCCAATTCTAAAGTGAACCCACCTCCTATTTCTTCACCCTCTACCTCTTGCCAAGTTGTTTTGGGTGTTTTCTTCACAAGTTTCACAAATTTGTGAAGTCGGAGCTTGAACTTGTGATGCCTCGACGTAGATCATCTTCGGCACGAAGCCGACGACCTTGCCCGCTCGTTTTTCCGATGAAGCCGACGATCGAGTCTAGGATTCGAGATGGACAGCGAGAGGACGCCTATGTGGAGCTAAGGAAGTGGAGAACCGGATCTACAAAGCTTGTAGCCTCTCTCCTTTAGTTAAGTTGTTAACTAGTTTAGTTTATCGCCTAAATTTCTAGTCAACGATCTAGTCTAGGGTTTCTCGGCACCGTAAAATTTAATATTGGCATGGTTGATGCCTTGTGAGACTTCATTAGCGTGCCTAGGAACCCTACACTTTTCCTCAAGACAAGACAAAGAAAATACTTGACCTCGCTATAAAACATCAAATGATTACACTTCCGGAGTCCAAACACCCCGAGCAAGCAGGCGAAGTCTATCACCCAGACTATTGCTCTTATCACCGAGCAATAGGACATCCTCTCGAAGATTGCTTCATCTTCAAGAACTGGGTCGAAGATCAATATCAGCTTGGCAAGTTCGCTCTATCTGACAGCTGGAGGATAACTCCGCCGCAGAAGCATGAACCCAAATCCATGAGGGTAGACCCAGATCCACATCGGTCTTGGAAGCGAGCTCGTACTTGTCATATGATAACGATATCAAAAGAAGAGCCCGAGAATATGCATGACCTCCCTTGATGTTTCGAAAATAATGATGGCGAGGTAATCTCAGAGTTTCCACCAGCACCAAAAGAGCTGGAAGATGGAATACATACCACTGCAGATAACCTCAAGAAAATTGATTTGGGGACGACAAGTGACCCGCGACCGACATTCGTCAGTGAGTTGCTGTCTGAAGAGAGGGTGGCTACACTAAAGGACGTGCTCATGCAGCATAAAGATTGCTTCGCATGGAACTATTCCGAAATTCTAGGATTAGATCCAGAGATTGCTGTGCATAAGTTGGCGATATCTCCGGACGTTAAGCCAATCAAACAAGTATCAAGGAGAATGCGGCTTAAGCTTGAGATGAGCATCAACGCTGAGGTCAAGAAACTAATCGACTCCGGCTTCATCCAAGAGGTTCAGTATCCTGACTGGATCGCCAACATCGTCCCGGTAATGAAGAAAAATGGGACGGTGCGCATCTGCGTAGACTTTCGGGATCTCAATAAAGCCTGCCCGAAGGACGATTTTCCAGTACCGGTCACTGAGCTGATGATAGATAACACGTCCACTCACGAAGTTTTATCTTTCATGGACGGCTCATCAGGATATAATCAGATAAAGATGCATCCCGAAGACCAGAAGCACACCGCTTTCCGGACCCCTTTGTGTTTATTCTGCTACAAGGTGATGCCCTTCGGTCTAAAGAACGCCGGTGCCACCTATCAGAGGGCCATGACGAAGATCTTCGATGATCTCATACATGAAATCGTCGAATGTTATATCGACGACCTCGTGGTTAAAAGCAAATCATACGAGGAACATCTCGAGCATCTGAAGATCGTATTTCAACGCCTTCGGTAATACAACTTGAAGATGAACCCACTCAAATGCGCGTTCGGAGTCTCCTCGGGCAAATTCCTAGGATTCATCGTCCGATACCGAGGTATCGAGATAGATCCGTCAAAGATCAAGGCGATCATGGAAATGCCTCTGCCAAGGTCTCTCAAACAATTGCGGTCTCTCCAAGGGAAGCTCGCGTATATCCGGCGATTTATAGCCAATCTCTCTGGCAAGTGCCGTCCCTACAGTCACCTGATGAAGAAGGGAACCCCGTTCGTCTGGGATCACAAATGCCAAGGCGTGCTGAATGAAATCAAGCAGTATCTGCAGAACCCACCAGTGCTGGCCGCTCCGGTCAAGGGAAAGCCTCTCATTCTATATACAACAGCTCTCGAAGGTTCCTTAGGCGCATTATGGGCACAAGAGAACGACCAAGGGAAAGAAAGAGCTCTCTACTACCTGAGTCGAGTTCTCCTGGGGGCAGAAAGCAATTATTCTCCCATCGAAAAACACTGCCTGGCGTTAATCTTCGTGATAACAAAGCTCAGGCACTATGCGTTGGCGCATGAAGTCCGTCTCATATCGAAGGTGGATCCCCTCAAATATCTAATGTCAAAGGCCATACTGACAGGGCGATTCACTAAATGGGCTTTACTCTTAATGGAGTTCACAATAACTTATCAGCCTCTTAAAGCAGTGAAAGGCCAGGCCATCGCTGACTTCCTCGCTGAACATCCGATACCGGCCGATTCTCCCTTGAATTACGAGCTGCCAGAAGAACATTCGTTTAACACGATCGACGGAAGTGGTACCCGATGGGAACTTTATTTCGATGGAGCATCCTCCGTGAAGAAGCGCAAACAAAACACGCCAATAATCAAATCAGGGGTAGGCCTCATCTTCGTGACTCCATAAGGAGGGATAATGCATTTTGCCTTCTCCTTAACAGAGCCGAGGATAAACAATGAAGCCGAATATGAAGCTTTGATAGTGGGCCTCGAGATCGCCATCGACATGGGAATTGAAAACCTCCTCATATACGGAGACTCCCAACTGGTCGTTAGCCAAGTAAATGACGACTATCAAACGTGCAAACCAGAGCTGGTAAAGTACGGCGAGAGAGTGCAGCAGCTGATGACCCAATACCTTCCTACACCTTGGAAAGCATACCATGTGCGGAAAATAGCAAAGCGGATGCATTAGCCAAGCTTGCTAAAGAACTAGCCGACGAGAACCACAATGACGTGAGAATCGTGGTACAAAGCCGTCGGGTTCTTGCACCGGCAGGAATATCTCCGGAGTCGTCCGAGGAAAAGGGAGGAACCGAGCAAATGGCTCTATAAGTAAAAGACCAAGAGAAGGTTGAGGATTGGAGAGAAGTATTTATAGACTACTTCAAATCCCGTCGAACACCTGAAGATGCATCCTCAAAACATCAGCTCATGAAGCGAGCCCTATCTTTTGCCTTCGTCAATGATACTCTGTACAAGAAGTCATTTGATTCCCTGTGGTTGAGATGCCTGGGACCTGAAGAGGCAAAGAAAGTCGTTCAGGAAGTTCACGACGGACTCTGCGGTTCTCACCAAGCCGGGCCGAAGATGAAACTGAAGATCAAGCGGATGGGTTATTATTGGCCCAAGATGATCGAGGACTGTCTCGAGTATGCGAAGCAATGCCACTCATGCCAGATCCATGGAGACTTTATCCATCAGCACCCAAATCCATTACACCCGACAGTGGCTAGCTGGCTGTTCGAAATGTGGGGGACTGACATAATAGGCCCCATCGAACCGGCATCGTCCAGAGGACATCGTTTCATTTTGGTGACAACTGATTACTTCTCCAAATGGGCAGAAGCAGTACCGCTGAGGGAAGTAAAGACGGAGAATATCCTCTATTTCTTTAAGACACACGTCATTTATCGGTTTGGAACTCCGAGACGGATCATCTCCGATAACGGGCCAGCCTATAGAAGCCACAAGATCAGCCGCTTCGCACAACAATATAACATAGACTGGAGATACTCCTCAGTTTATAACCCCCGAGCTAACGGTCTAGCTGAGGCTTTCAATAAGACCCTGACAAAGATCGTGAAGAAGATGGTGTCCCGAAATAAGAAGGACTGGCACGAGAGACTGCAAGAAGCTCTCTGGGCGTATCGAACTACAGTCAAGACGGCCACGAACACAACTCCATATGCATTGGTATTCGGTACAGAAGCGGTACTCCCCATCGAGATAGAGCTACCCTCTCTACGAGTGGCCATTCATTATGAGCTAACGGACGAAGAGAATGCTCACCTTTGCCTCGAGGAGCTCGATGCCCTTGATGAAACCCGACTCCTGGCGCAGCAAAATCTGGAAGCTTATAAAGCAAAGATGACGCGCTCATATGAAAGATTGACCAGGCCGAGGACATTCCGCCAAGGAGAACTCGTGCTAGTGGTCAAAAGACCTATGATCCCCTATCGTGCCAAAAGGGGAAAATTCGAGCCGAACTATGAAGGCCCGTACATCATAGACAATGTCTACCAGGGTGGAGCCTATCTACTCATTGACATGCATGGTGAAAGACCTTTCAGACCAATAAACGGTTGCTTCTTCAAGAAATACTACGCTTGACGAGTCATGGCCTAGGTCAATGATAGACGACGACGACTATGTCCATTCGCTATCTTCCTAAGCCCAAACTCTATAAGTAGTAACCGGCTTACTTAACATCGGACCGAAACGTCCTTAAAACTAACATCAGACCGAAACGTCCTTAAACTAACAGCGGACCGAAACGTCCTTAAACTAACAGCGGACCAAAACGTCCTTAAACTAATGACGGACCACTATGTCCTAAAACTAGCTGTTGACCGAGATGTCGATAAACTACGGTGGATTGCAGCATCCCAAAGATGATATGAAAAAAAGAATAAAAAAAAGAATAAAAAAAGAAAAAAAAAGAAAACGGTATGTCCATAAGCAAAATAGGCACGAATGAAAACCCGAAAGGGCTCCGTGAGTAAAAACAGTAGGGCTACCGGCGAGTCTTATGAAAACCTGAAAGGGCGCAACCTCGTTAAAAAAAAAGAGAAGAATAAAAAAAAAAGAGAAAATGGTATGTCCATAAGCAAAATGGGCATGGATGAAAACCCGAAAGGGCTCCCTGAGTAAAAACAGCAGGGCTACCGGCGAGTCTTGTGAAAACCCGAAAGAGCGCAACCTCGTTAAAAAAAAAGAGAAAAAAGAGAAAACGGTATGTCCATAAGCAAAATGGGCACGGATGAAAACCCGAAAGGGCTCCGTGAGTAAAAACAGCAGGCCTACCGACGAGTGTTTGTGAAAACCCGAAAGGGCGCACCCTCGTTAAAAGACACTTACAGGGTCCTCTCGACCTTGTGAGGAGAAACCACCTGCGTGAGATCCTTACGACTTACAAGGGAGCAACACACTTATGAATCTTCACGATTCCTAAGGAGAAATTACACTTGCGAGATCCTCACGACTCGTAAGGAGAATCCTCTTATGAGACCCTCACGGCTCATAAGATTTGAAAGTCTTAAGCTACAGAGACCTGAACCTGTTCTTAAGCAACCCCCACAACCTCCGATACTGACCTACAAGCGGTGCAACACTGACCCTTGTATACAATCCACGGCAGTGAATAAACATTTCCCTAACAAAGTCCCATCCGTGACTAGGGATATGTTCGCACGGTGAACAACCCTTGTGAGTCCTCTCGACTTATAAGGAGAAAACTCTCTTGTAAGATCCTTACGACTTACAGGAGAACATGCACTTAGGAATCCTCACGACTCCTAAGGAGAAAACACACCTACGAGATCCTCACGGCTCGCAGGGAGAAATACCTTTATGAGACCCTTACGGCTTATGAAGTCAAAAGCCTTAGTCGACAGGATCCTAACCCTGTTCGCTAAGCCACCTTTGTTCGATATCGACAGAGGCAAATGATGATTCGCTCCTGGTAATATTCCAGTTGTAGAGGTGCTGATGCCGAAATCGGTGTCTAATTCTAAGCTTGCGGCAAAAAGCTTGCGAGCCACACATGCATACGAAATAGCCGAAATGATGGGGCAACTTGTAACAAAATCAGCAAGTAAAAAAATGTATGAATGCAAAATAACCGAAACGATTGGGCAACTCGCAATAAAAAGCAGCGAGTAAGAATAAAATAAATAGCTGAAATGATTGGGCACCGCGAAAAATAGCCGAAATGATTGGGCAATCACGACCTTCGCGATATAAAAGCTGAAATGATAGAGCATCGCGGAAAGAAATAAAATAAAAATGAAATTTATGCCCTACAGGTGATATTACATCAATCCCTGTATACAATCCAGGGGCGTAAACAAAGGAGCAATCACACTCCTCCTCCCTAGGTTTCATCAGAAGAAGAAGCCAAATCTCGATGAGTCATAGATAGCCTGGAGATCATCTCAACATTCGTCTCAGCAGACACAACATCAAGCAAAGCAGAACAGCGGCAACTCCCAGTTCCATGACTCGGCGTGTATAGATGACCGAGAGTCAAATCCCAACTCCGTGAAATGTGGATATAATCAAAAAAATTCCTGGTCATGTGGAACGCGGATAACGTCACTTCTGACCCCATGGAAAACGTCCAGAGCGGATCCTGGTCCTCGCAGAGCATGGTAGTGAACCCGTGTGAAACATCCAGAGCGGAGCCTAGTCCTCGCCGAACACGGCAGTGAACCCGTGGGAAGCATCTAGAGCAAAATTCCTGGTCACGTGGAACGTGGATAACGTCACTTCTGACCCCGTGGAAAATGTCCAGAGCGGATCCTGGTCCTCGCAGAGCACGGCAGTGAACCCGTGTGAAGCATCCAGAGCGGAGCCTAGTCCTCGCCGAACACGGCAGTGAACCCGTGGGAAACATCTAGAGCAAAATTCCTTATCACGTGGAATGCAGATAACGTCACTTCTGACCCTATGGAAAACGTCCAAAGCGGATCCTGGTCCTCGCAGAGCACGGCAGTGAACCCGTGTGAAGCATCCAGAGCGGAGCCTAGTCCTCACCGAACACGGTAGTGAACCTGTAGGAAGCATCTAGAGCAAAATTCCTGGTCACGTGGAATGCGGATAACGTCACTTCTGACCCCAAGGAAAACGTCCAGAGCGGATCCTGGTCCTCGCAGAGCACGGCAGTGAACCCGTGTGAAGCATCCAGAGCGGAGTCTAGTCCTCGCCGAACACGGCAGTGAACCCGTGGGAAGCATCTAGAGCAAAATTCCTGGTCACGTGGAACGCGGATAACATCACTTCTGACCTGTGGAAAACGTCCAGAGCGGATCCTGGTCCTCGCAGAGCACGGCAGTGAACCCATGTGAAGCATCCAGAGCGGAGCCTAGTCCTCGCCGAACACGGCAGTGAACCCGTGGGAAGCATCTAGAGCAAAATTCCTGGTCATGTGGAACGCGGATAACGTCACTTCTGACCCCGTGGAAAACGTCCAGAGTGGATCCTGGTCCTCACAGAGCACGGCAGTGAACCCGTGTGAAGCATCCAGAGCGGAGCCTAGTCCTCGCTGAACACGACAGTGAACCCGTGGGAAGCATCTAGAGCAAAATTCCTGGTCACATGGAACGCGGATAACGTTACTTCTGACCCTGTGGAAAACGTCCAGAGCGGATCCTGGTCCTCGCAGAGCACGGCTGTAACGTTTTGAAAATCGTTTCGGTGAAATTTCAAAAAAAAAAAACAACGGTAAAATAAGGGGGTTTTCTGTAAAAAGTCAAAATACAAATATCTTATTATAAAAATTAAATTTAAATATTCTAGCTATGTAATTGCTAGTATTTGGTGTTTATTGAGCCACTGGTGAAATTTCAAATTTTCTGAAAAAAATATTATTTTAATATTATTTTAAGCCGTCACTAATACATTTAATTAGGGAAAATTACAAATTGGAATGAGTTGAAACAAATTTTGTGCATCATGACATATTAAATAAAATTTTATCATGTGGTTTTTGAAACGAAATCGTTTGTCAAAACGGTTTAGAAATTATTAAGAAAAAAGGCTTTTTTTTGTGTAAATGGATGTTTGGGGGTATAGTATTTATCATTTTTCATCACCCCACACCCATACCCACACTCACAAACCCCCATTTTCCCTCCCCCTTGGCTGAATTCAGCAACCCCCCTCTCTTGACCCCATTTTTTTTGCAAAAGAAAATAAAACAAAAGAATGAAAGAATAAATATATGTAAGTATGGGCTTTGTTGACTTCGGTCAATTCTTGACTTCCTAACATCACCCTACTCTCTCTACCCTCACCCCCCCTCATCAGGCCGAGCCCCCCTTCTCCCAACAGCAGCAGTCCCCCCCAAATCCCACTCAATTTTGCATCAAAAGAATCCACAAAACCACTTCAAAATCCATACAAATTCAATTCTAAATCCAAATCTAACTCCTACCCATTATTCTTTATCTCATCAAGCATGGATCTAGGAGCTTGGAGGCCATTTTGGGAGGCTAGATTTAAGCTTGGTCTCTTGTTTTTGTGAGGTATAAATCCCAAGCCAAATTTAAATTGTTGGATAGTTTCATTGATCAAAGTCAATTAAGTTTAAATGTGATTCTAATTGGGATTTAGTTTGTAATGGAAAGAGTTTGAGATCAAGTTAGGTTGTGATCATGTGTTCATGGTTGTGTGGTGTTTTTTTTAGCATCTTAAGCTATGCAACTTAAATTTGTTACTTATTGCCAATTGTAACTTGTAATTGTCCAAATGAAAATATTTTGGAAACTAGGTTTTAGGATAGATGTAATTAGATGAAATAAAAATCTACTTAATATTTTTGTAGCCTAATTAAGCTAATTAGTGAACATTGCGGCCGCTAGAATTGTTTAAATAGAAAGTTTTGTACTAAAACGGTTAAATTTTGCTTGCTAGTTTTTCGGAAAAACGGCTTTTAAAGTGAATTTGGGGTTTTTGTAAGTTTTAACCTATTATATATATAAATTAGTGTTCGTGAATGTGCAAATGAGTGTATTTGGGTTTTTCTCGATGGTCTGGCGTTTGTACGCCGATATCGAGGGTTTTTGGGTTGATTTGTGGAAGCAACCATAGGTTTTCACCTATGTGGGATTCGTGTGTCGTTTTGGTCATGAGTAGGATTTTAATGCGATGCGGTGCGTTATGATATGTAGGTACCCCCATGTGGACTTCGAGACGACAAGCAAGCGCGAGGCGACGTCGGCACCAGCGAGCGAGGACCAGGGGAGTAGATTTATATCTACGGGGAGAAGTCGGGTGGATGGCGTATAGCACCCCCGCAGTCCGTGGTGGTGTATACGGATGCGTATACACACCAACAATTATTATATGTTATTTGGGATTAATAACGATGTTTAGGATGGATATTGATGTGTTGCATTATTTTAGTGTTGCGAACCCTAGGGTAGTGTTGCACTACACATGCACACATACATACTTGCATACATTCCTATTTATATGTGCTCATGTGATTCTTTATAGTTATGTGTTCACATGGGTATGGGACTATATGTTCACATACGGATTTGAGGATGATACTTAGGATTGAGCTGAGTCGATGAGAATTGTTTTGTGGTTGTAATATCGGTGATATGGCAGGATTCGTACTTGAGGTACGTCCTGATATTATAGCGGATCTTGGGGCGGTGATACGGGTGAATAGTGTTATAAATAAAATGGTCGTCATGTGATCGTGATATGAGGCATGATATGCTAGGATATTGATATTAGGCCGTATAAGGCGATGTATACCCCTTGATGATGATATGTGCTGACGATATCGGTTTGTACGAGATTGTCGATCAGTAGTCAGATCATGAGTATATTAAGGATATTAGTATTGTATTAGACATAGGTTAGTACCTTAGACCATGATCTTTGATAAAGAGGATACCGGATGAATAGTGCGATGAATATGATTTTGACCCGTACCCATATTTGGGATGCCGTACGACGGTTTTACGTACGAGCTATATATTGATGATTGATCCGCACTCTCGACTTGGGATGTCTGGTTATAGATATGATATTATTGAGGCGGGATCACCGACTATACATATACAGGTATGTATATGTATCGACTCAGATGATAGGCGGTTTCCTTACCTGTAGTTCAGCTTGTTAGTTCAGCCGTATAGTTTAGTGTAGTTGTTAGATTAGATTAGACTTCTTACCTATTTCAAAAACTAACGAATCATGGGTATTTTAAAAGACAGCCCAAGGGATCCTACGGGTATTTTCAAAAGACGTATCTTTTCATAAAAAACCACCGTAGCCCTATTTTCAAAACCCCGCGATTCGTGTTATTTCAAATGGCACCATTGTTTAATTTTTAGCTCCCGCTCGTTTTGGTTGCTCGCCCCGCATCGCATATTTACATTGTTATTTCATATTGCATTGTTGACATTATGCCGTTAGGACATCAGCACCATTACCGATGATGCGTATGTACCACATACATTTACTTGCCGGCTCACACACATCTTCATCGGTAATTGCCATGTCACGTACACCTTAGAAAACATTGTTGCTTAACTTAGCTTGATAGCCAGTAGTTTGACATAATATTAGTGTACATACCTTATATGCCAGTTTAGATATTGTAGTTATTACTTGTCGCTTCATGCATACTGTTATTCATTCTCATGCTTATATTCATGGTTTTACATGCTATTGATGATTCGGATTTCCATGGTATTTTCTGGATTTGGAGGAAAACCGCAAAACATATATAAACTGATTTCTCTCTTTTTAAATAAAAAGTGCGGTTTTTTCCCATGATGTATGAGTCGTCCACCATGAGTTTGCTGATGGATTTCGAGACCCGATTCGAGGAGACGGATGAACCGTTTCGGGTACATGGTGGACCCGGTAAGGTACCCCGGGGCAAGAAGCGCGTGATGATGACGATGTGAGCCTGGCAGGGGAGCACTACCAACCGGTGATATTACCCGACGCGTCGGATATCCGGAGGATACCGTCGTGGTCTTGAGATGGATGGTAGGGGCCGGTCTGGACTGACGGTGCCCTAAATATTGTGATTGAGATATTGAGATTTCGAGATATTGAGGTACAGAGACTGTGATACAGAGATATCGAGATATTGGGATTACGTTTTGTGCCGATGCTAGGCACTGTTTTATGCTGATTTCATTATGATACCTCATTTTAAAAATACAAAGGAAATCTCACTAAATTATGAAAACAGTTCTTCATTTACATGTATTCTGTTTTCATGCATTCATACCTCATTCATATGATATATTGCTACCTGAGGCACTGACACGGGTACATGAGATTACACTCGGGTTAGATATTTACCCTAGTCTTGTTATGGGTTGCATGTTATATATATATTGAGGATATATTATGATCGTATGACCTAGGATTGCGTCATACATGCGATTTCTATTCGTAGATGTTTTTCTATTCACGAGTTGGCAACTCACCCCCGTTGTACCCCAGTTTCTTGCAGGTTTCGCCGTACAGGTTTCTTTACGGCTTTGCGGGTACAGTTTCGTTCGGGTGACTTGCTAGTAGGTGGGTTTATTTGTATCGTACCCATCATTATACATTGTATATTATTGTTCAGTTGTATCTAGAAGTTCCATCAACCAAACATGTATTTATTTTGAGATAGAGACCAGTGATGTTATTCCTTCGACCTTAGAGTCGCGCGTTATATTTCTGTGGTTTTCTTGTGGATTTGAGTTTCCTTTTGAATTTTGATCCCCGCCGTTGGCGTTGTATATTATATTGCTTGTGTGGCTGTGACCGTCGGTTGACGAAGAGCTAGCTCCCTCTTGGGGATGCCTTTTTATTGATTTCGTACACTATTCATGTTGTATCCCGTTTGGAAGCCAGTATTTACAAAGGAGACTCTGCCGAAATTTTTAGTAAATTTTGATGTTCTTAAAAACCGCATAATTCGGCTTATGCTATTAAAAGTACTTGTTTTAAATTGGTTTTCCTTCACTCTACTTCTTTTCTTGGTTTGGATTTCTGGGTTTTCGGTTTACTTAGATTACGTACGCCTCGAGACGTTTCGTAGTTTAAGTGCCGGTCATGTTCCGTACTTTCGGGACGTGAAAAAGTTGGTATCAGAGTGTTAGGTTTTACCTTCGGAGCGTAGGATGACCCTTGGTTGATGGAATAGGTGACTAAAGTAGAGTGACGTACCGTGGGTATGTTCCGCGGCATATTTACGATATGCTACTCCACTTAAGAAGCCTTAGGATGTACATTTCTTTGCTCAGTATTATATTCATTCCGATCTAGCCTCATCAGTACCAGTTATGGTTTTGCTGCCACGATTACGGGCAGGGAGAGCTACGGCTAGAGTTGCGGTCAGCATGAGCTCGTCAAGAACGAGGACTGACCAGGGCATGATTCCGGCGACACACGATTGCAGAGATGTGTCTTTTCATTGTGTCTCCACGACACGAGCGTTGGGTGGATTGCTGTATGAGATTACTCGGACGTGCCGATTTGCACTAGAGGATTGAGCCACTGATAGAGGCCAGCCAGATTTTGATGACCATTGAAGTATTGCTTACTCCTGATGATTGAGGCACCGTTCAGCGTGAAGACGAGCGAGCCAGTTATTCCTGCGAACGACGAGATATTGCCCCAGATGCTGGAGTTAGTGCAGAATGAGTTGTACTAAGAGATGATAGAAGGTCGCTAGTCATCGAGGATGAATGACCAGGACATGTGGATCGTTCGCCTACCCCGATGCGAGGTCATCTGATAGATTGATTCCAGCTAGAGACGACTTCACGCGGAGACGTTGGGAGTCGACAGAGACGATCGAATGTCAGAAACCTATTATTCCAAGTTTAAAGTAGTCGGAAAGACATGCAGGCAATTCTATGGTCCTTCTAGAAGAATGAAACCCTAACTCGACTTAATGACCGTATGAAAGCCTTTGAACCTTCGGGTTTGCGGCAGTTCTACGGCGCCATTAGTGAGGCTTGGGTTTGCCCTTCTACGGCTGGACCACCGATGCTGTGGTATGTACTCGATACTATTAAACTGTGCCCAAGATGTTGAGCTCTTGGGGGATTATGAGGTTTTGACGACTCGATCGGATGGCTCGACTTAATTCGGATGCTAGGTGGTGAGATGCATTTCTTGGGAGACTCCAGGTACGAGGATAGCCGTTGGAGCTCAGTCCATGCAGCCACGATGAGACGAGTCCAAAGCAGATGACATTAGAGAAAAGTGAAGTATGAGGTTCGTACAAGATCTGGATATGATGACGTTCCCCTCCGCCGACATCAGGGATGCGATACGTATGCCGAGGATTGTACTTGGATATACCTTCCAGAATGAGTCGCGATGAGTATGCAGCCCTTCCGGAACGAGAACAGATCTAGTAAGGGACGATTACTTCCAGACAGTTGGCAGAGACGAGACGTGGAAGAGACCGTGAGCAGGATTCCTTCCGGGACACTGCTGCAATGATACTTGCACCCAGATCATATGTGTCACATTCATTCAGAGAGCCAGAGGCCGACGCCAGTGGTATGCTGTCTTACGAGTGGTCGCGATGATTGACCGAGAGATGACCAGAGAAGTGCCAGAACGGAATCATCCCCATTAGCACACCTGACAGGGCCGATGAGCCGATGGACTGAGAGATTGGTAATTCATAGTGAAGACCTTGACCCAGGAGCGGTCATTGTTACTCACACCAGCAGGCCAGAGTTCATGATCATCGACGAGACGTCCCACTAGTGACCGCGACAGTTGGCCCGAGATTCTTAGAGGATGCGCTTGAGCGGTACTATTCCGCCATTATTGCTTTCGATGTTTTGGGTGATTTATTCGCATGATTTGATTTTGATGATTGAGAATTTACGATCTTTGCACAGTGTTGCACTTGATATCGTTTTCGTGCTTGGTTTCACACGTTTGTGATTTTACGGTTTTAGACATTTGAGTTGATTTTGTGCGTGTATACGCACACGATTTGGTTTTGCACGCGGTATAGTTCATATATGCTTGCATTGCAGTGTTACGTATGTTGTGCATTTAGATGCCCTGGACTTTGATTTCGATGTGATGTTCGATAATTGTTTTGTTCCCCTTGTGCACCTGATTTGATTTTGCGCATGTCGGCACTTGATATTGGATTTCATGATTTCGTGCACGATGGATGCACCTGATTTGGATTTTCGCGCATGTTGGGCGCATGTTTTGAAGTGTGATTTTGGTGCACACCAGATACACTAAATCGAGATTTTTCGTGCATGTCAGATGCACCTGATTTTGCTGTCAGGCACACATGTTGCCTACGACAGATGTTTCGTGCACACCCGATGCACTTAGATGTTGTTTCTGTGCATATGTATGGCACATATTTGGATTTTGATTTCCGTGCGCACAAGACGCACGTAGTATTCATACGCGTATTTTGGGATTGATTTTTCTTATAGAGCAGTACGTTTTTATGATATCGCTATGTGTTTTCGTACTGAGCAGGACTAGTCAGAGGACAGCACCTGAATATGTTTTGCATGCATTGATAGTTATTGAAGGGATTTCTAAAAAGCGAACTATAGCCTCAGTATTTACGTACGTGTCTGATATGACACGAAATGTTTAAAACAAGAAGACCCTTTTAAATTGTTTCCAAAACGGCGGAACGTACATTTCAAACAAAGGTATATATGTATATAGTTATTTTCTTATGATAGACATCTGTTAGGTCCACGTTACCTCTCCCGGTACTTTCGGGGTTGCGGAAACGGTAAATCAAAATTTTTTCTAAGCCTTGTAACATGGACCGTAAAAACCGGATCTTTGCTAAACTATAAACTAGCAACCTAACAAGAGATGTATCTACTCGGTTAGGGGTTATACCTCAACTTGAACTCCTTCTCTTCTTGTTGTTGTTCTTCTTTGAAGTTCTTCTCTTCTTGTTGTTCTTCTCATTGCTTGCTCAATGGTTGATCCGGACTTCGGTCACCTCCGCGGCCTCCTTGAGTCGAAGACGATCCACCCGAGAGATGTACACCGAGCTCCACCTCAAGCCGAGGTAACTAGGGCAAGGAGATAGCTAATCTAGAAGCCCTAGGTGGTGTAGAGAAGATGTATGGATGTGTTTGTCAAGTAGAAACCTTTTTCTCTCAACACATGAGATCAAAGGAGAAATCAAGAGGAGGAAGAAGAAGGAGGTTTTCTTGCAACCATGGAGCTTATCTTTTCAAGAGAGAGAAAGAGAATAATATTATGATACAAAAGAAAAGAACCATGGTTGCAAATAATGCAAAACAACATCATTACCAATTCCATCAAGATAAAGTTGATGGCTACTTTGAAATGACCATTATCATAATCCAAAAGAAAATGGAAAAGAAAAGAAAAGTGTAGAACCCTCTTGAAAGTCAATGGTCAACCCGGTCAACCGGTCAACAAAGTCAAGAGAGGTCAACGGGGTCAAATGGTCAATGCAATTAGCCATCATAAGATTATCACTAATAGGATTAGTAAATGATGTTCGCGGCTCATAATGGTTTTGACCAATACGAACTGTCAAAACCCTAATGAGCCTGCCACATAGCGGTTTTGGCCGAACCAACTGCCAAAACCCTAATGAGGCACCTCCTCCTTCATCGCTCCGAAAAACTGTGCATACACACCTGCATCCGTATTCCGTAGAATGCGGATGCGCAGAAGACAAAACAAATCCATCCGTGCAATACTAGGATCCGGCTTAAACCAAAGCCTACTAGTACTGCCTGCCCGAACACCATACGCACACAAGTGTACGTAAGTGATCGCAGCCCTGCCGTAAAACCATACGGCCTCTACACGTTTCGCTCAGTGCAGGGAAACTCTCTGTGTGGGACTCTAAAGACTCGACACTACGCTGGCAGTGGGTTTAACCACAGACCGCAAGCGGCACTAGCTGTACGTAACGGTCCCCAGGTAGATGTCGATAAGAAGGCCGATGAGGTACACCCATCCGAACTCCTACTGAGCCTGTATGTGACAATCTCCGTACAGTCCGGTCTGTTCGTCTGATACATCGCATGGCGGGCCTAGGGGGGCGGTAAACGTCAGTCCCCTAATAGCGGTACAAGTCGTGTCGGAGTGAAGCCCAATACACCCTGAGATAACACTGGAAACCTACCAGTATATCTCGCTTGCCCTGGCCAGGGACTACTCGTGTAATGGCTCTCCTAGACACAGCGCGATGTCAACCCCCAATACCGGGAGAGACGAATCCTGTCTAACCGTCACTGCCTCCAAGTGCTTCGGGACTGCTCCCAACTACTACCTGTTTGCACGACTCAGTAGAGCCGTGGTAGGGTGGCAATCAAAGAACAGTGGGAACACACTCGAGGCGAAGTGACAGTGTCAAGTCAGCGGACTAAGCTGTACTCATGTCACCTGGGAACTGATAACTGACGATAGGTATAATACCAACGATCAGTTCCCGACGAGTCCTTTCCAGTGTACTCGTAACCTAACGAGCACCCGCATACTATCTCAAGTACGACGTACTGACGGCTGTGGGACAGACCGTCTCCCGTGCTGGGATGAGAAGCGCATACGCTAGTCTACTCTGGAGTATCGATGCCCTATCTCGATACTCCCACGACTAGGGACGTGTATAAGGATGTGCTTGTAGATTACCCAGCCCCCACGAGTGTGATCGCCATCACAACGCCGGTAATCAAGCAAAGATCCTAAGGGCTCTACTAATGCGTATAGGTGATATAATAAATAAACACACATGTACACATTAAAGAAGAGACAAACCAAGTAGCATACTACTATATTGAGCAAGATTGTCTGTACAACTGTGAATATCCCAAGCTTCCATCAAGTAATATACATACTAGTATGATACAGTAATGGCCTCTAGGGCATATACACCAACAATCTCCCACTTGCACTAAGGCCATGTACTGGCGTATTGAAGACCTATCATCTCGATCAGCCGCTCGAACTGAGTCTGGGGTAAAGCCTTCGTGAATGGGTCCGCAGTGTTGTCCTTTGTGTCCACTCTCCGCACCTCGATCTCCTGTCGATCAATGATCTCCCTGATCAGGTGATACCGCCTTAAGATGTGCCTGGATTTCTGATGGGACCTTGGTTCCTTCGCTAAAGCTATAGCCCCATTGTTATCGCAATACAAAGGTATTGGGTCAACAATGGACGGAACCACCTGAAGTTCACTAATGAACTTCTTAATCCAGACCGCCTCTTTTGCGGCATCGCTTGCAGCAATGTATTCAGCCTCCATCGTCGAGTCTGCGACGGTATCCTGCTTGGAACTCCTCCAACATACCGCCCCTCCGTTGAGGGTAAACACAAAACCCGAGACGGACTTGCTGTCATCTTTGTCACTCTGGAAGCTTGAATCGGTAAAGGACTCGACCCTGAGGTCTCCATTACTGTAAACCAGGAACATCTCCTTAGTCCTTCTCAGGTACTTAAGAATGTTCTTCACTGCTGTCCAGTGGTCCTCCCCTGGGTCTGACTGATACCGGCTTACCGTGCTCAACGCGTAAGCTACATCTGGTCTTGTACATAGCATCGCATACATTATAGATCCTACCGCCGAAGCGTAGGGTATAGTGCTCATGCGAACCCTCTCCTCGTCAGTCTTAGGAGACATCTTCTTGGAGAGGGTAATTCCGTGCAATGCGGGTATGTTACCGCGCTTGGAATCCTCCATACTAAATCTCTTTAGTACGGTCTCTATGTACCTGGACTGCGAAAGTCCCAATAGTCTCTTGGATCTATCTCTATAGATCTTGATCCCCAGAATGTACGAGGCATCACCCAGGTCTTTCATGGAGAACCTTTGTGACAAAAACAGCTTGACCGATTGTAGCATAGGAATGTCATTTCCTATCAAAAGAATGTCGTCCACGTACAAGACTAGGAATACGACAGTTCGTCCTACAATCTTCTTATATACACAGGGTTCATCTTCGTTCTTGATGAAATCAAATTCCTTGATTGCCTCATCAAAACAGATGTTCCAGCTCCGCGATGCCTGCTTTAATCCATAAATGGATTTAAGCAACTTGCACACCTTTCCGCTGCTCCCACTGTCTACGAAACCTTCTGGTTGATCCATGTAAACGCACTCTTCCAAACAACCGTTTAGGAAAGCCGTTTTAACATCCATCTGCCAGATCTCATAGTCATGAAAGGCAGCAATGGCAAGTAGGATCCGAATGGATTTGAGCATAGCCACCGGAGAAAAAGTTTCATCATAGTCCAAACCAGGTCTTTGACGGAAACCTTTTGCAACGAGTCTAGCTTTATAGGTTTCCACCTGCCCATCTACACCAAGTTTCCTTTTGTAGATCCATTTGCATCCAACGGGTTTTACCCCAGGTGGAGCAATATCCAAGGTCCACACTTTATTGGCGTACATGGACTCCATTTCGGATTGCATTGCTTCCTGCCACTTATCAGAGTCCCTACTGATAATGGACTGCCTGAAACTGGTAGGGTCATCTTCTTCCAAGATGCAATCCTCTCGATCCCCGTCTATGAGAAAACCGTAGTATCTCTCGGGCGGATGAGAAATCCTACCAGATCTGCGGAGTGGCTGAGGTTCGTCTGGGGTTATTGAATCTAGTGGTTCCTCCAAATTTTCAGTTACATTTTGTGGTCGCTGAATTTCTTCCAGTTCTACCGAACTCCCACTAGTTTCTTTTGCAAGAAACTCCCTTTCTAAGAAGGTAGCGTGGCGAGATACAAACACCTTCTGTTCCTCAGTGTGGTAGAACAGATATCCTAGTGAGTCTTTAGGATATCCCATAAATTTACAAAGAACTGACCGTGCCTCTAACTTGTCCGGTTTCTGTGTTTTCACATAGGCCGGACAACCCCATATCTTAATAAACTTAAGACATGGTTTCTTACTGCTCCATATCTCATACGGAGTTTTAGGCACTGATTTGGACGGAACTTGATTCAAAAGGTATGCCGCTGTCTGAAGCGCATGTCTCCAGAATGAAAGAGGCAACTCAGCACTACTCATCATGGACCGAACCATATCTAATAGGGTACGATTCCTCCGCTCCAAAACACCGTTGTGCTGTGGTGTATAAGGAGGAGTAAGCTGAGAGAGAATACCATTCTCTTTTAAGTAATCTAGGAATTCCGTGCTTAAGTACTCCCCTCCTCTATCAGACCGGAGGATCTTGATACTTTTGCCAATCTGGTTCTCTACTTCCTTTCTGAATTCCTTGAATTTCTCAAAAGCTTCAGATTTGTGTTTCATCAGATACACATATCCGAACCTAGAGAGATCGTCAGTGAATGTGATGAAGTACGAGAACCCACCCCTTGCATGTATAGATGTCGGACCACACACATCACTGTGTATGAGTCCCAAGAGCTCTCTTGCTCTTTCTCCATGTCCGGTGAACGGAGATTTGGTCATCTTCCCTTTGAGACAAGACTGACAAGTTTCATAAGATGAAAACTCGAACGTATTCAAGAGTCCATCTTTATGCAACTTACTCAGTCTTTTCTCTCCGATATGACCAAGCCTACAATGCCACATGTAGGATTCATTCGTATCTGAATTCTTCCTCTTGCGTGTGTTTTGTATATTGAGAACTGTATTCTGATTTAGAACGTAGATACCATTACACAGTGTACCCTCTGCAACCAGTACCTTATGAAGGTAAATGTTCATGATATTCTTTTCAAGAACAAAGTCATATCCATCTTTATCGAGTAAAGAAACTGATATTATGTTGCAAACCATGGAGGGTACATAGTAGCAATCGTTCAAAATCATAGTCTTGCCATTTGGCAATACTAGGTGATATTCACCGACGGCTGCCGCATTAACTTGTGCTCCGTTCGCTACTCTGAGCGACATATCACCCGGTGCAACTATCCTACTTTTTCTCAGTCCTTGCAATAAATTACAGATATGAGATCCTGATCCGGTATCAAGTACCCAGGAGGTAGGGCTGACCGTAAAACAGTTCTCAATTACAAGAACACCTGAAGTAGATGCAAAACCATGCTTCTTCTTCAACTGGGTATCCTGGAAATCCATACTTTCCCCTTTCCCAATCTCATACTCATGACTGTTGTCACAAGTTAGAGCTGAACCAACTTTCCCCAGTCCCGAATAAGAATTCGGATCGGTCAAGCGATACATTTTATTATCTTGATTAGGGCGTGAAAAGGTTGCTGCCTGGAGAGAGAGAAAAGAAACACTCAGCGTATGCTCTTGCAAGATTAGATTGGTTTATTAATTTATCTAACCAGGATGTCTCCCACTGTTTACTCAAATTCTTCTTAAAACCTTTTAAAAGAAGAACTAGCCGGGTTTTAATTCACGTCACAATACTTGCTTAACCTTTCAGCCAGGCTAGTGTCGGTACTTCGAGGGAGGTTTTCCAACGCTTTCGCGAAGTTCCTTAATTAAATAACCTCTTTTCCCTGGGGGCGTAACCCCGCTAACACCTTTCTAGACACCTACTAGGTTTATAGCATTGATCGTTAAGTGAAATAATCTCCCGAGAGTAATCCAACTCATCAGTGGGATCGGGATCCAACCATCATTGTGTGATGACCTAGATGGAATCCACTCTAGTCACCACACTCCAGAAGGTATGCTAAATCTGCAAGTTTCAGTACTTTTGAAACTCCCGATGTGGTTTTTGCCCCTAGGACCCAAGTGACCTTGACGAATAATCAACAAATCAAAAGGTCCTAGTCAAGTTCAACCCGTCGTTATCCAGGATTGCATTAGACCCGCCCGCATGATCCTTGACGAATAATCAACAAAATCATGCGACCGTCCTAACCAATCGCATCAATCAGTGCAACAGAGAATTATTACTTAGCTACCGTTCACTGTGTCTTGACGAATAATCAACAAACGCAGCACGAATACTAAGTATTAATTATCCGAAACGACGGAGGGCTACGGCTGGGTTTTTGGCGAAAAACCCGTTAACGTAATGAACTTGATATCGTTGAAGGAACCCGATTGCACCTTTTGAAAAATACAGTGGCGAAAACTTTTGCTAAAGAGGTCACTCCCTGTGAAAGGATCTCGGCTCTTTCCTCGTCGAGTGAGGTGCTGGGCATTCGTAAGATGAATACCTCGATGCAAAGCAAGAATAATCGACTATAGTGAAGTTATTATCCTGACGCAAAGTTTTGTCCAAGGGGTCACTCCCGGTGAAGGGATCTCGGCCCTTGCCTCGTCGACTGAGGTGCTGGGCATTCATAACCGAATACCGCGATGCAAAACAAAAAGATGAACGTCCTTGTAATAACAGCTTTTTGAAAAACTTGTTCCAACAACGTCTTTCAGGTTTATTTTCTTGCATTAGTTCTTTTAATGCGTCCCATCATTTAAATCCTACCATTGCAGAAAACAACCAAAATATGACGTACGCTTATGCCATTCGCATTCGCCACGGGGCCCCGTCATCACCCGTTAGCTTACTTAACTAACGACAGAGCGGGGGCTGGGCTAGCGCGGCTGTAAAACATAAGCAACGCCTAAATAGTTATTATATATATAGCAATATAGCAATGATAGCCAATCCAGATCACAGATGAACACTTTGGATATACTAGGAATCCGCAATTCGTTCGAGCCTGCAACGAAAAACGGATTACACGGTCGCGATGAATAGCCAATACCCCACCCAAGACCCCTACGGGTGCGGCAAACTACCCGCCAAGTACCCGAAGCGAAGCAACCTCCCTCAAAGCCATGAGTAGGCCACTCGGCACTTCGAGCTACCCAGTAGTTTGTGCACCCCTCCATGGGTCTATCCTAGGAGCAAAAACAGTAAAAAGAATTATACAATGACGGCTACAACCCCGACCCGGTTGTGCGGCCAAACAAATAATATTACATCAATTTACAAATTTAATTACATGAATGAAAGAAAAAGAAACTCTCATCTCACATCCACCCCGGCTATTCATCCGCGACAATCCAACGAGTTCATATACACAAACCATCAACAACAATCACAGATCACAGATATGTATAACCCCGACTAATCGTCATATAGCGATTAGCCGACGTTCAATACATAAGAACATCACAGATATAACCAACATAGTCAAAGTATATTGAAGTTCGGAAAAATACGGATTTATAGGCCCCCAAAAACAAATTTCTATTCTGGCAAATCTGTGCACATATAATATATCTGAAAAATCCTAAAACCATGTCAGAAACAAACTGCACCAAAGACGACACAGTAACTCACCAAGTTGGCCGCGTTTCCGCGGCAATAGCTTGCTATTGCCGCGGAAGGGCGGCGCTTTGGTGGAGTTGCTGTCTCGTTTTTGGTGGGTTTCTTCTAAAAACCCTGAGATGATTTTTGGACTATAATAAATTTTGTTTTGACGAGAAAAAAATTTAACAGAAACTCAGGTTTTCATAACTTGGTTTTTTCGATTTTTCCGTTTCGAACTTCGATACACTTCGCTACCAAGCTAGTTTATGTTTAGTTAGGCTCTGATACCACTGTTAGGTCCACGTTACCTCTCCCGGTACTTTCGGGGTTGCGGAAACGGTAAATCAAAATTTTTTCTAAGCTTTGTAACATGGACCGTAAAAACCGGATCTTTGCTAAACTATAAACTAGCAACCTAACAAGAGATGTATCTACTCGGTTAGGGGTTATACCTCAACTTGAACTCCTTCTCTTCTTGTTGTTGTTCTTCTTTGAAGTTCTTCTCTTCTTGTTGTTCTTCTCATTGCTTGCTCAATGGTTGATCCGGACTTCGGTCACCTCCGCGGCCTCCTTGAGTCGAAGACGATCCACCCGAGAGATGTACACCGAGCTCCACCTCAAGCCGAGGTAACTAGGGCAAGGAGATGGCTAATCTAGAAGCCCTAGGTGGTGTAGAGAAGATGTATGGATGTGTTTGTCAAGTAGAAACCTTTTTCTCTCAACACATGAGATCAAAGGAGAAATCAAGAGGAGGAAGAAGAAGGAGGTTTTCTTGCAACCATGGAGCTTATCTTTTCAAGAGAGAGAAAGAGAATAATATTATGATACAAAAGAAAAGAACCATGGTTGCAAATAATGCAAAACAACATCATTACCAATTCCATCAAGATAAAGTTGATGGCTACTTTGAAATGACCATTATCATAATCCAAAAGAAAATGGAAAAGAAAAGAAAAGTGTAGAACCCTCTTGAAAGTCAATGGTCAACCCGGTCAACCGGTCAACAAAGTCAAGAGAGGTCAACGGGGTCAAATGGTCAATGCAATTAGCCATCATAAGATTATCACTAATAGGATTAGTAAATGATGTTCGCGGCTCATAATGGTTTTGACCAATACGAACTGTCAAAACCCTAATGAGCCTGCCACATAGCGGTTTTGGCCGAACCAACTGCCAAAACCCTAATGAGGCACCTCCTCCTTCATCGCTCCGAAAAACTGTGCATACACACCTGCATCCGTATTCCGTAGAATGCGGATGCGCAGAAGACAAAACAAATCCATCCGTGCAATACTAGGATCCGGCTTAAACCAAAGCCTACTAGTACTGCCTGCCCGAACACCATACGCACACAAGTGTACGTAAGTGATCGCAGCCCTGCCGTAAAACCATACGGCCTCTACACGTTTCGCTCAGTGCAGGGAAACTCTCTGTGTGGGACTCTAAAGACTCGACACTACGCTGGCAGTGGGTTTAACCACAGACCGCAAGCGGCACTAGCTGTACGTAACGGTCCCCAGGTAGATGTCGATAAGAAGGCCGATGAGGTACACCCATCCGAACTCCTACTGAGCCTGTATGTGACAATCTCCGTACAGTCCGGTCTGTTCGTCTGATACATCGCATGGCGGGCCTAGGGGGGCGGTAAACGTCAGTCCCCTAATAGCGGTACAAGTCGTGTCGGAGTGAAGCCCAATACACCCTGAGATAACACTGGAAACCTACCAGTATATCTCGCTTGCCCTGGCCAGGGACTACTCGTGTAATGGCTCTCCTAGACACAGCGCGATGTCAACCCCCAATACCGGGAGAGACGAATCCTGTCTAACCGTCACTGCCTCCAAGTGCTTCGGGACTGCTCCCAACTACTACCTGTTTGCACGACTCAGTAGAGCCGTGGTAGGGTGGCAATCAAAGAACAGTGGGAACACACTCGAGGCGAAGTGACAGTGTTAAGTCAGCGGACTAAGCTGTACTCATGTCACCTGGGAACTGATAACTGACGATAGGTATAATACCAACCATCAGTTCCCGACGAGTCCTGTCCAGTGTACTCGTAACCTAACGAGCACCCGCATACTATCTCAAGTACGACGTACTGACGGCTGTGGGACAGACCGTCTCCCGTGCTGGGATGAGAAGCGCATACGCTAGTCTACTCTGGAGTATCGATGCCCTATCTCGATACTCCCACGACTAGGGACGTGTATAAGGATGTGCTTGTAGATTACCCAGCCCCCACGAGTGTGATCGCCATCACAACGCCGGTAATCAAGCAAAGATCCTAAGGGCTCTACTAATGCGTATAGGTGATATAATAAATAAACACACATGTACACATTAAAGCAGAGACAAACCAAGTAGCATACTACTATATTGAGCAAGATTGTCTGTACAACTGTGAATATCCCAAGCTTCCATCAAGTAATATACATACTAGTATGATACAGTAATGGCCTCTAGGGAATATACACCAACAACATCCGCCACGGTGCAGTGTTATACGCGTGCACAGCGACTTAAAGAGATTTGGCATGCATTTCCTTCAGATACTTACATATATAGATTCGATATTTACATGTATAGTTTCGAGTTATATCATATTGGTTTTGCCTTGGATTTGGCATTGATGTCTTCCCCATGACTCCGATGATTGCGGGATGCTTGACGGAGTTGTGATTTGAGTTATATGCTCATTTTTTTATGCGCATGCGCTGCGCTACGATTTGTTTTATGTATTTACAATTTAGGAACCCCGACGACTTGATGGTTTTGGTTTAGATGTTTTAGTATTTGGGGAGAGTTTTAATTTAAATTCGGGGACCGAATTTCTTTAAGGGGGGAAGATTGTAACGTTTTGAAAATCGTTTCGGTGAAATTTCAAAAAAAAAACGGTAAAATAAGGGGGTTTACTGTAAAAAGTCAAAATACAAATATCTTATTATAAAAATTAAATTTACATATTCTAGCTATGTAATTGCTAGTATTTGGTGTTTATTGAGCCACTGGTGAAATTTCAAATTTTCTGAAAAAAATATTATTTTAATATTATTTTAAGCCGTCACTAAAACATTTAATTAGGGAAAATTACAAATTGGAATGAGTTGAAACAAATTTTATGCATCATGACACATTAAATAAAATTTTATCATGTGGTTTTTGAAACGAAATCGTTTGTCAAAACGGTTTAGAAATTATTGAGAAAAAGGCTTTTTTTTTGTGTAAATGGATGTTTGGGGTATAGTATTTATCATTTTTTATCATCCCACACCCATACCCACACTCACAAACCCCCATTTTCCCTCCCCCTTAGCTGAATTCAGCAGCCCCCCCTCTCTTGTCCCCACTTGTTTTGCAAAAGAAAATAAAACAAAAGAATGAAAGAATAAATATATGTAAGTATGGGCTTTGTTGACTTTGGTCAATTCTTGACTTCCTAACATCACCCTACTCTCTCTACCCTCACCCCCCCTTATCAGGCCGAGCCTCCCTTCTCCCAACAGCAGCAGCCCCCCAAAATCCCACTCAATTTTGCATCAAAATAATCCACAAAACCACTTCAAAATCCATACAAATTCAATTCTAAATCCAAATCTAACTCCTACCCATTATTCTTTATCTCATCAAGCATGGATCTAGGAGCTTGGAGGCCATTTTAGGAGGCTAGATTTCAAGCTTGGTCTCTTGTTTTTGTGAGGTATAAATCCCAAGCCAAATTTAAATTGTTGGATAGTTTCTTTGATCAAAGTCAATTAAGTTTAAATGTGATTCTAATTGGGATTTAGTTTGTAATGGAAAGAGTTTGAGATCAAGTTAGGTTGTGATCATGTGTTCATGGTTGTGTGGTGTTTTTTTTAGCATCTTAAGCTATGCAACTTAAATTTGTTACTTATTGCCAATTGTAACTTGTAATTGTCCAAATGAAAATATTTTGGAAACTAGGTTTTATTGTTGGAGATAGTGCCCTCAGAGTCAATTATTGGATCACAGGCACGTGATTGCAATGATTGAGGGAGGACCTATCCCGGTACGACAGTCTTACTCGAGATGATAGTATGCTATCTGGTTTACCTTTATCATCGTGTACTGCTTTAGGTGACCTGACAGGTCACTATTACTCGTTGATAGAGCCCCTAGGATTCTTGCTTGACTGCCAGTAGTATGAGGGCGATCATATAAGTGAGAGCTGGAGTCTATAAGCACATCCTTAAAAGGTCCCTAGTCGTGGGAGTTTCGAGACAGGGCATCGATTCTCCAGAGTAGACTAGTGTATACAGTCGAGACCCCGACGAGGGGCGGTGGCCGGTCTCACAAGCCACTGGTGTCAGTTGGTTCACCTAAGATGTATACAGGTGCTCATTGGGTTATGAGTACACCGGACATGACTCGCCGGGAACATGCTAGTTGGTCTTATACCTGACGTCAGATAGCAGTTCCCAGGTGACATGTGTACAGGTTAGTTCATCGACCTGGGGATCGTCATTTGTCTCGTGTGAGTTCCCACTGTACTTTGATTACTACCCTACCCCGGCTCAAAGGAGTCGTGCAAACAGGTTTTAGTTGGGTACAGTCCCGAGCCACATGGAGGCAGTGAGCGGATCTTCGGGGGTTCGTCTCTCCCGGTATTGGGGGTGAGGTCGCGCTGTGTCTAGGAGAGCCATTACACAAAGTCCTTGGCCAAGGCAGGAGATTTACTGGTAGGTATTCCAGTAGTATCTCAGGGTGTTCTGGGCTACACTCCGACACGACTTGTACCGCTTTTGGGGGTCTGACTTTTACCCACCCCCTAGGCCCGACATGCGATGCTCATAGACGAACGGACCGGACTGTACGGATATTGTCACTGACAGGCTCAGTAGGGTGTCAGGATGAGTTCGCTCATCGACGTCCCTTTTGGTCAATAGCTGGTGGCCCGTTACGTATTGGCTTATACCTCTGACGTGCTAGTGATTAAATCCACAACCATTGTATTGACAAGTCTTTAGAGTCCACCACACTTTCAGTTACTCAAGCTTTCGGGCGAAACGCTGTAGAGGCCGTATGGAGATATGGCAGAGTTCGATCAGATACGTGCGGTATTGCACGGATCGTGATCGGACGGTTTTTACTAGCCGGCTTTGGCTTAAGCCGGATCTTAGTATTTGATAGTGTAGTTTTGTCTCTTTGCATTTGTATTTCGGTCGGAATACAGATGCGGGTGTGTATGCACAGTATCGGGGTTTTCCTGTAATTTATTACGGGACCAGTTTTCTGGAGTTGCCAGTTTGCATTCCGTTCCGGCCGGTTTTCCTTTGTTCTTTCCCGGCCGGACTTTTCCGATGGAGGGGGTTATTTGCAATTGTGCAAATAACACTTTGTGGAGGGGTTTATTGCATAAGTTTTGATATGATTGCATCTTTGCTCCATGATGCATTAATTAAGACATGAAAGAGTATGGGTTTTGTGGTGGGGCCGGCCACTGTTTGAGTGGAGTGAGGGGGCCGGCCATATCATGTGAGGAGAGAGAGAGGGAAGTTTAATTGGGTGAATTTTTTCCTTCTTGAATTCTTTTTGTGGACCCCCCCATTGTTTTTTGCAGTGAAGGAATTTTCCTTTTTTCCTTGGGATTAATTTATGCACACTTCTTACTTGATTTCTAGTGAGCATAAAAATGAGTGGTGGCTTCATTGTTCTTCCACGGAGCTCATTTTAGTTTGCTGGCCGAGCCTTTTTTTTTCCTTGCATGCTCCTTTTTCCCTCTTGGCTCCATGAATATCTTTGTGCAAAATTCCTCCAACGTGGCAACCTCATAAACCCCAAAGAGACCTGCTTGCTACACTATTCTATAGCAAATCTTGGACGCGTCGGGCAGCCAACTTCGCGCCCGAGTTGCCTCGGTATTGAGGTGGGAGCCCGTAAAAGATACAGGCGATGTGGTGCCCTTCCGGCAAGGAGGCGACGACCGGAGGATCCGCGGGAGATCGGGACGACGACGAGAAGACCGGAGGACTCGGATCACTCGGTATATCTCTAACCCGTCTTGTAGTTAGCTAGATCTAGTTTAATGGCCCGATCCGGGGTTTAGTGCGCGGTGGTGCCGGTTTGCTAAGTCCGCAAAATTAAAGTTTTTCACCGCTTCCGCATTTGGCCGTCGGATTGACGGCCGGGGCGCCGCCGTGCACTTACAGTGGTATCAGAGCCTCGCCATTAACTTCGTCTAGCTTCGTTTGATGTGTTTTGCATTTCCGATCGACAAAAATTCCAAAATCTACCTTTTTGTTAACATCAGTTTTCTGTTGAAAATTTTTTAAGCCCAAAAATTTTTCAGGTTGTAAAAATGTGATGTACATGAAAACCTAAGACTACTGCAGAAATCTGAGTCATTGATCTTTCATCAAGAGCGCGGAACCGCGGCCAATACCCACTTTGTGCCGCGGTTCCGCCGCAACATGAAAGGATCAATGGGTCAGGTTTTTCCAGTGGGCTTCTGGGTTAATTTTAGGGGTTTTGGAATATTAATATTGGGCTCAGAATTTCTTGATCTGCTACAGTATTGCTTGGGGGCCCACTTGTTAATTTTTGATCGATCGGATATTTTAAACACATTATTTCACAGTATTTACATTATATCTGCGACCGTGAATGTCACTCGATCGGTAAATCCGGTCTAACTGCTATAGCCCGGTTAGACGGATTTGCGAACGTGACTTTCACGTTGATGTTCTGTGTTTTTGCTGTGATATTGCGGATCGGTCGTGGGGGATAGCCTGGATGCAATGCTAGTACAGTGTTGTTGTATTTTGTACATTTGATATTGCAGGGTGAGCGTCCGACATGTGGACTGCCGTCACTGCCTGTTTGTATTATTCTTTTGGGGCACGACCTGGTTGCGGTCGATGTACCCGTTGTATGTATATTTTACTTTCTGTACTAGGTTTACCCCGCGGTGGGGTGCACGGATAGCCGGGTTCTGGAGGGCCACAAGCCCGCATCTCATGGCATTGAGACGGAGGGGGCTTCAGTCTGGAATTGGCAGGCTATTCGCCGCACTCGTAGGGGGTACAGGTTGACCCAGGAGGGGTGCCCAAGTTACCGGATTCCGTGAAGTGCTGGGTGGTCCATTCACGGTGCTGAAGGGGGCTGCCTCGCTTCAGGTTTTGACGGGTGACTTGCCGCGCCCGTAGGGGTCTAGGATTTCATTGCACAGGCTATCCACACGACCAGGGGAACGTCGGGTTTCAGCAGTGGCTCTGTGAAACCCGGGGAACCCAAATATCTGTATTGTTCTGTGATGCTGTACATTTCTGTGATGTTGCATTTTATTCACGCCTTGAGCGAAATACTATATATTGGTATATATATTAGTAGATGTTGTATATGTTTTTCATCCGCCCTAGTCCAGTCCCCGCTCTGCCGTTAGTTAGCTAACCTAACGGGTGATGACGGGACCCAGTGGCGAATGCGGATGGCATATACGTACGTCAGTATATTTTTGTTCTTTGTGGTGTGATCAATTGATGGGACTGCGTTGATTCGGATCAATGCAAGTTAAAACAAACCTATTCTGATGTTGTTGGAACACTTTTCAAAAAGCTGTTATTGCAAGGACGTTCACTTTTGTTTTGCATCATGGTATTCATTTGGAATATCCTGCTCCTCAGTCGACGAGGCAAGGGCCGAGATCCCTTCACCGGGAGTGACCCCTTGGACAGAAGTTTGCGTCAGGGCATTAACTTCACTATAGCCGATTACTTTTGCTTTGCATCGTGGTATTCATTTGGAATATCCTGCACCCCATTCTACGGGGAAAGAGCCGAGATCCCTTCACCGGGAGTGACCTCTTTAGTAAAGGTTTTCGTCACTATATTTTCTAAAAACCTATCCGTTCCTTCAACGATATCAAGTTCATTACGTTAAAGGTTTTCGCCAGAAACCATTCGTAGCCCTCCGTCGTTTCATATGGGTAGTCAATAGTATTCAAGCTGTGTATGTTGGCCAAAGTCAAGGCACAGTGATTGGTAGCTATTGGGGTATTCATATGCAGCATAGATAGATGTGTTGGTTTGGGACAGTCGTACTGCCATTTTGGCCAAAGTCAAGGGTATGTACGGGTGGGTTCAAATTAACCTGGAGAATGACGGGTAGCACTTGACATGTGACTTATGATATGTTGGCCAAAGTCAAGGTCATAAGAGCATGGGGTAAAAATCACATCGGGAGTTTCAAAAGAACTGAAACTTGCTTGATATGCGCATACCTTCTGGAGTGTGATAGCGTGAGCGGATTCCGTCACGTTATCATGCGATGATAGTTGGATCCCGATTCCCACTGATGAGTTGGTTTACTCCTCGGGTGACCCTGACTAATTCTTCTTTCAGGTTTGGAGGAGAATTTGAGGTACAGTGGGAGGTTTCCAGATTAGATAAAGTGATAACCATTCTGATCTAGGTTAGAGTGCACGCTGAGTGTTTCTTTTCTCTCTCTCTGGCAGCGACCATTGACCCGACCCTATGACTATGACTCAGTGACCAAGTTGACCGAACCTTCTTTAACACTGGCTTTTGGATTGTCAGAGTTGCAGACCTCATTGCCACTCCTACTTTTACCCTTTTCTCCAGGACACCCCGTATTACTGCGAACGTCCACTTCCATTGGACAAAGCCATCGTATGGTTAGATACGAACTCGAAGGAATTCGAGGATGGTTTCCGGTTCTGGAGAAAACGGATAGGATTATTCAGTTGTCTTTTCCCTTTTACCTTCTCTCAAGTTGTGAGTACTCCTTGGTTTAGGAGATAGTACACTTATTACGCAAATTGGATAGTCTTCTTCCAAACCTTAGGCTGGTGCCGACCGGTAGGGAATGAAGAAAACCAATTAGCCTAAACGGTGTGCAGAAGGTATTAAGATTAAGACAAAGCAAGGGATTAGTAAGAGGGCAAAGTAAATTGCGACTGATATTCACAACCAAACCAAGTATCTCTTCGCCAATCCTAAATCACCTTTGTATTTCTCCAGGACACTCCGTATCACTACGAAGATCCACAGTTTATTTGGATATTCCATCGTATGGTTATATACGAACTCGAAAGGAACTTGTTCCAGTTCGGGGATGGATTCTGGTTCAGGAGAAATAGGAATAAGGTTTATTCGGTTGTCTTTTATCTTCACCTTCTCTCGCATTGCGAGTGCTCCTTGGATTAGGACAGTACACCCATTATGCTTATTGGATAGTCTTCTTCCAAACCATAGGCTGGTGCCGAACGGTAGGGAAGGAAGAAAACCAATTGGCCTAAAGGGGTGTACAGAAGGTTACGACTAAAGACATATAAAGGGATTTGGAGAGGTGGCAAAGAAACACACGGTTACAGTTGTGAATCTGGATAATGGAAGAGGCATTACTAGGAATACCAGGATACCCCATCGAAACATTTCAATATTTCAGTTTCACTGTGTACTGTTAAAAGAAAACTGATTTCCCGATTAGACACTTACTCCAGGGTATGTATTTACCAGGTATGATTCTCACATCTGTATGGTTTTACAGATGATGAGTGGGAGTAAGTAGTTGGGAATTAGGTGATCATCCTCATTATATCAGGATTCGTTGTAATCGGTGATATTTGAGGAGATCACCTGGGCTGTTTGCCGGTCGGCAAATATTTGGTTTTGAATATCCGCTGTTGTGCACCAATTTCAAATTGATATATCTGTACGTCTATTTTCATAGAGTGAGATATATCTTTTGATATTATGTCGATGACATTTACCTATATCAGTGGATGGTTAGGTAAGGAGCATTAAATAGCGGTGTAATTCTTCTTAACCATAAGTACAGTTTTCAACCTACGACACACAGTGAAAGAGTTGTTTGACTCGGCGAACTTATACAGAGTATTGTATGTTGTCCAGTGTCCGTTAGGACAGAGGGGTTGGTCCTCATACTATATTCTGTTTACTTTTAACTTCTCTAGTTCTTAGATATGTGTTTCGTAGAAACACAGGGTCTAAGTTTTGAGGAGTTATAGGTATTTGAATAGAGTAGAGAACCAGGTGTAGCAAGTATCGGGATTCTTCAAAGTGATCGAGGATGTAGATACTTGTGTATGGTATTCAGTTGATAGTAATGATAAAGAGAAATTGCTTCTCTTTCAGGTTACTCATAATTGGAAGCATTCCTAAGTTGAGTAACGCTGATCGGCCTCTCTCCATTTAGTTGACATGCACTGGAGATAGCTGCATGATTTGAATCTGGTTCAATTAAATCAGTGCCTCTGGTTCTATATTGGATATAGTACAGTTCATATCTTAACATTGTTAAGGTACGGGGAGTTGTCCGGCTTATGATTAAAACCAGACTCTGGATAACTCAAGGCATGTTTCTGTAATGGCTGTTTGTGGGTTGACCCAGGCTATGACGAGGGTTGATTTTCTACCATCTGGCAGATCAATAGAAATATTGTTCTAGACTCGCCACAGTTTTAATAAAAATGGATTTTTTCAAAAACAGTAGTGGGAGTATGGTAGAACTGGAAGTGATTCCAGAACCGCAAACGATTACTGAAGATTTGATAAGGAACCTAAAGATTCAATCTGTTTTGACATTCAATTGGCCACTCCGCAGATACGGTGGGTAACTTCAGGCACCCGAGAGGTACTCCGGTAGCCTCAAGGACGGTGACAGGGAAGTTCTTGTTTACCCACACTTGCCATTGTTGTTGTTCCAGGCTGCGAGACCCGGCAGGAGGATGAGTATATTGTCGTTCTAAACTAGCTTTAGAAGTGCACGTCTATATGACTCTGTCAGAGGGTTGTCGTAGTCAGTGGGAGCAGCGGAAGCATTGGTGGACATCAGGTTTATGTCTATTTATAGACTAAAGCAGATATAGCGGAGATAGATCATCTATTTCTGATGTGACAGTCATAGGTTTGACGTCATCAGAATAGGGGATGGATCTGTTGAGAAGGTAGTAGGGTGTGATATCCGGGTTTTGGATGACATACACAAAGTAGGAAGTGATATTCCTATACTACAATCGGTTATACTTTGGTCGTCACACAGTGTTTTCTCCACATGGGACTTGGACATTATATAAGACATACTGGTTACTAGATCTATGGTTTTAGGTCTAGATTTGGGTGGTTTCCCAATCTGGGTACTTAGAAAGCATTCTAAGAGTATTTAGAATGGACGACTCCTGGCATGGTGGTGTACCTGCAGGTAATGGAGTCACCCTCTCTAAAGGTGTCTTATAGACTAAAGTAGAGAGGGATGCGCATGATTGGCACATCACTTGCTCAGGCAATTGAGTCAATCATGAGATGTCAAGTACCACACCAGATGTTGTTCTTGCAGTAGATGCAATAAGTTGATATTAATCCAATTCTGGAAAAACAATCGGAAGCAGTTTTAGAACATAAATGGATGTTCTAGGGATATGATAACGACAGCCTCATTCGGGGACAGTTATCATTCCAGGCTTCCAAGGTGACCTGGACGACAAGGAGGTTGTCAGAGTTATAGTTTTCCCTCTGACGAGGGACAGTATTCTGGACAGGTGATCCAGGCAGATACCGAGGGAGGCATGGCGCAGGATACTGATTAAGTTCAGTTGACGATACAGTCGAAGAAGTTTGGATTTGGAGTTCATTTATGAGCTAGGTCCCATCAGACATCCTGACATTCTAAGACAGGTATTGCTCATTTCGGGAGATGGCTTTCTCCGCGAACTTGAGATATAGAGAGACATAGAAAGAAACATCAAGGCGGATCCACTCACAGAGGCTATTCCTCAAACGCAATAGTTTCGCAAAAGAGTTTTGATTTTGTGAGACTGACTAGTAGAGGAGTTGGGTGTTCGGTATCACACGGGCTGTGAGTATGCGACATCGCAATAATTAGCCTTGAGTGCAAGTGGGAGATTGTTGGAGATAGTGCCCTCAGAGTCAATTATTGGATCACAGGCACGTGATTGCAATGATTGAGGGAGGACCTATCCCGGTACGACAGTCTTACTCGAGATGATAGTATGCTATCTGGTTTACCTTTATCATCGTGTACTGCTTTAGGTGACCTGACAGGTCACTATTACTCGTTGATAGAGCCCCTAGGATTCTTGGTTGACCGCCAGTAGTATGAGGGCGATCATATAAGTGAGAGCTGGAGTCTATAAGCACATCCTTAAAAGGTCCCTAGTCGTGGGAGTTTCGAGACAGGGCATCGATTCTCCAGAGTAGACTAGTGTATACAGTCGAGACCCCGACGAGGGTCGGTGGCCGGTCTCACAAGCCACTGGTGTCAGTTGGTTCACCTAAGATGTATACAGGTGCTCATTGGGTTATGAGTACACCGGACAGGACTCGCCGGGAACATGCTAGTTGGTCTTATACCTGACGTCAGATAGCAGTTCCCAGGTGACATGTGTACAGGTTAGTTCATCGACCTGGGGATCGTCATTTGTCTCGTGTGAGTTCCCACTGTACTTTGATTACTACCCTACCACGGCTCAAAGGAGTCGTGCAAACAGGTTTTAGTTGGGTACAGTCCCGAGCCACATGGAGGCAGTGAGCGGATCTTCGGGGGTTCGTCTCTTCCGGTATTGGGGGTGAGGTCGCGCTGTGTCTAGGAGAGCCATTACACAAAGTCCTTGGCCAAGGCAGGAGATTTACTGGTAGGTATTCCAGTAGTATCTCAGGGTGTTCTGGGCTACACTCCGACACGACTTGTACCGCTTTTGGGGGTCTGACTTTTACCCACCCCCTAGGCCCGACATGCGATGCTCATAGACGAACGGACCGGACTGTACGGATATTGTCACTGACAGGCTCAGTAGGGTGTCAGGATGAGTTCGCTCATCGACGTCCCTTTTGGTCAATAGCTGGTGGCCCGTTACGTATTGGCTTATACCTCTGACGTGCTAGTGGTTAAATCCACAACCATTGTATTGACGAGTCTTTAGAGTCCACCACACTTTCAGTTACTCAAGCTTTCGGGCGAAACGCTGTAGAGGCCGTATGGAGATATGGCAGAGTTCGATCAGATACGTGCGGTATTGCACGGATCGTGATCGGACGGTTTTTACTAGCCGGCTTTGGCTTAAGCCGGATCTTAGTATTTGATAGTGTAGTTTTGTCTCTTTGCATTTGTATTTCGGTCGGAATACAGATGCGGGTGTGTATGCACAGTAAAGGGGTTTTCCTGTAATTTATTACGGGACCAGTTTTCTGGAGTTGCCAGTTTGCATTCCGTTCCGGCCGGTTTTCCTTTGTTCTTTCCCGGCCGGACTTTTCCGATGGAGGGGGTTATTTGCAATTGTGCAAATAACACTTTGTGGAGGGGTTTATTGCATAAGTTTTGATATGATTGCATCTTTGCTCCATGATGCATTAATTAAGACATGAAAGAGTATGGGTTTTGTGGTGGGGCCGGCCACTGTTTGAGTGGAGTGAGGGGGCCGGCCATATCATGTGAGGAGAGAGAGAGGGAAGTTTAATTGGGTGAATTTTTTCCTTCTTGAATTCTTTTTGTGGACCCCCCCCCCCATTGTTTTTTGGCAGTGAAGGAATTTTCCTTTTTTCCTTGGGATTAATTTATGCACACTTCTTACTTGATTTCTAGTGAGCATAAAAATGAGTGGTGGCTTCATTGTTCTTCCAGGGAGCTCATTTTAGTTTGCTGGCCGAGCCTTTTTTTTTTTTCTTGCATGCTCCTTTTTCCCTCTTGGCTCCATGAATATCTTTGTGCAAAATTCCTCCAACGTGGCAACCTCATAAACCCCAAAGAGACCTGCTTGCTACACTATTCTATAGCAAATCTTGGACGCGTCGGGCAGCCAACTTCGCGCCCGAGTTGCCTCGGTATTGAGGTGGGAGCCCGTAAAAGATACAGGCGATGTGGTGCCCTTCCGGCAAGGAGGCGACGACCGGAGGATCCGCGGGAGATCGGGACGACGACGAGAAGACCGGAGGACTCGGATCACTCGGTATATCTCTAACCCGTCTTGTAGTTAGCTAGATCTAGTTTAATGGCCCGATCCGGGGTTTAGTGCGTAGTGGTGCCGGTTTGCTAAGTCCGCAAAATTAAAGTTTATCACCGCTTCCGCATTTGGCCGTCGGATTGACGGCCGGGGCGCCGCCGTGCACTTACAGTTATGATAGATTTAATTAGATGAAATAAAAATCTACTTAATATTTTTGTAGCCTAATTAAGCTAATTAGTGAACATTGCGGCCGCTAGAATTGTTTAAATAGAAAGTTTTGTACTAAAACGGTTAAATTTTGCTTGCTAGTTTTTCGGAAAAACGGCTTTTAAAGTGAATTTGGGGGTTTTTGTAAGTTTTAACCTATTTAATATATAAATTAGTGTTCGTGAATGTGCAAATGAGTGTATTTGGGTTTTTCTCGATGGTCTGGCGTTTGTACGCCGATATCGAGGGTTTTTGGGTTGATTTGTGGAAGCAACCATAGGTTTTCACCTATGTGGGATTCGTGTGTCGTTTTGGTCATGAGTAGGATTTTAATGTGATGCGGTGCGTTATGATATGTAGGTACCCCCATGTGGACTTCGAGACGACAAGCAAGCGCGAGGCGACGTCGGCACCGGCGAGCGAGGACCAGGTGAGTAGATTTATATCTACGGGGAGAAGTCGGGTGGATGGCGTATAGCACCCCCGCAGTCCGTGGTGGTGTATACGGATGCGTATACACACCAACAATTATTATATGTTATTTGGGATTAATAACGATGTTTAGGATGGATATTGATGTGTTGCATTATTTTAGTGTTGCGAACCCTAGGGCAGTGTTGCACTACACATGCACACATACATACTTGCATACATTCCTATTTATATGTGCTCATGTGATTCTTTATAGTTATGTGTTCACATGGGTATGGGACTATATGTTCACATACGGATTTGAGGATGATACTTGGGATTGAGCTGAGTCGATGAGAATTGTTTTGTGGTTGTAATATCGGTGATATGGCAGGATTCGTACTTGAGGTACGTCCTGGTATTATAGCGGATCTTTGGGCGGTGATACGGGTGAATAGTGTTATAAATAAAATGGTCGTCATGTGATCGTGATATGAGGCATGATATGCTAGGATATTGATATTAGGCCGTATAGGGCGATGCATACCCCTTGATGATGATATGTGCTGACGATATCGGTTTGTACGAGATTGTCGATCAGTAGTCAGATCATGAGTATATTGAGGATATTAGTATTGTATTAGACATAGGTTAGTACCTTAGACCATGATCTTTGATAAAGAGGATACCGGATGAATAGTGTGATGAATATGATTTTGACCCGTACCCATATTTGGGATGCCGTACGACGGTTTTACGTACGAGCTATATATTGATGATTGATCCGCATTCTCGACTTGGGATGTCTGGTTATAGATATGATATTATTGAGGCGGGATCACCGACTATACATATACAAGTATGTATATGTATCGACTCAGATGATAGGCGGTTTCCTTACCTGTAGTTCAGCTTGTTAGTTCAGCCGTATAGTTTAGTGTAGTTGTTAGATTAGATTAGACTTCTTACCTATTTCAAAAACTAACGAATCATGGGTATTTTAAAAGACAGCCCAAGGGATCCTACGGGTATTTTCAAAAGACGTATCTTTTCATAAAAAACCACCGTAGCCCTATTTTCAAAACCCCGCGATTCGTGTTATTTCAAATGGCACCATTGTTTAATTTTTAGCTCCCGCTCGTTTTGGTTGCTCGCCCCGCATCGCATATTTACATTGTTATTTCATATTGCATTGTTAACATTATGCTGTTAGGACACCAGCACCATTACCGATGATGCGTATGTACCACATACACTTACTTGCCGGCTCACACACATCTTCATCGGTAATTGCCATGTCACGTACACCTTAGAAAACAATGTTGCTTAACTTAGCTTGATAGCCAGTAGTTTGACATAATATTAGTGTACATACCTTATATGCCAGCTTAGATATTGTAGTTATTACTTGTCGCTTCATGCATACTGTTATTCATTCTCATGGTTATATTCATGGTTTTACATGCTATTGATGATTCGGATTTCCATGATATTTTCTGGATTTGGAGGAAAACCGCAAAACATATATAAACTGATTTCTCTCTTTTTAAATAAAAAGTGCGGTTTTTTCCCATGATGTATGAGTCGTCCACCATGAGTTTGCTGATGGATTTCGAGACCCGATTCGAGGAGACGGATGAACCGTTTCGGGTACATGGTGGACCCGGTAAGGTACCCCGGGGCAAGAAGCGCGTGATGATGACGATGTGAGCCTGGCAGGGGAGCACTACCTACCGGTGATATTACCCGACGCGTCGGATATCCGGAGGATACCGTCGTGGTCTTGAGATGGATGGTAGGGGCCGGTCTGGACTGACGGCGCCCTAGATATTGTGATTGAGACATTGAGATTTCGAGATATTGAGGTACAGAGACTGTGATACAGAGATATCGAGATATTGGGATTACGTTTTGTGCCGATGCTAGGCACTGTTTTATGCTGATTTCATTATGATACCTCATTTTAAAAATACAAAGGAAATCTTACTAAATTATGAAAACAGTTCTTCATTTACATGTATTCTGTTTTCATGCATTCATACCTCATTCATATGATATATTGCTACCTGAGGCACTGAAACGGGCACATGAGATTACACTCGGGTTAGATATTTACCCTAGTCTTGTAATGGGTTGCATGTTATATATATATTGAGGATATATTATGATCGTATGACCTAGGATTGCGTCATACATGCGATTTCTATTCGTAGATGTTTTTCTATTCACGAGTTGGCAACTCACCCCCGCTGTGCCCCAGTTTCTTGCAGGTTTCGCCGTACAGGTTTCTTTACGGCTTTGCGGGTACAGTTTCGTTCGGGTGACTTGCTAGTAGGTGGGTTTATTTGTATCGTACCCATCATTATACATTGTATATTATTGTTCAGTTGTATCTAGAAGTTCCATCAACCAAACATGTATTTATTTTGAGATAGAGACCAGTGATGTTATTCCTTCGACCTTAGAGTCGTGCGTTATATTTCTGTGGTTTTCTTGTGGATTTGAGTTTCCTTTTGAATTTTGATCCTCGCCGTTGGCGTTGTATATTATATTGCTTGTGTGGCTGTGACCGTCGGTTGACGAAGAGCTAGCTCCCGCTTGGGGATGCCTTTTTATTGATTTCGTATACTATTCATGTTGTATCCCTTTTGGGAGCCAGTATTTACAAAAGAGACTCTGCCGAAATTTTCAGTAAATTTTGATGTTCTTAAAAACCGCATAATTCGGCTTATGCTATTAAAAGTACTTGTTTTAAATTGGTTTTCCTTCACTCTACTTCTTTTCTTGGTTTGGATTTCTGGGTTTTCGGTTTACTTAGATTACGTACGCCTCGAGACGTTTCGTAGTTTAAGTGCCGGTCATGTTCCGTACTTTCGGGATGTGACAACGGCAGTGAACCCGTGTGAAGCATCCACAGCGGAGCCTAGTCCTCGCCGAACACGGCAGTGAACCCGTGGGAAGCATCTAGAGCAAAATTTCTTGCTACGTGGAACATGGATTATGTCACTTCTGACCCCGTAGAAAACGTCCAGAGTGGATCCTGGTCCTCGCAGAGCACGGCAGTGAACCCGTGTGAAGCATCTAGAGCGGAGCCTGGTCCTCGCCAAACACGGCAGTGAACCCGTGGGAAGCATCCAGAGTAAACATCGGACCGTGGAGTTCTTAAATCCATGGACTATGTGTCCTTAACCTTGACCGTGATGTCTTAAAACTAACATCGGACTGTGGAGTCCTTAAATCCACGGACTATGATGTCCTTAACCTCGACCGTGATGTCTTAAAACTAACAATCAACCGTAATGATTTAAAACTGATTTTACCTTGGTTCAAGGGTATATCTCTTCACTCCTTTGATATTTGTCGTTGTGATTCCTCAACGTCTTTAAAGAGGTGATGGGTCCCAACAACCATGTAAGTCTACGGTAGCGCCCCGGCCGTCTGTACGAGGCCAAAATGCGGAAACAAAAAACTTTTTCAAACTAGAAACCGGCGCTACCGCGGACTATAAACCCAGATCAGGCCATTAACCACTACTAGCTAACTAGAGAAAGGGTAGAGAACTATACCGAGCGATCCGTGTCCTTCGGTCTTTGGCCACCATCCCGATCTCCTCGCCGTATCTCCGGTCTCGATCTCCTCGTCGGAAAGGGCACCACATCACCGAGTCTTTTTACGGGCTCCCACCTCTGAACCGAGGCAACTCGGACACGAAGTTGGCAAGCCGACGTGTCCAAGATTGCTGTAGACTGAGTATAGAATACTATGTCTCGAGGAGGTTTATGAAGTTGCCACAATGGAGGTGAAGAGGAAAAATCAATGGAGATGAACTTTAAAATGGAGCTATGGACTTTGATGCAAGAAGAATGAGATGATATTTTTCACACATATTTTTTTTCTTTTTTATTTTTTCTTGTAGTGGCCGGCCATGTAATATGGTGGACGAAAAAGGCAAATGAAAAAATGTATGATCACAAGAAAATGAGTCACCTCAATATCCACATCAACTCCCATCTCATAAAGCAAGTAATGATGCACAAGAAAGGAATCAAAAGATACTAGAATTATCATGAACCCTCCACCACAAATAACACCCTCCACTTTACTAATTTGTACATTTGCAAATAAGCCCCTCCATGGAAAATTCAGCCAAGGAAAGAAAGAAAAGAAAATGGTCGAAACGCAATGAAAACTGGAAACTTCAAAAAAACGATCCCGTAATAAATTACAGGAAAACCCCGTGATTGTATATACATACCCGCATTTGTATTCCGACCGAATACAAATGCAATGAGACAAAATCTACACAGTATAATACTAGGACCCGGCTTAAACTAAAGCCCGCTAGTATTATCCGTCCGAAACACGACACGTGCACAAGTGCACGCGTATGTTCGAACCATGCCATAAATCCATACGGCCTCTACAATGTTTCGCCCGAAACTTGAGAAATTGTCTGTGGGGGACTCTAAAGACTCGTCAATATTTTGGCTGTGGATTTAACCACTAGCACGTCAGAGGTATTAGCCGTACGTAACGGGCTATCGGGTATTGACCAAAAGGGACGTCGATGAGCGAACTCATCCTGACACCCTACTGAGCCTGTCAGTGACAATATCTGTACAGTCCGGTCCGTTCGTCTATGAGCATCGCATGGCGGGCCTAGGGGGTTGGTAAAAGTCAGACCCCCAAAAGCGGTACAAGTCATGTCGGAGTGTAGCCCAGAACACCCTGAGATACTACTGGAATACCTACCAGTAAATCTCCTGCCTTGGCCAAGGACTTTGTGTAATGGCTCTCCTAGACACAGCGTGATCTCAACCCCAATACCGGGAGAGACGAACCCCTGCCGATCCGCTTACTGCCTCCATGTGGTTCGGGACTGTACCCAACTAAAACCTGTTTGCACGACTCCTTTGAGCTATGGTAGGTAGTAATCAAAGTACAGTGGGAACTCACACGAGACAAATGATGATCTCAGGTCGATGAACTAACCTGTATACATGTCACCAGGGAACTGCTATCTGACGCTAGGTATAATAGCAACTAGCATGTTCCTGGCGAGTCATGTCCGGTGTACTCAAAACCCAATGAGCACCTGTATACATCTTAGGTGATCCAACTGACACCAATGGCTTGTGAGACCGGCCACCGCCCCTCGTCGGGGTCTCGACTGTATACACTAGTCTAGTAATGGAGTATCGATGCTCAGTCTCGAAACTCTTACGACTAGGGACCTTTTAAGGATGTGCTTATAGACCCCAGCTCCCATGTATATGATCGCCATCATACTGCTGGTCGTTAAGCAAGAATCCTAAGGGCTCTATCAACGTGTAATAGTGACCTGTAAGGTCACCTGAAGCAGTACACGATGATAAAGATAAACCAGATATCATACTATCATCTTAAGTAAGACTGTCCTATCGGTATAGGTCCTCCCTCAATCATTGTAATCACGTGCCTGTGATCCAATAATTGACTTTGAGGGCACTATATCCAACAATCTCCCACTTGCACTCAAGGCTAATTATTGCGATGTCGCATACTCACAGCCCGTGTGATACCGAACACCCAACTCCTCTACTAATCAGTCTCACAAAGCCCGTTTGCGAAACTATTGCGTTTGAGGAATAGCCTCAGTGAGTGTATCCGCCCTTATGTTTCTTTCTATGTCTCTATTTATCTCAAGTTCGCGGAGAAAACCATCTCCCGAAATGAGCAATATCTGTCTTAGAATATGTCTAGATATCTGATGGGACTTAGTTCATAAATGAACTCTAAATCCAAACTTCTTAGACTGTATCGTCAACTGAAACCAATCAGTATCCTGCGCCATGCCTCCCTCAGTATCCGCTTGGACCACCTGTCCAAAATACTGCCCCTTGTCAGAGGGAAAACTATAACTCTGACAGCCACTCTGTCATCGAGGTCACCTTGGAAGCCTGGAATGATAACCGTCTCCCAAAGGAGGCTGTCGTTATCATATCCCTAGAACATCCACTTATGTTCTAAAACTGCTTCCGAATGTTTCTCCAGGATTAGATCAATATCAACTTATTGCATCTTGTGCAAAAACAACATCTGGTGTGGTACTTGACATCTCATGATCAACTCAATTGCCTAAGCAAGTGATCTGCCAATCATGCACATCCCTCTCCCCTTTAGTCTGTAAGACACCTTTAGAGAGGGTGACTCCATCACCTGCAGGTACACTACCATGCCTAGAGTCGTCCATTCTAAAGCACATTTAGAATGCTGTCTAAGTACCCAGATTGGGAAACTACCCAAATCTAGATCTAAAACCATAGATCTAGTAACCAGAATGTCTGATATAATATCCAAGTCCTATGTGGATAAACCACTGTGTGACAACCAGAGTATAATCGATCGTAGTGCAGGAATATCACTTCCTACCGTGTTTATGTCATCCAAATATTAGGACATCACACCCTACTACCTTCTTAACAGATCCATCCCCTATTCTGATGAAGTCAAACCTATGACTGTCACATCAGAAATAGATGATCTATCTCAGCTATATCCACTTTAGTCTATAAATAAACATAAGCCACTTGTCCACTATGCTTCCGCTGCTCCCACTGACTACGACAACCCTCTGGCAGAGTCATATACACGTATGCTTCTAAAGCCAGTTCAGAACGACGCTATACTCATCCTCCTGCCGGGTCTCACAGTCTGGAACAACAGCAATGGCAAGTCTGGGTAAACAAGAACCTCCCCGTCACCGTCCTTGAGCATACCGAAGTACCTCTCGAGTGCCTGAGGTTACCCACCATATCTGCGGAGTGGCCAATGGAATGCCAAACTAGATTGAATCTTTAGGTCCTTATCAAATTTTCAGTAATCGTTTGCGGTTCTGGAATCACTTCCAGTTCTAGCATACTCCCACTACTGTTTTCTGAAAAAATCCATTTTTATTAAAACTGTTGCGAATCAAGAACAATATTACTATTGATCTTTCAGATGGTAGAAAGTTAACCCTCGTCATAACCCGGGTCAACCCACAAACAGCCATTACAGAAACGTGCCTTGAGTTATCCAGAGTCTGGTTTTAAGCATAAGCCGGACAACTCCCCGTACCTTAACAATGTTAAGATATGAACTATTCTATATCCAATATAGAAACAGAGGCACTGATTTAATTGGAACCAGATTCAAATCATGCAGCTGTCTCCAGTGCATGTCAACTAAATGGAAGGAGGCCAATCAGCATTACTCAACTTAGGAATGCATCCAGATATGAGTAACCTGAAAGAGAAACAAGTTTCTCGACACCATTACTATCAACTAAATACCATACACAAGTATCTACATCTTCGATTACCTTGAAGAATCCCGATACTTGAAACACCTGGTTCTCTACTTTATTCATATACCTATAACTTCTCAAAACTTGGACCTTGTGTTTCTATGAAACACTTGTCTAAGAACTAAAGAACTCATAAGTAAACAGAATATAGTACGAGTACCAACCCCTCTGTCCTCATGGACACTGGACAACATACAATACTCTGTATAAGTCCCCTGAGTCTAATAACTCATTCCCTGTGTGTCGTAGGTTGAAAACTGTACTTATGGTTAAGAAGAATTACACCGCTGTTTAATGCTCCTTACCTAACCATCCACTGATATAGGTAAATGTCATAAACATAATTTCAAAAAGTTATATCTCACTTTATAAAAATAAACGTGCAGATATATCAATTTGAAATTGGTGCATTATAACGGATATTCAAAACCAAATATTTGCCGTTCGGCAAACAATCCAGGTGATTTCCTCAAATACCTGTTGGAGATAGTGCCCTCAGAGTCAATTATTGGATCACAGGCACGTGATTGCAATGATTGAGGGAGGACCTATTCCGGTAGGACAGTCTTACTCAAGATGATAGTATGCTATCTGGTTTATCTTTATCATCGTGTACTGCTTTAGGTGACCAGACAGGTCGCTATTACACGTTGATAGAGCCCCTAGGATTCTTGCTTGACTGCCAGCAGTATGAGGGCGATCATATACGTGGGAGCTGGTAGTCTATAAGCACATCCTTGAAAGGTCCCTAGTCGTGGGAGTTTCGAGACAGGGCATCGATACTCCAGAGTAGACTAGTGTATACAGTCGAGACCCCGACGAGGGGCGGTGGCTGGTCTCACAAGCCACTTGTGTCAGTTGGTTCACCTAAGATGTATACAGGTGCTCATTGGGTTATGAGTACACCAGACAGGACTCGCCGGGAACCTGCTAGTTGGGATAATACCATACATCAGATAGCAGTTCCCAGGTGACATGTGTACAGGTTAGTTCATCGACCTGGGGATCGTCATTTGTCTCGTGTGAGTTCCCACTGTACTTTGATTACTACCCTACCACGGCTCAAAGGAGTCGTGCAAACAGGTTTTAGTTGGGTACAGTCCCGAGCCACATGGAGGCAGTGAGCGGATCTTCAGGGGTTCGTCTCTCCCGGTATTGGGGGTGAGGTCGCACTGTGTCTAGGAGAGCCACTACACAAAGCCCTCGGCCGAGGCAGGAGATTTACTGGTAGGTATTCCAGTAGTATCTCAGGGTGTTCTGGGCTACACTCCGACACGACTTGTACCGCTTTTGGGGGTCTGACTTTTACCAATCCCCTAGGCCCGCCATGCGATGCTCATAGACGAACGGACCAGACTGTACGGATATTGTCACCGACAGGCTCAGTAGGGTGTCAGGATGAGTTCGCTCATCGACGTCCCTTTTGGTCAATAGCTGGTAGCCCGTCACGTATGGCTAATACCTCTGACGTGCTAGTGGTTAAATCCACAGCCATAGTATTGACGAGTCTTTAGAGTCCCCCACAGACCAGTTGCTCAAGTTTCGGGCGAAACGCTGTAGAGGCCGTATGTAGATATGGCAGGGTTCGATCAGATACGTGCGGTATTGCAAGGATCAGGATCGGACGGATAATACTAGCGGGCTTTGGTTTAAGCCGGATCCTAGTATTGTACAGTGTAGATTTTGTCTCATTGCATTTGTATTTCGGTCGGAATACAAATGCGGGTGTGTATACACAGCAGCGGGGTTTTCCTGTAATTTATTACAGGATCAGTTTTCTTGGAGTTGCCAGTTTGTTTTCCGTTTCAGCCATATTTCTTTATATCTTTCATTGGATGAAGATTGGTGGAGGAGGGCTTATTTGCATTTGTGCAAATAAGCTTTGTGGAGGGTGTTATTTGCATATTGTTGTATCATGATAATTCCTCCACCATTTGACTTCATTTGACTTCTTCTTTTCATCATGGCTTGACTTTTGAGTCATCATAGTTGTTGATGATTAGGTTGTTGGAGTGTTGGTTTTGAAGCAATCATGGTTGTTGATGATTGGTTGATGGAGTGAGAGTTTTAGTGGGTGATCATTTCCTTTTTCATGATAACCCTTTTCTCTCTCTTGTTTTGGGCTCACTCCTTTGTGATACACACACTCCCTCTCTCATTCTTGAATCCCCATTATTCTTGGCCGGCCAAGCAAGGAGAAGGGGGTGCCCATTTTTGATGTGGGAATTTTTGCTCCTTTCATGTTACAAAATTCCCAAGTTCATCCACAAAAGGCTTTGATCTATTTTCCTCCACAAAAAGGCAACTCCCTACAACCCCAAATGAGACATAGCTTCTACACTATTCTACAGCAAATCTTGGGCACGTCTACTCGCCAGCTTCGTGCCCGAGTTGCCTCGGTCCAGAGGTGGGAGCCCGTAAAAGAAGCCGGCGACGTGGTGCCCTTCCGGCGACGAGGTGGAGACCGGAGATTCCGCGGGGAGACCGGGACGACGACGAGAAGACCGAAGGACATGGATCGCTCGGTATATCTCTCTAGATAGCTAGGACTAGATTAATGGTACGATCCGGGTATTTAGTGCGCGGTGGTGCCGGTTTGAAAAGTTAAAGAATGGCATCGCTTCCGCATTCCGGCGTCGGATCGATGGCCGGGGCACCGCCGTGCACTTACAGTGGTATCAGAGCCTCGCCATTAACCTAATCTAGCTTGGTCTAGTATGTTTAAAGCTTCGATCGAACAAAAATTCCAAAAAACCGCGTTTTCATGCATATCAGTTTTCTGTCGAAATTTTTTTGGCTCCAAAATTTTTTCAGTATGTTGCAGAATGATGTGCAGGGAATTTTAAGCATTCTGGGAAAATTTGGTCATGTGATGTCACCTTATCACCGCGGAACCGCGGCCAAACCCATGCATTGGCCGCGGTTCCGCCGCAGTATAGACTGTTCACTGTACCCAAATTTTCCAGAGATCTTCTGAGTTCAAAATGGGGTTTTTGGAATGTTATTTTTTGGGCCCAGATTTCTTTGAGTGCTACAGTAGTGCTTGGGGCCCACTTGGTAATTTTTGGTCGATCGAATAATTTAAACATATTAGTTCACAGTATTTACATTATATCTGCGACCGTGAATGTCACTTGATCGGTAAATCCTGTCTAACTGCTATAGCCCGGTTAGACGGATTTGCGAACGTGACATTCACGTTGATGTTCTGTGTTTGTGCTGTGATGTTGCAGATCGGTCGTGGGGGATAGCCTGGATGCAATGCTAGTACAGTTTTTGTTGTATTATGTTCATTTGATATTGCGGGGTGAGCGTCCGACATGTGGACTGCCGTCACTGCCTGTTTGTATTATTATTTTGGGGCACGACCAGGTTGCGGTCGATGTACCCGTTGTTTGTATATTTTACTTTCTGTACTAGGATTGCCCCGCGGAGGGGTGCACGGATAGCCGGATTCTAGAGGGCAACAAGCCCGCATCTCATGGCATTGAGATGGAGGGGGTTTTACTCTAGAATTGGCGGGCTATTCGCCGCACTCGTAGGGGGTACAGGTTGACCCAGGAGGGGTGCCCAAGTTATCGGATTCCGTGAAGTGCTGGGTGGTCCATTCACGTTGCTGAAGGGGGCTGCCTCGCTTCAGGTTTTGGCGGGTAACTTGCCGTGCACGTAGGGGTCTAGGATTTCATTGCACAGGCTATCCACACGACCAGGGGAACGTCGGGTTTCAGTAGCGGCTCTGTGAAACCCGGGGATCTCAGATATCTGTATTGTTCTGTGATGCTGTACATTTCTGTGATGTTGCATTTTATCACGCCTTGAGCGAAAATTATATATTATATATATATTAGTAGATGTTGTATATGTTTTGCATCCGTGCTAGTCCAGTCCCCGCTCTGTCGTTAGTTAGCTAACCTAACGGGTAATGACGGGACCCAGTGGCGAATGCGGATGGCATATACGTACATCAGTATATTTTCGTTCTTTGTGGTGTGATCAATTGATGGGACTGCGTTGATTCGGATCAATGCAAGTTAAAAACAAACCTAATCTGATGTTGTTGGAACATTTTTCAAAAAGCTGTTATTGCAAGGGCGTTCACTTTTGTTTTGCATCGTGGTATTCAGTTGGAATATCCTGCTCCTCAGTCGACGAGGGAAGGGCCGAGATCCCTTCACCGGGAGTGACCCCTTGGACAGAAGTTTGCGTCAGGGAAATAACTTCACTATAGCCGATTACTTTTGCTTTGCATCGTGGTATTCAATTGGAATATCCTGCACCTCATTCTACGAGGAAAGAGCCGAGATCCCTTCACCGGGAGAAATCTCTTTAGCAAAGGTTTTCGTTACTATATTTTTATAAAAGCTATCCAGTTCCTTCAACGATATCAAGTTCATTACGTTAAAGGTTTTCGCCAGAAACCATTCGTAGCCCTCCGTCGTTTCATATGGATAGTCAATAGTATTCAAGCTGTGTTTGTTGGCCATAGTCAAGGCACAGTGTTTGGTAGCTATTGGGTGTTCATATGCTGCATAGATAGATGCGTTGGTTTGGGACAGTCATATAGCCTTGTTGGCCCTAGTCAAGGGCTTGTACGGGTGGGTTCAAATCAACCTGGACAATGACGGGTAGAACTTGACATGTGACTTATGATTTGTTGGCCTTAGTCAAGGTCATAAGAGCATGGGGCAAAAATCACATCGGGAGTTTCTAAAGAAACTGAAACTTGCCAGCTATGCGCATACTTTCTGGAGTGTGATGACGTGAGCGGATTCCGTCACGTTATTATGCGATGATAGTTGGATCCTGATTCCCACTGATGAGTTGGTTTACTCCTCGGGTGATCCCGACTAATTCTTCTTTCAGGTTTGGAGGAGAATTTGACGGTACAGTGGGAGGTTTCCTGATTAGATAAATTGGTAACCATTCTGATCTAGGTTAGAGTGCACGCTGAGTGTTTCTTTTCTCTTTCTCTTTGGCAGTGACCATTGACCCGACCCTAGACTATGACTCAGTGACCAAAATTAACCGAACCTTCTTAACACTAGCTTTTGGATTGTCAGAGTTGCAAACCTCATTGCCACTCCTACTTTTACCCTTTTCTCCAGGACACCCCGTATTACTACGAACGTCCACTTCCATTGGACAAAACCATCGTATGGTTATATACGAACTCGAAGGGATTTATTCGAGGATGGTTTCCGGTTCTGGAGAAAACGAATAGGACTATTCAGTTGTCTTTTTCTTTTACCTTCTCTCAGGTTGCGAGTACTCCTTGGTTTAGGAGATAGTACACCTATTACGCAAATTGGATAGTCTTCTTCCAAACCGTAGGCAGGTGCCGACCGGTAGGGAATGAAGAAAACCAATTAGCATAACGATGGTGTACAGAAGGTATTAAGTAAAGACATATCAAGGGATTAGAAGGAGGGCAATGTAAATTGTGACTGATATTCACGACCAAACCAAGTATTTCGTTACCACTCCCACTTCACCTTTGTATTTCTCCAGGACACTCCGTATCACTACGAAGATCCACAGTTTATTGGATACTCCATCGTATGGTTATATACGAACTCGAAAGGAACTTGTTCCAGTTCGGGGATGGATTCTGGTTCAGGAGAAATAGGAATAAGGTTTATTCGGTTATCTTTTATCTTCACCTTCTCTCGCATTGCGAGTGCTCCTAGGATTAGGACAGTACACCCATTATGCTTATTGGATAGTCTTCTTCCAAACCATAGGCTGGTGCCAAGTGGTAGGGAAGGAAGAAAACCATTTGGCCTAAAGGGGTGTGCAGAAGGTAATGAGTAAAGACATATGAAGGGATGTGGAGAGATGGCATAGAAATATACGGTTACAGTTGTGAATATGATAATGGAAGAGGCATTACTAGGAATACCAGAATACCCGTAAAACATTTCAATGTTTCAGTTTCACTGTGTACTGTTAAAAGAAAACTGATTTCCCAATTAGATACTTGCTCCAGGGTATGTATTTACCAGGTTTGATTCTCACATCTGTATGGTTTTACAGATGATGAGTGGGAGTAAGTTATTGGGAATTGGGTGATCATCCTCATTATATCGGGATTCGTTGTAATCGGTGATATTTGAGGAAGTCACCTGGGTTGTTTGCCGGACGGCAAATATATGGTTTTGAATATCCGTTGTTATGCACCAATTTCAAATTGATATATCTGTACATCTATTTTTTTAGAGTGAGATATACCTTTTTGAAATTATGTCTATGGCATTTACCTATATCAGTGGATGGTTAGGTAAGGAGCATTGAACATCGGTGTAATTCTTCTTAACTAAAGTACAGTTTTCAACCTATGACGCACAGGGAATGAGTTATCAGACTTAAGGGACTTATACAGAGTATTGTATATTGTCCAGTGTCCACTAGGACATAGGGGTTGGTTCTCGTACTATATTCGGTTTACTTATGACTTCTCTAATTTTTAGACAGGTGTTTCGTAGAAACACAAGGTCTGAGTTTTGAGAAGTTATAGGTATAAGAATAGAGTAGAGAACCAGGTGTTGCAAGTATCGGGATTCTTCAAGGTGATCGAAGATGTAGATACTTGTGTGTGGTATTCAGTTGATAGTAATGACTAAGAGAACTTGCTTCTCTTTCAGATTACTCATAATTGGAAGCATTCCTAAGTTGAGGAACACTGATCGGCCTCCTTCCATTTAGTTGACATGCGCTAGAGACAGCTGCATGATTTGAATCTGTTTCAGTTAAATCAGTGCCTCTGTTTCTATATTGGATATAGAACAGTTCATATCTTAACGATGTTAAGGTACGGAGAGTTGTCCGGCTTATGCTTAAAACCAGACTCTGGATAACTCAAGGCACGTTTCTGTAATGGCTGTTTGTGGGTTGACCCAGGCTATGGCGAGGGTTGATTTTCTACCATCTGGAAGATTAATAGTGATATTGTTCTTGACTCGCCACAGTTTTAATAAAAATGGATTTTTTTTTTCAGAAAACAGTAGCGGGAGTATGGTAGAACTGGAAGTGATTCCAGAACCGCAAACGATTACTGAAGATTTGATAGGAACCTAAAGATTCAATCTGGTTTGATATTCCATTGGCCACTCCGCAGATATGGTGGGTAATCTCGGGCACCCGAGAGGTACTCTGGTAGCCTCAAGGACGGTTGCAGGGAGGTTCTTGTTTACCCAGACTTGCCATTACTGTTGGTCCAGACTGTGAGACCCGGCGGGAGGATGAGTATAGCGTCGTTCTAAACTAGCTTTAGAAGTGAACGTCTATATGACTCTGCCAGAGGGTTGTCGTAGTCAGTGGGAGCAGCGGAAGCATTGGTGGACAGGTGGCTTATGTCTATTTATAGACTAAAGCAGATATAGCGGAGATAGATCATCTATTTCTAACGTGACAGTCATAGATTTGACTTCATCAGAATAGGGGATGGATCTGTTGAGAAGGTAGTAAGGTGTGATGTCATGGTGTTTGGATGACATACACAGAGTAGGAAGTGATATTCCTATACTACGATCGGTTATATTTTGGTCGTCACACAGTGATTTCTCCACACAGGACTTAGATATTATATCTGACATTCTGGTTACTAGATCTATAGATCTAGATTATGGTGGTTTCCCCAATCAGGGTACTTTGACAGCATTCTAAGAGTATTTAGAATGGATGACTCCTGGCATGGTGGTGTACCTGCAGGTAATGGAGTCACCCTCTCTAAAGGTGTCTTACAGATTAAAGGGGAGAGGGATGTGCATGATTGGCAGATCACTTGCTTAGGCAATTGAGTCAATCATGGGATGTCAAGTACCACACCAGATGTTGTTCTTGCAGTAGGTGCAATGAGTTGATATTGATCCATTCCTGGAGAAACAGTCGGAAGCAGTTTTAGAACATAAGTGGATGTTCTAGGGATGTGATAACGACAGCCTCATTCGGGAGACAGTTATCATTCCAGGCTTCCAAGGTGACTTGGACGACAGGGAGGTTGTCAGAGTTATAGTTTTCCCTCTAATGAGGGACAGTATTTTGGACAGGTGGTCCAAGGAAATACTGAGGGAGGCATGGCGCAGGATACTGATTAAGTTCAGTTGACGATACAGTCTAAGAAGTTTGGATTTGGAGTTCATTTATGAGATAGGTCCCATCAGACATCCAGACACATTCTAAGACAGGTATTGCTCATTTCAGGAGATGGCTTTCTCCACGTACTTGAGATATAGAGAGACATAGAAAGAAACATCACAGCGGATCCACTCACTAAGGCTATTCCTCGAACGCAATAGTTTCTCAAACGAGCTTTGTGAGACTGACTAGTAGAGGAGTTGGGAGTTCGGTATCACACGGGCTGTGAGTATGCGACATCGCAATAATTAGCTTTGAGTGCAAGTGGGAGATTGTTGGAGATAGTGCCCTCAGAGTCAATTATTGGATCACAGGCACGTGATTGCAATGATTGAGGGAGGACCTATTCCGGTAGGACAGTCTTACTCAAGATGATAGTATGCTATCTGGTTTATCTTTATCATCGTGTACTGCTTTAGGTGACCAGACAGGTCGCTATTACACGTTGATAGAGCCCCTAGGATTCTTGCTTGACTGCCAGCAGTATGAGGGCGATCATATACGTGGGAGCTGGTAGTCTATAAGCACATCCTTAAAAGGTCCCTAGTCGTGGGAGTTTCGAGACAGGGCATCGATACTCCAGAGTAGACTAGTGTATACAGTCGAGACCCCGACGAGGGGCGGTGGCCGGTCTCACAAGCCACTGGTGTCAGTTGGTTCACCTAAGATGTATACAGGTGCTCATTGGGTTATGAGTACACCGGACATGACTCGCCGGGAACCTGCTAGTTGGGATTATACCGGACGTCAGATAGCAGTTCCCTGGTGACATGTGTACAGGTTAGTTCATCGACCTGAGGATCGTCATTTGTCTCGTATGAGTTCCTACTGTACTTTGATTACTACCCTACCACGCTCAAAGGAGACATGCAAACAGGTTTTAGTTGGGTACAGTCCCGAGCCACATGGAGGCAGTGAGCGGATCTTCAGGGGTTCGTCTCTCCCGGTATTGGGGGTGAGGTCGCTCTGTGTCTAGGAGAGCCATTACACAAAGCCCTCGGCCGAGGCAGGAGATTTACTGGTAGGTATTCCAGTAGTATCTCAGGGTGTTCTGGGCTACACTCCGACACGACTTGTACCGCTTTTGGGGGTCTGACTTTTACCACCCCCCTAGGCACGCCATGCGATGCTCATAGACGAATGGACCGGACTGTACGGATATTGTCACTGACAGGCTCAGTAGGGTGTCAGGATGAGTTCGCTCATCGACGTCCCTTTTGGTCAATAGCTGGTAGCCCGTCACGTATGGCTAATACCTCTGACGTGCTAGTGGTTAAATCCACAACCATAGTATTGACGAGTCTTTAGAGTCCCCTACAGACCAGTTGCTCAAGTTTCGGGCGAAACGCTGTAGAGGCCGTATGGAGATATGGCAGGGTTCGATCAGATACGTGCGGTATTGCACGGATCAGGATCGGATGGATAATACTAGCGGGCTTTGGTTTAAGCCGGATCCTAGTATTGTACAGTGTAGATTTTGCCTCATTGCATTTGTATTTCGGTTGGAATACAAATGTGGGTGTGTATACACAGCAGCGGGGTTTTCCTGTAATTTATTACAGGATCAGTTTTTTTGGAGTTGCCAGTTTGTTTTCCGTTTCAGCCATATTTCTTTGTATCTTTCATTAGCTGAAGATTGGTGGAGGAGAGCTTATTTGCATTTGTGCAAATAAGCTTTGTGGAGGGTGTTATTTGCATATTGTTGTATCATGATAATTCCTCCACCATTTGACTTCATTTGACTTCTTCTTCTTTTCATCATGGCTTGACTTTTGAGTCATCATGGTTGTTGATGATTAGGTTGTTGGAGTGTTGGTTTTGGAGCAATCATGGTTGTTGATGATTGGTTGATGGAGTGAGAGTTTTAGTGGGTGATCATTTCCTTTTTCATGATAACCCTTTTCTCTCTCTTGTTTTTGGCTCACTCCTTTGTGATACACACACTCCCTCTCTCATTCTTGACTCCCCATTATTCTTGGCCGGCCAAGCAAGGAGAAGGGGGTGCCCATTTTTGATGTGGGAATTTTTGCTCCTTCCATGTTACAAAATTCCCAAGTTCATCCACAAAAGGCTTTGATCTATTTTCCTCCACAAAAAGGCAACTCCCTACAACCCCAAATGAGACATAGCTTCTACACTATTCTACAGCAAATCTTGGGCACATCGACTCTCCAGCTTGGTGCTCGAGTTGCCTCGGTCCAGAGGTGGGAGCCCGTAAAAGAAGCCGGCGACGTGGTGCCCTTCCGGCGACGAGGTGGAGACCGGAGATTCCGCGGGGAGATCGGGACGACGACGATAAGACCGAAGGACACGGATCGCTCGGTATATCTCTCTACCCCCTCTCTAGATAGCTAGGACTAGATTAATGGCACGATCCGGGTATTTAGTGCGCGGTGGTGCCGGTTTGAAAAGTTAAAGAATGGCATCGCTTCCGCATTCCGGCGTCGGATCGACGGCCGGGGCGCCGCCGTGCACTTACAATACCACCAATTACAACGAATCCCGATATAATGAGGATGATCACCCAATTCCCAATAACTTACTCCCACTCATCATCTGTAAAACCATACAGATGTGAGAATCAAACCTGGTAAATACATACCCTGGAGTAAGGACTAATTGGGAAATCAGTTTTCTTTTAACAATACACAGTGAAACTGAAACATGTAAATGTTTCGAAGGGGTATCCGGGTACTCTTAGTAATGCCTCTTCCATTATCATATTCACAACTGTAACCGTATATTTCTTTGCCATCTCTCCAAATCCCTTCATATGTCTTTAGTCATTACCTTCTGTACACCTCTTTAGGCCAAATGGTTTTCTTCCTTCCCTACCGTTCGGCACCAGCCTATGGTTTGGAAGAAGACTATCCAATAAGCATAATGGGTGTACTGTCCTAATCTTAGGAGCACTCGCAAACTGAAAAAAGGTGAAGATAAAATACAACTGAATAAAACCTTATTCCTATTTCTCCTGAACCAGAATCCATCCCCGAACTGGAACAAGTTCCTTCGAGTTCGTATATAACCATACGATAGAGTATCCAATAAACTATGGATCTTTGTAGTGATACGGAGTGTTCTGGAGAAATACAAAGGTGAAGTGGGAGTGGTGATGAAATACTTGGTTTGGTCGTGAATAGCAATCGCAGTTTACTTTGCCCTCTTACTAATCCCTTTATTTGTCTTTACTTAATACCTTCTATACACCATCGTTAGGCTGATTGGTTTTCTTCATTCCCTACCGTTCGGTACTTGCTTATAGTTTGGAAGAAGACTATCCAATAAGCGTAATAGGTGTACTGTTCTAATCCAAGGAGTACTCGCAACCTGAGAGAAGGTAAAAGGAAAAGACAACTGAATAGTCCTATTCGTTTTCTCCAGAATCGGAACCATCCTCGAATGAATTCCTTCGAGTTCGTATATAACCATACGATGGTTTTATCCAATGGAAGTGGATGTTCGTAGTAATACGGGGTGTTCTGGAGAAAAGGGTAAAAGTAGGAGTGGCAATGAGGTATGCAACTCTGACAATCCAAAAGCCAGTGTTTTAAGAAGGTTCGGTTAATTTAGTCACTGAGTCATAGTCAAGGGTCGGGCCATGGTCGCTGCTAAAGAGAGAGAGAAAAGAAACACTCTGCGTGCACTCTAATCTAGATCAGAATGGTTATCAATTTATCTAATCAGGAAACCTCCCACCGTAACCTCAAATTCTCCTCCAAACCTGAAAGAAGAATTAGTCGGGATCACCCGAGGAGTAAACCAACTAATCAGTGGGAATCGGGATCCAACTATCATCGCATGATAACGTAATGGAATCCACTCACGTTATCACACTCCAGAAGGTATGCGCATATCTGGCAAGTTTCAGTTTCTTTAGAAACTCCCGATGTGATTTTTACCCCATGCTCTTATGACCTTGACTAAGGCCAACAAATCATAAGTCACATGTCAAGTTTTACCCGTCATTGTCCAGATTAATTTGAACCCATCCGTACAAGCCCTTGACTAGGGCCAATAAGGCTGTACGACTGTCCCAAACCAACGCATCTATCTATGTTGCAGAAAAGTAACAAATAGCTACCATACACTATGCCTTGACTAAGGCCAACAAACATAGCATGAATACTAAGTGCTACCTTTCTGAAATGACGGAGGGCTACGAATGGTTTTTGGCGAAAAACCTTTAACGTAATGAACTTGATATCGTTGAAGGAATCGGATAGCTTTTTATAAAAATATAGTGGCGAAAACCTTTGCTAAAGAGGTCACTCCTGGTGAAGGGATCTCGGCTCTTTCCCCGTAGAATGAGGTGCAGGATATTCCAACTGAATACCACGATGCAAAGAAAAAAGGCAATCGGCTATAGTGAAGTTATTACCCTGACGCAAACTTCTGTCCAAGGGGTCACTCCCGCTGAAGGGATCTCGGCCCTTGCCTCGTCGACCGAGGTGCTGGATATTCATAACCGAATACCACTGTGCAAAACAAAAGAGAACGCCCTTGCAATAACAGCTTTTTTTGAAAAATGTTCCAACAACATCAGATTAGGTTTGTTTAGCTTTGCATTGATCCGAATCAATGCAGTCCCATCAATTGATCACACCAATAAAGAATGAAAATAATGATGTACGTATATGCCATCCGCATTCGCCACCGGGTCCCGTCATCACCCGTTAGGTTACTTAACTAACGACAGAGCGGGGACTGGACTAGCGCGGATGCAAAACATATACAACATCTACTAGTATATATATCAATATATAATAATCGCTCAAGGCGTGATAAAATGCAACATCACAGAAATGTAATAAGTATCACAGAACAATACAGATAATCTGGGATCCCCGGGTTTTATAGAGCGGCTACTGAAACCCGACGTTCCCCTGGTCGTGTGGATAGCCTGTGCAATGAAATCCTAGACCCCTACGGGTGCAGCAAGTTTCCCTCTAAAACCTGAAGCGAGGCATCCCCCTTCAACAACGTGAATGGACCACCCAGCACTTCATGAAATCCGGTAACTTGAGCACCCCTCCTTGGGTCAACCTGTACCCCCTACGAGTGCGGCGAATAGCCCGCCAATTCTAGAGTGAAGCCCCCTCCGTATCAATGCCATGAGATGCGGGCTCGTTGCCTTCTAGAACCCGGCAACCCGTGCACCCCTCCATGGGGTAATCCTAGTACAGAAAGTAAAATATATACAACGGGTACATTGACCTCAGCCCGGTCGTGCACCAAAAGAATAATATACAAACAGGAAGTGACGGCAGTCCACATGTCGGACGCTCGCCCCGCAATATCAAATGTACAAATAAAACCAAACTGTACTACCATTGCATCCAGGCTATCCACCACGACAAATCCGCAACATCACAACACAACACAGAACATCAACGTGAATGTCACGTTCGCAAATCCGTCTAAAAGAGCTATAGCAATTATACAGGATTTACCGATCAAATGACATTCACGGTCGCAGATATAATGTAAATACTGTGAACTAACATGTTTTAAAATTTTCGATCGACAAAAATTCCCGAAGTGGGCCCCAAGCACAACTGTAGCACTCAAAATAAATCTGGGCCCAAACAGAATATACCAAAACCCCCAATTCCAACACAGAAAGAACTGTAGAAATTTTGGTTGACTATTGACTTGGAATGGCGGCGGAACCGCAGCCAATGCATATGTAAGGCCGCGGTTCCGCGGCGGAACAGTGGCAACATGAAACCAAATTTTCACAGATCTCTTAGAAAAGCCTGCACCTATTTCTGCAATGTACCAAATAATTTTTCGAGTACAAATAAAATTCGACAGAAAGTGCATATTTGAAACTGTGGTTTTTGGAAATTTCGTTCGATCGAGTTCTAAACACGTTAGATCAAGCTAGTAAAGGTTAATGGCGTGGCTCTGCTACCATGTAAGTCTACGGTAGCGCCCCGGCCGTCTGTACGAGACCAAAATGCGGAAATGAAAAACTTTTTCAAACTAGAAACCGGCGCTACCGCGGACTATAAACCCGGATCGGGCCATTAACCTACTACTAGCTAACTAGAGAAAGGGTAGAGAGCTATACCGAGCGATCCGTGTCCTTCGGTCTTTGGCCACCATCCCAATCTCCTCGCCGCATCTCCGGTCTCGATCTCCTCGTCGGAAAGGGCACCACATCACCGAGTCTTTTTACAGGCTTCCACCTCTGAACCGAGGCAACTCGGACACGAAGTTGGCAAGCCGACGTGTCCAAGATTGCTGTAGACTGAGTGTAGAATACTATGTCTGGAGGGGGTTTATGAAGTTGCCACAACGGAGGTGAAGAGGAAAAATCAATGGAGATGAACTTTGAAATGGAGCTATGGACTTTAATGCTAGAAGAATGAGATGAGATTTTTCACACATATTTTTTTCCTTTTTATTTTTTCTTGTAGTGGCCGGCCATGTAATATGGTGGAGGAAAAAGGCAAATGAAAAAATGTATGATCACAAGAAAATGAGTCACCTCAATATCCACATCAACTCCGATCTCATAAAGCAAGTAATGATGCACAAGAAAGGAATCAAAAGATGCTAGAATTATCATGAACCTTCCACCACAAATAACACCCTCCACTTTGCTAATTTGCACATTTGCAAATAAGCCCCTCCATGGAAAATTCAGCCAAGGAAAGAAAGAAAGGAAAATGGCCGAAACGGAATGCAAACTGGCAACTTCAAAAAAATGATCCCGTAATAAATTACAGGAAAACCCCATGATTGTATATACATACCCGCATTTGTCACCAGGGAACCCTCGACTAGGAACAGTTATAGGATGTACTCATCGACTACCGTGGCCCCACTAGTATGATCTCATCATAATCCCAGTAGTCGAGTACAGATCCTAAGGGCTTTATCAACATGTGAGAGAAAGACAATAAACCAATACAAGTCAACATATTAAGATAAAGTGAAACCAAATAGCATACTATCATGATGAGCAAGAAAGTTCTCTCTGTATATATCCAAGCATCCATCATATGTACAATAATGGCCTCTAGGGCATATACATAACTAACAATATAAAGGCCCCAAGACTTCAAGTCTCAGAAAAAAACGCTCTGCAAACTTTGAGAAGAACTCAAAGAGAAAGAAAGGCAAGCTTTTGAAGAAAAAAGATCATTTCTTCAGCTTTAAAGGTAAAACAATTAATTCTTGAACAATAGAGATGAAAACATCTCGTAAAAAGAAAAATCGTCTTCTAAAAAGATCTTAGATCTATAAAAAAAGACCAAAGTCTTTGAATAAAAAGAAAAGATCAAGATCTAATCATAAAAAATATAAAAAGAAGTATTTTACTTCATTCATAGATCTTCTGATCTACAAAGGCAGAGCCTTTTAATAAAAAATAAGAACTTTGGTTCTTGGATCTTGAGGCAAGGCCTCCTTTGAAGAACATAAACTTGTTCTTTGATCTTAAATTTGATCTGATGCGCTTTGCGCTACTGGAAAGTGTCTTGCACTCATGAACTGCGCCCTTGCGCTCCTTGGACTGGCGCATCGCGCTATAACATGCCACGTGTCAACCCCAGACACAGCTTGCGCTTTGCGCTCCTGAAAACAGCGCACTGCGCTCTTGGGTTGGCGCTCAGCGCCAAGCGCACCACGTGCCGCTCACTGGCGCATCCACAAACTGGCGCAGCGCGCTCATAAATTAAAAGCGCATTGCGCTAACAAACTAGCGCTTAGCGCTAAGCGACACGTGTCACCCTCATGTGCGCTAGCGCAATGCGCTCTCTAATTGGCGCAAAGCGCTTGATGCGCCATGTGGCACATTGTCAGAACACCACTTTGTTCCTGATAAATGCTATGCATTTAATACCAAACAAAATGTCAGAGCCCAATGCTTAGCATTATTAAAAAGGGCCGAGCCCAAGTAAAGGCTTAATAGCCAGAACAGAAATAAAATGTTCAAATATTTTAATTGGACTTAGCCCAATTCTGGCCATAAGTCCTCAACTTATTTTAAAATGAGCACATCTGCTCTTTCAACTAAATCACCCCGGTTCAAGGGTACATCTCTTCACTCCTTTGATATTTGTCGTTGTAATTCCTCAACGTCTTCAAAGAGATGACGGGTCCCGACGACCACATATTTTTACGGACTGTGGGATCCTTAAACTGATGGACCATGACGTCCTTAACCTCGACCGTGATGTCTTAAAACTAACATCGGACTGTGGAGTCCTTAAATCCACGGACTATGATGTCCTTAACCTCGACCGTGATGTCTTAAAACTAACATTGGACTGTGGAGTCCTTAAATCCACGGACTATGATCTCCTTAACCTTAACCGTGATGTCTTAAAACTAACGTCGGACTGTCGAGTCCTTAAATCCACGAACTATGACGTCCTTAACTTTGACCGTGATGTCTTAAAACTGATATCGGACTGTGAGGTCCTTAAACTCACGGACTATGATGTCCTTAACCTCGACCGTGACATCTTAAAACTAACGTCGGACTGTGGAGTCCTTAAATTCACGGACTATGATGTCCTTAACCTCGACCGCGATGTCTTAAAACTAACATTGGACCTAATGTCCTTAAACTAATTATCGACCGCAATGTCATTAAACTAAACAAAAGAGCCCAATTGCTCTTTTGTTGGATCTAAACGATCCTTTTAAGTTGATCTTAGTCTAGAATTAGACTAACGTGTCTTTAACAAATGTTTAAGTTGATCTTAGCCTCAAATAAGGCTAACGTATCCTGTAACGTTTTAAAATAAATAAATAAATAATTAAATAAATAAAATCCTTTAAGTGAATTTTCTGATTTTCGGTAAAGTAAAACGTATTTTTCATAAAACTAAACCGTAATTATTTTTCATTATAAATTTTAAAAAGTCCTTTTTTAATTATGTAATTACTAGTAAATGGTGTTTATTTAGTAACTTATAAATTTTTAGTTTAATTAAATATTTTTCCTAAATTAATTATTTTAAATATTAACATAAGCTTTATTTATACATTAAATTAGTGTAAATTGTAAATTGCAATGGGTTTATTTTTTCAAAAGTGAACCATTGCATATTAGAATCTATTGTGTATCATGCAAAATTTATTTCCAAATTTTTCCATGTTTTTAGAATTTTCTTTAGTTTTATTAGAATAAAAGTGAATAAAATTAAATAAATGATGAAAAGACATAAGTATATGTAAATTATTGGTGAATCTTCTACACAATTCCTCACTCTTTCTTTCTCTCCCTCACTCCCATGTTGTGGCCGGCCCTCACCCCCCCCATGGCAGCCCCCTATTTTCCAAGTTCTCTTTCCTTCAAAAATCCTCCAAATTTCATCAAAAATTCAAATAAAAATCCACAAATTCCTGATTTAAATCCTACCCATTATTCTTTGTTCATCTAGCATGGATCTTGGAGTAGAAAACCAATCTTTTGGAGGCATATTTTCATGTTGGATCTCATATGTGAGGTATAATTCTAAGCCCTTGGTTTGAATGTTAGTAAATTGCTTAATTTAGCTTAATTAAGAGTTTAATTAGTTTGTAAATTGGTTCTATTGCTAAATAAAAAAAAATCAAGAGAGGGTTTTAAAAGGAAGTTTGGGTTTTTATTAATTGAGTAGGGTTATAATAAGTAGCTTAACATTTTTAGAAGGGAAAAATCTAGCATGGTTGATGTATTATAATTTGTTCATTCAAAATGGTTTAAATTAAGCAATTTTGCTAACTAGGTTTCTATAAAACATATATATTGGTGATATAAAATTCTAATTTAGCTTTTTATCATTAGATTGTAGTTTTAATGAGAATATTAACATGTTAAAGGAATGAAAAAGCTAGTTTGGTTACTAGTTTCAAATTGATGATGGAAATTGTGACAAATATGTTATGTTTGTGCTAACTAGGTTTTAGATATTTCTTAAATAATTGAGATTTAAAATCTGATTATGGTTTCATCACATTATTAACATCATGCATTGTAGTTTAATAAGTTAATTTATGAAAAATCAAGTTTAGTTGTGAAATTGTGAAATTTTGCTTGCAAGGTGTTGAAATTGATAAAATTGCAAACTAGAATTTCCAATTTAATACAAATTAGTATGATAAAAATATGGTAATGGTTTCTATAATCTAGTTATGTTATTTAATGAATATTATGATCATTATTTGCATTTAAACAACAAGTTTTGAAGTAAAAAGGTAAATTGACATTTTCAAGGTTTTGCGGAATTGGACGATTTAATCGATTTTAGGGTTTCGATGATTTAAACCAGGTTTTATATTATAAATAATGAGTTTTGAAACTACGAGTTGTTGGTTAGTGTTTTATCTCGATCAGTCGGTGTTTGTACGCCGATATCGAGCGATATTTGGTTCTTTTGCATGAGCGGGTCATAGGTTTTAACCTATGCGTGTTTCGTGCATCGTTTTGATTTTGTCCGTGATTCAGTTTACGATATTATATATGTTTGCGTATAGGTACCCCTCACGTGGACTCGGACGAGGAAGAAGAGGAGGGCGGCATCGTCTTCGGCAGACAAGGACCAGGTGAGTAGATGCATATCTACGGGGGAAATCGGGTGGATGGCGTTTAGCACCCCCGCAACGTGGAATAGGAATAATACTTTTGTCATTAGGAGGTTGGACGTAACCTTAGATTCTTGGCGAGTAGGACCCAATTAAAGACTTTAGGTTGGACTAGACTGATTTAGAATGACTTTACCAGGGGATGAATGTCTTGGAGGGGATTCGTAGGTTTCAGGTTGACACACACACACGCACACACAGAAACTCGACTTGGTGTATATATGTATGTGTATATTCTTATATATATAGGAATGTGTGTAGGTATATATATATACACAACATGTATATATGAGATAAGGATGTTATATGATACATGGGGATGAGACAATATAACTGGGCCTGATGCTCTGATCTCTTGGCTATACAGTCGTGTTATGATGTTAGCGGATCGTTAGAAAATGAGAAAATGGATATGTATACATAAACGATAATAGGTGATGATGATATTGAGATATATGAGACTCTAGAATAGAACCCGGACTGTAACCTGTGACTGAATCACGATATGATATATGTGTGACTTGATTACGATACGATATATGTGTGACTTGATTACGATATGATATAAGTGTGACCTGATTACGATATGATATATATGACATGATATTTCTGTGGAACAATTGATGATGTATATGTACGCAGACAATGATATATGATTGATGATATTGGGATGTATGCGATTACAGTACAGTACCTTTGATCATGACATTATTTGATGATGATATTATACGAATGATGGTGTACGTAGGTGATACTCGACCCGTACCCCGATATTGGGATGCCGTACGATGGATTTTACAGTACGAGGCATAGATGTGATGATTGATCCGCACTCTTGATTCGAGGAAGTCGTACTACGTACGTGACGCTATTGAGGTTGGATCGCCGACTATTAGCGATATGGACTAAGACCCTAGGTGGATTCTTATTTCTGATCGACTAGTTTCTTTAGTTTAGTTTCTTAGGGGGTTAGATAGATACTAGTTTAGGCTCGAGTCATTTAGTTGTAGTTAGACATGTACATTACAAATGAGTGGTAAATAAACATTCATCTTTACATTCAGATCGTAATCATTGTGATGCATGTTCATACATATGTTTCTTTAGTCAGTATGAAACTCTGTCTGTTAGGACACCGTCACCATTACCGATGATGCGCATATTCCACGTACACTTATTTGCCGGCTCACACACATCATCATCGGTAATTGCTATGTCACGTACACTTTAGAACATATTATCTTTTTTTGATAGAATCAGCTAAAGGCTAGATCAATATAATATTGTGATTACTCTCAGGTGTTAGTCTAGACATTGCATTTATTACTTAAACATTTCATGTATTCACATTTTCATGTTATCATGCAGTATTGTGGGGCTTATGCCGACACTTATCATTTACTTACTCATGATTTTGCGATTTTGGATTTCTATGAGATTTTTGGATTTTGGGGAAAACCGCAAGAATATATATAAAAACTTTTCTCTCTCCTCCTCTCTGTTTTTTTTATAAAATATAAGTTGCGGATTTCTCGTGATGTATGTGTCGTCCACCATGAGATTTCATGTTTTATGTTGGATTTCGAGACCCGATTCGAGGAGTGGATGAACCGTCTCGGGTACATGGTGGGCTCGGTATGGTACCCCGGGGCAAGAAGATCGAGTTGTAGACGATGAGCCTGGCAGGGGAAGACTACCTACCGGTGATGTCTGGCGCGGCGGATATCCGGAGGATACCGACCGTTGTCGTGAGATTTGATGATATGGGCCGATCCGGACTGACGGAGCCCGAGATATTGAGACTATGAGGTATTGAGACTTGAGATTTACATGTTTTGTGTCGATGCTTGACACGGATTTCCATGGATTTCATCGATGATATTTCAGATTTTTATACAAATTTTACCAGGATAAAAGTTAAAGATTTCTTATACAGATATATCCAGATTTCAGGATTGATTGTTTTACACTCATGGTGCATGCATACTCATTCACATGACATATTACTATTTGAGGCACTGACACGAGCACGGAGCATTTGCACTTACACGTAGTTTATTACCCTGCCAGTACTAGATGACTAGTGATATATTAGTATATTATTATGACCTAGGACAGCGTCGTGCATTCGATTTCTTTTCGCAGATGTCTTCTACTCACGAGTTGGCAAATCACCCCCGTTGTGCCAAATTTTATTACAGGTTCGATGTACAGGTTTCCTTGGCAGTTTGCTGGCACATCATTTCATTCAGGGTGATTTGCTTGGTAGGTTGGTTCACCTGTATCAAGACCGCCGTTGTACTTTTATTATTTCATTGGTATCTAGTAAGCTCCATCAACCAAACTTGTATTACTTGATTAGTTTAAAGGACCAGTTATTTATTTCGACCTTAGAGTCACGCTTGTATTATTATGGTATCTGGTGGATTTGTTTTCTTTTGAGTTTTGAGCCTCGCCCTTCGGCGTTGAATATTATTGTGCTTGGTGTGGTTGTTTCCACCTGTTGGCGTAGAGCTAGCTCCCGCTTGGTGATGTTTTTTTTTATTGTTTGTATATATATTATTCTTGTTTGTACCCGTTTGGGGCCAGTTTTTACAAAGGAAACTCTGCAGAAATTTTTGAGAAAATTGGATTTTGCTTTTAAACTTGTTTTTCTACATGTTATCCATTACTTCTTCTTTTATATGGTTTAGATTTCTGGGCTTTGGCTTACTTAGATTAAGTTGCGCCTCTAGACGCTTCGTAATTTAAGTGCCGGTCATGTTCCGTACTTTCGGGTCGTGACAGAGTTGGTATCAGAGCGCTAGGTTTAACCTTTGTATAAGTCTAGGGTGACCCTTGGTTGATGGAGTAGGTGACTTAGGTAGAGTGACGTACCGTGGGTATGATCCGCGGCATACTTACGATACGCTACTCTGCTTAAGAAGCCTTAGGATGTACATTTCTTTGCATCGTATCCTATTCGTTCCTTCGATCTATCTTCGTCGATATCGGATGGTGGTTTCTGTTACCACGGTCGCACGGGCAGAGGGAGCTGTGGCTCGAATGTGATGACCATTAGGGTATCGATTATTCTTGAGGATTGAAGCATTGTTTAGCGTGCGGACGAAGAGTGCTCACATGCCGTTCAGACGAAGTTAAAGGGTTCGAACGATTGTCAGAAACCCATTTTCTCAAGTTTAAGGTATTCGGAAGAACATGCAGGTATTTCTATGGACCTTCTAGAAGAATGAAACCCTAACTTGACATAATGACCACGGGAACGCTTTTGAACCTTAGGGTTTACGGTAGTTCTGCGGTGCCATTAGTGAGGCTTAGGTTTGCCCTTCTACGGCTGGTCTGCAGATGCTGGGGTATGTACTGGATATTTTTAAACTGTACTTGAGTGTTGAGCTCTCGGGGAATTGTGAGATTTTGATGAATCGATCAAAAAGTTTAACGTAGTCCGGATATCAGGTGAAGGGATAGATTACGCGGGAGGCTCTCGATATGAGCATAGCCGTTTGCAGCGCAGTCAGCACAGCGATGAGGAGACGAGTCCGAATTGTAGGGTTCCTAAGCACTCTCAAGAGGTCTCACAAGGCATCAACCATGCCAATTTAAAAAATTAGAGGTGCCGAGAAACCCTAATACGGATCGTTGGCTAGATGTCTAGGCGAAACAAGCAACTAGTTAACAACTTAACTAAGTGTAAACAGAAATACAACCTTTATAGATCCGGTCCTCCACCTCCACGGCTCCGTGATGAAGTCCTCTCCGCTGTCCAAATGAAATCCCGGGCTCTAGCGTCGGCTTCATCTGAGAAATGGGCGGGTAAGGTCGTCGGCTTCGTGCCGAAGATGATCTACGTCGAAGCATCACAAGATCAAGCTCCCACTTCACCAAGTCATGAAACTTGTGAAGAAAACACACTCTACTACTTGGCAAGAGATAGAGGATGAAGAAATAGGAAGTGGGTTCACTTTAGAATTGGATTTCTCACTCTTTTTCATCAATCACCATTGATGAAGAAAGGTTTTCTTCAACTTGAAGAAGAAGAAGAAGAAGATGATAATTATTATGATAGAATAAAAAGATTAACTTGAAAAGATAATCCCATTCATTCTTATCATAATAGTTACCATGGTTAAGTGTAGAGAATGAACCATGGTTGAGTGGAATGGTTAGGGTTAAGCATGAGACAAAATGGTCACTTGGTCAAAGTCTTCATGAAGCTTCAAGAAAGAACAAAGAAAGCCACCATTTTTCTCTTTTGCTATTATTTTCCAAAACTAATAAATAAATAAATGAATGAATAAATAATCATAACCCTAACCATTCATATAACCATGGTTCAATCTTCACACAAACACAAGTAAACATGTGTCATCAAACATGATACATTCAAGTGCACAAAACTATATCGAATATATAATGTGCACATCCGAGCGAGAAAATCCATTTAAAGTGAACCAATATTAGTTAATGCAAAGTAATATATCAAATATATAATTATACATTAAATCATTAAATCAACACTTGATTTAACGACCCGGTCATATCGCATATAACCGACTAATATTCAATGTATCGGCTTATCGAATCAATACTTGATTCGATAACTAGGTTATATCGTATACAACCAATCGATACATTCATCGCGAGAATAGAATACGGTATCACATACTGGTATCATTCTCGGTCCCGCACATATCTCATATGCGCTCCTATTTCGTTTCGCTTGAGCCAGGAAACCTCTGTGTAGGACTCTAAAGACTCGTCACTACGCCGGCAGCAGATGATGATCATATCAAGCACCCACAAGCCGCAAGCGGTCTGCTAAACGTAACGGCCACCCGGGTATTGAGCGATCAGAAGATCGACGAGCAAGCCCGCTCACACTCTAGTGAATCCAACCAGTAACACTACCGTACAGTCCGGTCTGATCGTCTGATATGTCGCATATCTCGCCTAGGGGTGGTAAAAGTCAGACCCCAATAGCTCGATAAGTCGTGTCGATATGAGGTCTATAACTATTCGAGAAACTACTGGTAACACTTACCAGTAAATATCAGCAACCCTGGCCAGGGATTTCCGGTTATAGCCAATCGAACACAGCGCAACATCAACTCCCTATACCGGGAGAGACGAATCCCCTCCTATCGCTCATTGCCTCCATGTGACTCAGGACTGTACCCAAAAACCACCGTTTTGCACGCCCTCTTGGACGTGGTAAGATGGAAATCAAAGCACAGTGGGAACCACACAAGACTCTATGACGATCTCGGGTCAACAGACTACTCTGTACCAGTGTCACCAGAGAACTGCCATCTGACGTAAGGTATAATACCATCTGGGAGTTCTCGGCGAGTCCGTCCAGTGTACCCAGTCTCTACTGAGCACCCGTATATCATCTCTGATGTCAAACACCGATGGATATGGGATCATCCATCGCCCATCTGTATGGGTCGAGAAGGTATACGCTAGTCTATTCTAGTATATCGATGCCCCGTCTCGATACACCCACGACTAGGGACTTTGAAGGATGTACTTATGGACTACCATGTCCCCACTAGTATGATCTGCATCATAGTCCAGATAGTCAAGTACACATCCTAAGGGCTTTACCAACATGTATCGGAGAGACAATCAGTGTACACGTTAAGGTAAAGAGTAACCAGATAGCATACTATCATGTCGAGCAAGAAAGTCCTCCCTATATATGTCCCAGCATCCACTACAATATACATCCAATGTACAGTAATGCCTCTAGGGCATACATATAACTAACAATCTCCCACTTGCACTAGGGCCATCTGATAGCAGTGGTTGTAGTATCTCATACTCAACCATCCCATAAAAATCTCTCTTTAGGAACAGGCCTTTGTGAGTGGATCCGCTGTGTTGTCCTCTTAGTCTACTCTCCTAACCTTGATCCCTTGGAGATCAACTATCTCCTTGATCAGGTGACACTGCCTTAGAATATGTCTGGATCACTGATGGGACTGGCGTTCCTTGGCATAAGCCACAACTCCATTGTCTCACAATGGTTGGAACGTAGTTCATCTCATGAACCAATATACACCCAAACAACCTCTTTGGTAGCATCTTAAGTAGTGATGTATCCAGCCTTTATCGTCTAGTATGTCACGGTATCTAGTTTGGAACTCTTCCAACATACCGTCCCTTTACTGAGGGTAAAGACAATGCCTGTGACTGACATTCAGTCGTTCTTATCACTCTGGAACACTTCCAGTGATTCTCCCCAGGATCAACTGATACCATCTCACTACAACTAGTGAGAATCCTAACATCCAATTAGATCTATCTCATAGATCCAAAACCCAGGATTTAGAAGGTATCATTTTGATCCTATATGGAGAATCTATGTGATATGCGGAGATCGACCGAGCGTAGCATAGGAAACTCCTTCCCTATCAAGAGTATGTCATCCACGTACTCTACGAGGATCGTCACCATACTCCCTACTACCTTTTTGTTTATACAAGGTTCATTTACCATTTTGATGATGTCAAACTCTTTGACTACCACATCAAAACAGATGTTCCAACTCCACGATGCCTGCTTTATCCTATAAAACATCTTGCACACGTTTCCGCTGCTCCCACTGTCTACGAGGCCCTCTGGCTGTGTACTTATAGACTCCCTCTTCTAAAACATCATTTAGAAAAGCTGTCATGACACCCAACCACCAGATATCGTAGTCATGGTATGTAGCCGTGGCAAGTAGAATCTGTATGGACTTAAGCATAGATACTGGAAAAAGGTTTCATCATTATCCACGCATGGTCAATGACGAAAACCTTTAACAAGTCTAGCTTTGAAAGTCTCAACTTTTCCATCTACACCAAGTAATCTTCTCAAGATATACTTGCTCCTGATGGGGATTTAACCCTTCAGATATAGCAACCAAAGTCCATACTTTGTTGGTGTATAAGGATTCCATCTCAGATCACTAAGCATCCAGCCATTCTTACAGAGTCTTACTCCTGATGGCCAGCTCGAAACTAGTTAGGTCATCATCTCATGATGCAATCCTCGCTCCCACTGTCATAGAGTAACCGAAGTATCTCTCAGGTGGGTGAGGAACCCTACTAGATAGGCGGAGAGGCTGAGGTTCGTTGGTAACTATTGAATCCTTTGGTTTTATCAAATCATCTGCTATAGTTTGTATAGCTGGAACCTTTCCAGTTCTACATAACTGATCTTGCCTCGAGTTTGTCCGGATTTTGCTTGTAGACATAGGCCGGACAACCCCAAATCTTAACTAACTTAAGATATGGGCTTTTCCCTTTCCATATCACATATGAAGTGGTAGGCATTGATTTGATTCGAACCTAATTCAATAGGTATGCATCTTCTCAAGTGCATAACTCCCAAAAGGAAAATAGGAAACTCAGTAGTACTCATCATAGAGCACACCTTATCATATAGGGTGTGATTGCTCCATCCCGATATACCATCGTGCTATGGTGTATACGGAGGAGTAATGCTGAGAGAGAATCTCATTCTCCTTTAGAATAATCCAGGATTTCCGTACTCAAGTATTCTCCTCCTTGATCACATCAAAGGACATAATACTTATACCCATTTTGGTTCTCTACTTCTAACTTATATTCCGTGAATATCTCAAAAGGTTCGGACTTGTGTTTCAATAGGAACATATGTCTGAATCTTGAGAGATTATCAGAGAATGTAACGAAGTACAAAGAACCAGTCCTGGCATATGCAGACAGGGGACCTTACATACATCAACATGTATCATCCCAAGAGTTCACTAACTCTTTCTCTGTTTCCAGTAAACGGAGCTATGGTCATCTTATCTCTGCGACATGACTGGCAAGTTTCACAAGATGTAAATTCAAACTAATTTAAATATGCATCTATGTGCAACTTAGCTAGTCGGGCCGCATTGATATGACCTAGTCTACAATGCCTCAAGAAGGATTCGTTTATTGCTGAACTCTTCCTCTTGTGTGTGTTCTGTATACTAAGAACTGTAGTTTGATTTAGAACATCAATGCTTTTAGATAACGTGCCTGAACCGATCAACTTTTGATATAGGAAATGTTCAAAACATTATCCAACAATACAAAATTATATCCTTTCTTTACTAATAAAGAGACTGATATGATTTTGTATATCAGGTTCGGTATCTAATAACATTCGTTCAGAATCAATGTATTTGTAATACAGGATGACAGTGACCAACAGACTTGGCTGCAACACTTGCCCCGTTTTCTGCCTCATGAAACTTATCACCCGTTCTCGGTTCTTTACCTTTCTGTAGCCCATGTAACAAATTACATATCTGGGATCCTGATCTGGTATCACATACCCAGGACGTAAAGGATACTGAGAAACAGTTCTCTGTAATGAACACACCCGAAGATGATGCATTAGCATGCACTCTCTTCGTTTGGGCGGCACGGGAATTCTGGTAATCCCCAATTTCCTGCTCTGTCTTATAACAATTATAAGTTGGAGCGGGACCAACGTTCCCCAGTTCAGTATAACAAGCGGGTTCGGTCAAATATCCGTTTTATTATCTTGATTAAGGCGTGATATGGTCGCTACCAGGAGAGAGAGAGAAGAAAACACTCAGCGTGCGCTCTTGCAAGAATAGATTGGTTATTATTTTATCTAATCAGGATGGCTCCCACTGCTTTTTATCAAATCTTCCTTCAAACCCTAAAAGGAAAGACTAGCCGGGATTAATTACACACTACAAGTTCGCCAATCTTTCAGCCAGGCCAGTGTCGGTACTTTGAGGGAGGTCCCCCGTGCTTTCGCACGAACCTAATTAATGTAAACCTCGTTTTCCCAGAGGCATAACCCCGTTGACACCTTTCTAGTCACCTACTTGATCAGCTAATTGTAATGTATAAAACTCTCCCAGGAGTAACAATTACTCACAGCGGGTATCGGGATCCAACTATCATATAGAACGTATGCAATCTCATTGCAAATTTCAACACTTGAAATTCCCGATAATATTTTTCCCCTAGCGTCCTATGACCTTGACGGAGGTCAACAAACCATAGGCTACTAGTCAAGTTCAACCCGTCATTTCTTGATCGAATTAAACCCACCTGCACGATCCTTGACGGAGGTCAACAAGGCCGCACGACTACCCTAATCCAATCTGCATCATATGCATAAGCAGATAAATACTAGTTAGCTACTGCACACTACGCCTTGACGGAGGTCAACAAACGTAGCACGAATACTAAATAGGACTTATCTGAAATGACGGAGGGATACGACAGGTTTTTTTGAAAACCTATTGCGTAATGAACTTGATATCGTTGTAGAATCAAATGATTTTAAAATGGAGTGTTTTTTAGGCTTTTCTAGTTTTGCTAAAGGAGTCACTCTCGGTGAAGGGATCGTCGGTCCTTTCCTCGTCGAATGAGGTGCGGGATATATCATATATATCACTGTGTTAAGAAAAAACTCTTAAAAGCAATCAAAAGACAAACCGAGTGTGTAGCATCTGCCAGTTATTGCTAAAGGAGTCACTCCCGGTGAAGGGATCGTCGGTCCTTTCCTCGTCGAATGATGTGCGGGATATATCATATATATCACTGTGCAAAGCAAGAACTATAGCTACCTGTTTTATTTTGAAATTCGATTCTACAACATCTTAGGTTTCTTTTATTTCATTAATCTCATTAATGAAGTCCATCATTTAAGTACCTAAACATCACAGATAAATACGACGTACACTTATGCCATCCGCATTCGCCACGATGTCCCCTCATGCACCGTTAGGTTAGGTAACTAACGACAGAGCGGGGCAGGGCTAGCGCGGGTGTAAAACATAAGTAACGTCTATATAATATACCATATATACTATATACTGTATCTATCACAGAACATCATATGATCACATCACAGATATCGCAGCAGAAGAATCATATGAAATATTGGATATACTAGGACGTCCGTGTTTTCAATACGAGCCAGTATAAAACACGGATTCCACGGTCGCGATGAATAGCCAAACCCACACCCCTAGACCCCTACGAGAGCGGCAAGCAACCCTACCAATTGTAGAGTTAGGAGACCCGGACTCGACTCCTCGAGTTGGTCTCCCACTGGACTCCAGAACCCGGTTACTTGTGCTCTCCTCCTTGGGTCTATCCTAGTGCAGTAAAGTAAATAATATACAAACGGTGACAACTTCCGCAACCTGGAAGTGCCCCAATAAAAGAATATTACATACAAGTTTTTACATGAATGAAAATGAAAAACACTCATCTCACATAAAAACCCCCCGGCTATTCAAACACGACGATCCAATATAACATATCAAGCAACACATAACATCACATGTCATCAACGTAAGTAAACATGCGTATCCCAATTGTCGTTGACATATAGCAACGAAACCGGCGATATCACATATTACACTTACGGTCACAGAAAAGAAAGTGTAAAACTACAACAGTTGGAATCCGCAATCTCTTTAGACATCGCATGCCTAATCAAATGAATTACTTAGACATCGCATGCCTAACAATTATAAACCCCGCATTTTAGTCTCATTATCGAAAACTCTTTTCAATATCAAGTCGGGCAATTCAACAAGATTCCCGACATCCTGATCGAATGCTCGTCGCAAACTTTAGTAGACGGCCGCACCCCCGATACCGTCGACGAAGTGCACCAAGGCGGAACACCGCTACCGCGAGCACCCGAACGGATGCTTTCGGCGACGGGGTTCTCCTACAGTCACTTGATCGGGGCTATGGGGCGAGGCTGTCTATTAAGTTTACCCGGCGAGTATCCGCGTACGCTACGTGATTGCGACGGACTTTTGATCACATCAAAATTCCGTGGCAACCGATCAAGTGAGACTAAACTGCTATGTTTATAACATTCATTCAGTTATCTCATAACTTCTTATGAATTCCAATTATTGTATCACATTCCAGATAATTAGAAAATGTTAAACTTTCCGATCGAACATTCAAACACCCAAGTTTTCCCGATACAGATCAACACATGAAACAAGTCTAAAAACATTCAGTTCGTGCCTCAGTACCAACGGTCCAGCCGTAGAAGGGTCAAGCCAACGCCTCACATGTGGCACGCCGTACTGCCCCAAACCCGAAGGTTCAAAGGGCAGTTCAAGACGGTCACATAATCGAGTTAAGGTTTGTTGTCTTCTAGAGGGTCCATCGAGTTACTTGCACTACTTAGAACGTCTTTAAACCTCAGAAAAATCCAACACTTGGAAATTTTCCGGCAGGGAAAAAGTTGGGTATTTATATCCGGTCGAACTTTTTAACATATTCAAAAATTATCCGGAAAACCTTGTAGACAAAGTTAAAAAATCCGATCGATTCATCGAATCCCCAAAACAACCCCAGAAAATTCAACTCTTGAATAAATATTAAAAATTCCCAGAAAACTCAACATTAAAATAAAGAAGTTACTGTGCCAAAATCGTTGACTGATGAGACCTTTTGACCGCGGAACCGCCGCATAAGCCATGCTTATGCCGCGGTTCCGCCGCTCTTTGGAGGAATCATGAGTCCCGTTTTGTACAGTAATTCTTAGAATCCCCTTCTTAGTTTTCTGCATATTTTTAATACTCAAAAATCCACAAATTCAGAAAAAGTCCAGAGAGCCGTTTTGAGTTGGGGTTTAGGGTTCGTTCGGATTTCAAACGTCGTCTAGACTTCGCCTAAGGCTCTAGCTAGGCTCTGATACCACTGTAGGGTTCCTAGGCACTCTCAAGAGGTCTCACAAGGCATCAACCATTCCAATTTAAAAAATTAGAGGTGCCGAGAAACCCTAATACGGATCGTTGGCTAGATGTCTAGGCGAAACAAGCAACTAGTTAACAACTTAACTAAGTGTAAACGGAAATACAACCTTTGTAGATCCCGTCCTCCACCTCCACGGCTCCGTGATGAAGTCCTCTCCGCTGTCCAAATGAAATCCCGGGCTCTAGCGTCGGCTTCATCGGAGAAATGGGCGGGCAAGGTCGTCGGCTTCGTGTCGAAGATGATCTACGTCGAAGCATCACAAGATCAAGCTCCCACTTCACCAAGTCATGAAACTTATGAAGAAAACACACTCTACTACTTGGCAAGAGATAGAGGATGAAGAAATAGGAAGTGGGTTCACTTTAGAATTGGATTTCTCACTCTTTTTCATCAATCACCATTGATGAAGAAAGGTTTTCTTCAACTTGAAGAAGAAAAAGAAGAAGATGATAATTATTATGATAGAATAAAAAGATTAACTTGAAAAGATAATCCCATTCATTCTTATCATAATAGTTACCATGGTTAAGTGTAGAGAATGAACCATGGTTGAGTGGAATGGTTAGGGTTAAGCATGAGACAAAATGGTCACTTGGTCAAAGTCTTCATGAAGCTTCAAGAAAGAACAAAGAAAGCCACCATTTTTCTCTTTTGCTATTATTTTCCAAAACTAATAAATAAATAAATGAATGAATAAATAATCATAACCCTAACCATTCATATAACCATGGTTCAATCTTCACACAAACACAAGTAAACATGTATCATCAAACATGATACATTCAAGTGCACAAAGCTATATCGAATATACAATGTGCACATCCGAGCGAGAAAATCCATTTAAAGTGAACCAATATTAGTTAATGAAAAGTAATATATCAAATATATAATTATACATTAAATCATTAAATCAACACTTGATTTAACGACCTGGTCATATCGCATATAACCGACTAATATTCAATGTATCGGCTTATCGAATCAATACTTGATTCGATAACTAGGTTATATCGTATACAACCAATCGATACATTCATCGCGAGAATAGAATACGGTATCACATACTGGTATCATTCTCGGTCCCGCACATATCTCATATACGCTCCTATTTCGTTTCGCTTGAGCCAGGAAACCTCTGTGTAGGACTCTAAAGACTCGTCAATACGCCGGCAGCAGATGATGATCATATCAAGCACCCACAAGCCGCAAGCGGTCTGCTAAACGTAACGGCCGCCCGGGTATTGAGCGATCAGAAGATCGACGAGCAAGCCCGCTCACACTCCAGTGAATCCAACCAGTAACACTATCGTACAGTCCGGTCTGATCGTCTGATATGTCGCATATCTCGCCTAGGGGTGGTAAACGTCAGACCCCAATAGCTCGATAAGTCGTGTCGATATGAGGTCTATAACTATTCGAGAAACTACTGGTAACACTTACCAGTAAATCTCAGCAACCCTGGCCAGGGATTTCCGGTTATAGCCAATCGAACACAGCGCAACATCAACTCCCTATACCGGGAGAGACGAATCCCCTCCTATCGCTCATTGCCTCCATGTGACTCGGGACTGTACCCAAAAACCACCATTTTGCACGCCCTCTTAGACGTGGTAAGATGGAAATCAAAGCACAGTGGGAACCACACAAGACTCTATGACGATCTCGGGTCAACAGACTACTCTGTACCAGTGTTACCAGAGAACTGCCATCTGACTTAAGGTATAATACCATCTGGGAGTTCTCGGCGAGTCCGTCCAGTGTACCCAGTCTCTACTGAGCACCCGTATATCATCTCTGATGTCAAACACCGATGGATATGGGATCATCCATCGCCCATCTGTATGGGTCGAGAATGTATACGCTAGTCTATTCTGGTATATCGATGCACCGTCTCGATACACCCACGACTAGGGACTTTGAAGGATATACTTATGGACTACCATGTCCCCACTAGTATGATCTGCATCATAGACCAGATAGTCAAGTACACATCCTAAGGGCTTTACCAACATGTATCGGAGAGACAATCAGTGTACACGTTAAGGTAAAGAGTAACCAGATAGCATACTATCATGTCGAGCAAGAAATTCCTCCCTATTTATGTCCCAGCATCCACTACAATATACATCCAATGTACAGTAATGGCCTCTAGGGCATACATATAACTAACACGAATCAGTCGACATTAGAAAATGCGCACATTGACGATAGTGTTTACGATTGTGATTTGGTGATTTTAATTTCAAATTTCCGCTGTTTGGATTTTGGTATTTTGAGGATTTTATTCTGCGATTGGTATTTCCTATGTGTACATTCATTACACTTTATTCGTGTTTCTTATATCAGTTGTATTGAAGTTGTTTTGTATATACCCAGTGCACTCGATTTGGTTTTGTACATTTTGAGATATTGATTTGATTTCGTGCATATGGGTTGCACATGATTTTGACGTATGCTTCGACATAGTTTTCATGCATTTTTCGTACCGTTAGTTCGATTTTGATATTCGGTGTATGTTTTCATACACCATGTGCACTTGATTGAGATTCTTGCGCACACTTGGTGTACTTTATGCGATTTTGTGCACACCAGATGCACTAAATCGGGATTTGTGCAGATTATATGCACCTGATATTAGTGTCGTGCACGCCCGTTGCACTTGATATATGTTTTTGGTGCACACCGGTTGCACTCAGTTTTGTTTCTGTGCGTATTTGTGGCATCTGTATTTGGTTTCGATTTCAGTGCGCACCGGACGCACATAATATTTTTATGATGTGATTGGGATTGATTTCAGTTTGAGCAGTATGTTTTTATAATCATTACTATTTGATTTATTAACCAGGCGGGACGTGTATGTTAAATAAAAGATATATATGTATAGCTATTTTTTAAAAAAAATAAATGTCCGCTACTTATGCCGTGACACGTGCATCGCACGGCGATTTTCAAAAGGAGGGTTTGCATGCTTCTTTATTCAGATGTTTGGACGATTTTACTACGATGCGCACTGTATATAAGTATAGTTTTGATGTATATTATGTTGGTTTTCATATTGGGCTTTGATATTCTATTTTTACTATAACTCCGATGATTGCGTTATGCTTGACAGAGTTGATTTTTGTTATGTATTGATGATTTTGGAGCCCCGACGATTTGAGTATTTTGGTTGAACGTTTTAGTAATTGGGGGGAGTTTTAATTTAAATTCGGGGACCGAATTTCTTAAAGGGGGGAAGATTATAACGTTTTAAAAATAAATAAATAAATAATTAAATAAATAAAATCCTTTAAGTGAATTTTCTGATTTTCGGTAAACTAAAACGTATTTTTCGTAAAACTAAACCGTAATTATTTTTCATTATAAATTTTAAAAAGACCTATTTTAATTATGTAATTACTAGTAAATGGTGTTTATTTAGTGACTTATAAATTTTTAGTTTAATTAAATATTTTTCCTAAATTAATTATTTTAAATATTAACATAAGCTTTATTTATACATTAAATTAGTGTAAATTGTAAATTGCAATGGGTTTATTTTTTCAAAAGTGAACCATTGCATATTAGAATCTATTGTGTATCATGCAAAATTTATTTCCAAATTTTTCCATGTTTCTAGAATTTTCTTTAGTTTTATTAGAATAGAAGTGAATAAAATTAAATAAATGATGAAAAGACATAAGTATATGTAAATTATTGGTGAATCTTCTACTCAATTCCTCACTCTTTCTTTCTCTCCCTCTCTCCCATGTTGTGGCCGGCCCTCACCCCCCATGGCAGCCCCCCATTTTCCAAGTTCTCTTTTCCTTAAAAAATCCTCCAAATTTCATCAAAAATTCAAATAAAAACCCACAAATTCCTGATTTAAATCCTACCTATTATTCTTTGTTCATCTAGCATGGATCTTGGAGTAGAAAACCAATCTTTTGGAGGCGTATTTTCATGTTGGATCTCATATGTGAGGTATAATTCTAAGCCCTTGGTTTGAATGTTAGTAAATTGCTTAATTTAGCTTAATTAAGAGTTTAATTAGTTTGTAAATTGGTTCTATTGCTAAATAAAAAAAATTCAAGAGAGGGTTTTAAAATGAAGTTTGGGTTTTTATTAATTGAGTAGGGTTATAATAAGTAGCTTAACATTTTTAGAAGGGAAAAATCTGTAAGGTTTGTTTAGCACCCTATGAAGTGTTTTGAAGCATCACATGACCCAAAGTTATAATTTTTAAGGTGCTAAACTAACATGCAAAGGGATCGATCCTAGAAAATTAGGGTTTCGAAATAAAAAGCGAACTAATCTAGGGTTTCGAGACTACAACCTTTGTATCTCCCTTTCGCTGGACTCCTTGGTCTCTAGGGTGTTGAACGAAGGTCCTCTTGAAGTCCCCTTGTGTCCACGACGATCCTCCACGGAGATTTCCGTCCAAGCTCGCAACTTCGTCAAACCGAAGAGAACACTCTAAACAAAACGGCTAAGCTTGTATAGAATGATGTTGTGGTTAGGTTTCTCACTTCAAAAACCTATCTTTAAGTGGTATTTGCTCACTAGAAAAAACTAGAGAGCAAAAGAGCAAGAGGAAGAAGATGGTGGCAATTTTTGAGAAGAGGTAAAATGATAACTCAAGTGAAGAAAAAGAAATATATCAATATATATTTTATTCCTTCATGCTATGAACCATGGTTAAAGTGATGGAGACATTATTTAACTTTGGTTTGGAATGATAAAGAGAAGGATAACCTTAGGTTAGTGGTAGTTGAGCATGGTTAGGTCAAAGGAAGAATGTAGAAGCATGAATGATTATCCTTTCCTTTTTCATTTTCTTTTAAATCCAAAATTAAATAATAATCCATTATATAAACCATGGTGTGAGTCTTATATTTCCACCATTTCCATATGTTAACAACCATGATGGATGAGTGTATGTATGTGTGCATGTATGCACATCCACATGTGCATGAAACTAGCATGAAAGAAAGAAAGAAAAGCACACATGCATGCACACATCCATCATCCAAGAAAAGGTTTTAAGTGAGAAAACTAATGGTTAAATGATAAATCAACACTTGATTTATCAATTCGGTCATATCTCATATGACCCCACCAAAAGTAGTTCACCCGATCAATGTTCGGTATTATATACGCACATTTCAATCGGGTGCATGCGCATATCGCATACGCGCACCACAACGTTTCGCCTGGACTGGGTAACTCCTTTGTGGGACTCTAAGACTCGTCAATACGTCGGCAGAGGGTGATGATCATATCAGGTACCCTCAAGCCGCAAGCGGTCAGCTAAACGTAACGGCCACCCGGGTATTGAGCGATTAGAAGACAACAAGCGAACCTGCTACAACTCCCGTCGAGCCATCCGGCAACACTACCGTACAGTCCGGTCTCTTCGTCAGATATGCTGCATATCGAGCCTAGGGATGGTCACGTCAACCCCAATAACTCAATAAGTCGTGTCGGTGAATGGTCTATAACAGATCGAGAAACTACTAATAACACTTATCAGCAAATCTCAGCAGCCCTGGCCAGGGACTTGCTGTTATAACCAGTCGGGCACAGCACAGCATCAACTCCCAATACCGGAAGAGACGAAACCCCTCCTATCGCTCATCGTCTTCGTGTGTCTCGGGACTGTACCCAACGGCCACCTGTTTGCACGACTCAGTAGAGCCGTGGTAGGGTGGCAATCAAAGTACAGTGGGAGAACCCACAAGACTCCATGACGATCTCGGGTCTACAGACTAACCTGTACCAGTGTCACCTGAGAACTGCTATCCGACGATAGATATAATTCCATATAGTAGTTCTCGGTGAGTCCGTCCAGTGTACCCAGTCACCACTGAGCACCCGTATATGATCTTGATGTCAAACATCGATGAATGTGGGAACATCCATCGCCCATCGTATGGGTCTAGTATCATATACGCTATTCTACTCTGGTATATCGATGCCCCGTCTCGATATACCTACGACTAGGGACTTTCCAGGATATGCTTATAGACTACAGATGTCCCACTAGTATGATCTCCATCATAATCAGAGTAGTCAAGCCGATATCCTCAAGGCTTTATCAGCATGTACGAATGAATAAAAGCATGATCAAATCAACATGTCAGATAAAGAAGAACCAGATAGCATACTATCATGTCGAGCAAGAATGCAAACTGAATATATATACATGTATAGATACATCGACTATCACATAATGGCCTTTAGGGCATACATATATCCAACAATCTCCTACTTGCACTAAGGCCAGTTATTGGCGTATCTCATACCCAACATCTCAAAAAGTCGCTCATGCTGCGGCTGAGGGAGGGCCTTGGTGAATGGATCCGCGGCGTTGTTCTTTGTGTCTACTCTCTTAATCTCGATCTCGCGGCGATCTACAATCTCCCGGATCAAATGAAAGCGCCTCAGGATGTGTCTGGACCGTTGATGGGATCTGGGTTCCTTGGCTAACGCCATCGCCCCATTATTGTCACAATACAAAGGTATTGGATCAATAATGGTTGGAACTACTCCTAGCTCCGAGACGAACTTCTTCATCCAGACGGCTTCCTTGGCGGCATCATTTGCAGCAATGTACTCAGCCTTCATCGTAGAGTCTGCAACGGTATCCTGTTTGGAACTCTTCCAACTTACCGCCCCTCCATTGAGGGTAAATACAAACCCTGAGATAGATTTGCTGTCATCCTTATCGCTCTGGAAGCTCGAATCGGTAAAGGCCTCCATTTAGAGATCTGTATTCCCATACACCAAGAACAATTCTTTAGTCCTTCGTAAGTACTTAAGAATGTTCTTTACTGCTGTCCAGTGGTTCTCCCCTGGGTTGGATTGATACCTGCTTACAACACTAAGTGCATAAGCTACATCTGGGCGTGTACATAACATCGCATATATTATAGATCCTACTGCCGAAGCATAAGGTATAATGCTCATGCGAGCTCTCTCTTCATCGGTCTTTAGACAAGAATCCTTGGAGAGAGTGACTCCATGGCAAGCGGGTAAGGCACCCCGCTTGGAGTCTTTCATACTAAACCTCTTTAGGATGGTGTTGATGTACCTGGTTTGGGACAATCCCAATAACTTTTTGGATCTATCCCTATAGATCCTTATGCCCAGGATGTATGTGGAATCACCCAGGTCCTTCATGGAGAACCTTAGTGATAAGAATGATTTGACCGACTGTAGCATAGGAATATCATTTCCTATCAGAAGAATGTCATCCACGTACAATACGAGGAATGTGACAGCTCTTCCTACAGCCTTCTTATAAACACAAGGTTCATCTGGATTTTTGATGAAATCAAACTCTTTGATGACATCATCGAAATAGATGTTCCAACTCCGAGATGCCTGCTTTAACCCATATATGGATTTAAGCAATCTACATGCTTTCCCGCTACTCCCACTGTCAATGAAGCCCTCTGGCTGATCCATATAAACGCATTCTTCTAAATCTCCATTTAGAAATGCTGTTTTAACGTCCATCTGCCAGATTTCATAGTCGTAGTGAGCAGCAATAGCAAGTAGGATCCGAATGGATTTAAGCATGGCTACGGGCGAAAAAGTTTCGTCATAGTCCAAACCTGGTCTTTGACGAAAACCTTTCGCCACAAGTCTTTCCTTATAGGTCTCTACCTGCCCATCCACACCAATCTTTCTTTTAAAGATCCATTTGCACCCTACAGGTTTTACCCCAGGGGGTACAACGTCCAAAGTCCATACTTTGTTGGTGTACATAGACTCCATTTCGGATCTCATGGCATCCAGCCACTTCACAGAGTCACCACTCGTGATAGCTTGCTGAAAACTGGTAGGATCATCATCATCCATGATGCAATCTTCTCCGTTACCATCAATGAGGAAACCGTAGTACCTCTCCGGTGGGCGAGAAGTCCTACCAGATCTACGGAGTGGCCGAGGTTCTTCAGTTTCTGTTGCAACAGCCGGTTCAACCAAATCGTCATTTGTAGTTTGTGTCTCCAGAACCTCTTCTAGATCTACTACCTTGCCATCATCTTTATCTGTGAAAAACTCTTTTTCCAAGAATGTGGCATACTGAGAAACAAACACCTTTTGTTCCTCTTTGTGGTAGAACAGATATCCATAAGAATTCTTTGGATATCCCACAAAGTTACACATGACTGACCGTGTCTCGAGTTTGTCCGGATTCTGCTTTTTAACATAGGCCGGGCAACCCCAAATCTTAATTCTTTTAAGAGATTGTCTCTTCCCATTCCATATCTCATATGGCGTGGTAAGCACGGCTTTGGTTGGAACCCTGTTTAGCAGAAACGCTGCAGTCTCCAATGCATGTTCCCAAAACGATACTGGTAACTCAGCATCACTCATCATGGACCGGACCATATCTAATAGGGTCCTATTCCGTCGTTCTGACACACCGTTGTGCTGTGGTGTGTAAGGAGGAGTGAGCTGAGAGAGAATCCCATTCTCTTTTAGGAAGTTTGCAAATTCTGTACTGAGATACTCTCCACCTTGATCTGATCGAAGCATCTTAATACTCAAGCCGGTTTGTTTTTCTACTTCTTGTTTATATTCAACGAATTTCTCTAAAGCGTTGGACTTGTGTTTTAATAAAAATACATGACCGAATCTTGAGAAATCGTCGGTGAATGTAATGAAATATGAAAAACCGCCTCTAGCCTGTGTAGACATTGGCCCACATACATCACTATGTATGAGGCCAAGGAGCTGGGTAGCTCTTTCTCCGTGTCCTGTAAACGGAGTTTTGGTCATTTTACCCTTGATACAAGACTGGCAAGTCGCATAAGATTTATATTCAAAAGAGTTTAAATATCCATCTTTATGTAACTTGTTTAGTCTTGTTTCGTTAATATGACCAAGTCTACAATGCCAAAGAAAAGCTTCATTTAATTCTGAAAGTTTTCTTTTATTAGTGTGTTGTATACTGAAAACTGTGTGTTGATTTAGGACATATATTCCATTATTAAGCGTACCATACCCAACCAACATTTGATTCAGGTGAATGTTCATAACATTGTTCTGCAACACAAAATTATATCCTTCATTGTCCAACCAAGAAACGGATATTATATTACATAGCATACTTGGTACAAAATAACATGGATTCAAAATCAAAATACATCCAGATGGCAACCCCAAGTGATACTCTCCCACTGCGACTGTATGTACATTGGAACCATTTCCAACGCGGAGAGTATGGTCACCTGTCTTCAAAACCTTGCTATTTCTCAGCCCCTGCATAGAATTGCAAATGTGAGAACCTGAACCGGTATCCAATACCCAGGAAGCAGAGTTTATAGAAAAACAGTTTTCAGTCACAAACGCACCTGAAGCAGAAGCATCACCATGCTTCTTCTTGAGACTTAAGTACTCCGTGCAATTGCGCTTCCAATGTCCTGTCTTGTGGCAATGAAAACATTCGCCTTTCCCCGAGTCTCCAGCCTTGGACTTTCCCTTTCCCTTCACCTTTTTAACTCCGCCCTTAGGATTAGTGGGTTTCTTCTTTTTCTTTCCCTTGGCCTTGGCTTTCGGGCGAGAAGAGGAAGACTGTCCAATAGTCATAACGGGAGTTTTTGCTAACTTCATAGTGCTCTCTGCACTCCTTAACATATTAAGGAGTTCAGGGAGGTCCTTCTCCATGCCATGCATGTTGAAGTTCACTATGAACTGAGCAAAGGTGGAGGGGAGGGACTGCAGAATAATATCTATATATTGTTCATTGTCCATCGTCCATCCAAGGTCCTCAAGCTCTTCTATAAGAGCTATCATCTTCAGAACATGGTCTCCTACTGGTGTTCCAGGGTCCATTCGCATCTGAAACAATTTCTTTGATGCTTCGTATCGTAATACGCAGGATTGCTCCCCATACAACTCCTTTGTATGGAGCAGTATTCCGTGAATGTCCATGTCCTCGTGCTGCTTTTGATGTGTGTTATCCATCGATGCAAGCGCGAGGCATGTGGCCGTGGCACAGTCAGCGTCCCATGTCTTGCGGACTTCAATGTCCGCAACTGAGGATTTTGGACCAGGGACGGGCGGGGCTGAAGCCGTGAGGACATATGATACTTTATCATAAGTCAAGGCGATTTTCAGATTCCTTAGTCAGTCTTTATAGTTGGTCCCATTCAGTTTGTTTTTATCTAGTAGAAGCTTAAGTCCAGTCATTGGTATCTGCCATTAAGAGAGAGAAAAGAATACACTCAGCGAAAGCTCTTGCACATATTAGATTGGTTTATTATCTTGTCTAATCGATGTTTCCCACTGCTTTTTATCAAGTTTTTCTTTCAAACCATAAAAAGAAAAACTAGCCAGGATTAATTACAGTCTACAACTTCGCTAACCGTTCAGCCAGGCCAGTGTCGGTACTTTGAGGGAGGTTCCCCGTGCTTTCGCACGGACCTAATTAGAGTAAACTTCGTTTTCCCAGAGGCGGAGCCCCGTTAACACCTTTCTAGACACCTAATGAGTTAACTAATTGTAAACTGTAAAACTCTCCTAGGAGCAACTATTGCCCACAGTGGGATCGGGATCCAACCATCACATGGAAGGTATGCAATCTCATTGCAAATTTCAACACTTGAAATTCCCGATGTAATTTTTACCCCTAGTACTTATGACCTTAACTATAGTCAACAAATCATAAGTACCAGTCAAGTTCTACCCGTCATTTCTTGATCAATTAGACCCACCCATATGACCCTTAACTATGGTCAACAAAGTCGCATGAATGTCCTAATTAATCTGCATCATATGCAGTGTAGGAAGACATCACTTAGCTACCGTACACTACGCCTTAACTAAAGTCAACAAACGTAGCACGAATACTAAGTACTCTACTTCCTAAAATGACGGAGGGTTGCGAATGATTTTTAAGAAAATCTTTAACGCTTTGAACTTGATATCGTTGTAGAATCAAACAGTTTTCAAAAGGAGTGGCTTAAGCTCCGCAGTTTTGAAATGTAGCTTTTTCATAAATAGCCGAGTGGTTTTTAAATCTGATTCTACAACATCTTTTTAGGTTTATTTTCTTTACATTAATCACATTAATGTAATCCCATCATTTAAGTCCTTAAGCCAATCACAGAAAAGAAACGAAAATAACACGTACGCTTATGCCATCCGCATTCGCCGCAATGTTCCGTTATGCACCGTTAGGTTACTTAATTAACGGCATACCGGGACGGGACTAGCGCGGGTGTAAAACATAAGCAACGTCTACTATATATCATATATATAATATGTCATTCGTCTCAGATATCACAGAACACAGGCAGCAGAAATATAGATATAACGTGGGATATCCTAAGACGTCCGTATTTAGTATTTAGCCAGAATAGAAAATACGGATTCCACAGTCGCGATGAATAGCCAAGCCCACACCCTGGACTCCTACGAGAGGGGCAAGTGACCCTACCAATTCTGGAGTTTAGGAGACCCGGTCTCGACTCCTCGAGATGGCCTCCCACTGAACCCCAGAACCCGGTCACCTGTGCTCCCCTCCTTGGGTCCATCCTAATGCGGAAAAGTAAATAATATACAACACTGGTGACACAACCGCAACCTGGAAGTGCCCTAAATAAAAGAATATTACATTACATTTGAATTTACATGAATGAAAATATAAAACTCTCATCTCACAAAACCCCCCGGCTATTCGATCGCGACAATCCTACACATCATACCTCAGCAACACATAATATCTCATATCATCAACGTAAGTAAGTATGCGTACCCCGATTGTCGTTGATGTATAGAAACGAAACCGACGATATCTAACATACTACACTTACGGTCACAGAAAAGAAAGTGTAAAACTACAATATTTGGAATCCAGATTCTCTTTAGACATCATAAATGCGAAATATCACATATTTCGTATTTCATGCCTACACTATATGAATTCCACATATTGTATCACATTCCAGACAAACAGACAGTATTAAAGTTTTCGAACGAACGATCAAGCACCCAAGATTCACTAAAGCTCAACACTTGAGCAGGGTTCAAAAATCCGGAGTGTGACACAGTAGTAGCGGTCCAGCCGTAGAAGGGTCAAGCCAACGCCTCACATGTGGCACGCCGTACTGCCCCAAACCCTAAGGTTCAAAGGGCAGTTCGAGACGGTCACATAATCGAGTTAAGGTTTGTTGTCTTCTAGAGAGACCACCGCAAAAAGACTTGCACGTATCTCCAAAGTATTTAAACCCCGTGAATAGTGAGTAAATGATATTCGTTCAAACACTTCAATACTTTCTAATTTACCCGGAAAAGCTACGAAATAAAAATCCCGATCGAAATGACGAGTCCAACACCATCTCCAGAATTTTTCAAAACCAAATACAGATTAAAAATATCCAAAAATTTATACAAGCAGAATCATAAATTACTGTACAAAAAGTATTCATCAATACATATATACGGCCGCGGAACCGCGGCCTAAGCAAGCTTATGCCGCGTTTCCGCGGCTAGAATCACTGTTCACAGGAAATATTTTGTACCGTAACTCTTATGTTTTCCTGCTGTATTTTTTACATATTTTTAATTCTGCAAATTATCAAATTCTAGAAAATTTCCAGAGAGCACCCAAAAACACCGAATTTTTTTCCGATCGGGGTTTTCACTTCGTAAAAACGTCGCCTAATGTTCTAGGTCGGCTCTGATACCAATGTAAGGTTTGTTTAGCACCCTATGAAGTGTTTTGAAGCATCACATGACCCAAAGTTATAATTTTTAAGGTGCTAAACTAACATGCAAAGGGATCGATCCTAGAAAATTAGGGTTTCGAAATAAAAAGCGAACTAATCTCGGGTTTCGAGACTACAACCTTTGTAGCTCCCTTTCGCTGGACTCCTTGGTCTCTAGGGTGTTGAACGAAGGTCCTCTTGAAGTCCCCTTGTGTCCACGACGATCCACCACGGAGATTTCCGTCCAAGCTCGCAACTTCGTCAAACCGAAGAGAACACTCTAAACAAAACGGCTAAGCTTGTGTAGAATGATGTTGTGGTTAGGTTTCTCACTTCAAAAACCTATCTTTAAGTGGTATTTGCTCACTAGAAAAAACTAGAGAGCAAAAGAGCAAGAGGAAGAAGATGGTGGCAATTTTTGAGAAGAGGTAAAAAGATAACTCAAGTGAAGAAAAAGAAATATATCAATAAATATTTTATTCCTTCATGCTATGAACCATGGTTAAAGTGATGGAGACATTATTTAACTTTGGTTTGGAATGATAAAGAGAAGGATAACCTTAGGTTAGTGGTAGTTGAGCATGGTTAGGTCAAAGGAAGAATGTAGAAGCATGAATGATTATCCTTTCCTTTTTCATTTTCTTTTAAATCCAAAATTAAATAATAATACATTATATAAACCATGGTGTGAGTCTTATATTGCCACCATTTCCATATGCTAACAACCATGATGGATGAGTGTATGTATGTGTGCATGTATGCACATCCACATGTGCATGAAACTAGCATGAAAGAAAGAAAGAAAAGCACGCATGCATGCACACATCCATCATCCAAGAAAAGGTTTTAAGTGAGAAAACTAATGGTTAAATGATAAATCAACACTTGATTTATCAATTCGGTCATATCTCATATGACCCCACCAAAAGTAGTTCACCCGATCAATGTTCGGTATTATATACGCACATTTCAATCGGCTGCATGCGCATATCGCATATCGCATACGCGCACCACAACGTTTCGCCTGGACTGGGTAACTCCTTTGTGGGACTCTAAGACTCGTCAATACGCCGGCAGAGGGTGATGATCATATCAGGTACCCTCAAGCCGCAAGCGGTCAGCTAAACGTAACGGCCACCCGGGTATTGAGCGATCAGAAGACAACAAGCGAACCTGCTACAACTCCCGTCGAGCCATCCGGCAACACTACCGTACAGTCCGGTCTCTTCGTCAGATATGCTGCATATCGAGCCTAGGGATGGTCACGTCGACCCCAATAACTCAATAAGTCGTGCCGGTGAATGGTCTATAACAGATCGAGAAACTACTGATAACACTTATCAGCAAATCTCAGCAGCCCTGGCCAGGGACTTGATGTTATAACCAGTCGGGCACAGCACAGCATCAACTCCCAATATCGGGAGAGACGAAACCCCTCCTATCGCTCATCGTCTTCGTGTGTCTCGGGACTGTACCCAACGGCCACCTGTTTGCACGACTCAGTAGAGCCGCGGTAGGGTGGCAATCAAAGTACAGTGGGAGAACACACAAGACTCCATGACGATCTCGGGTCTACAGACTAACCTGTACCAGTGTCACCTGAGAACTGCTATCCGACGATAGATATAATTCCATATAGGAGTTCTCGGTGAGTCCGTCCAGTGTACCCAGTCACCACTGAGCACCCGTATATGATCTTGATGTCAAACATCGATGAATGTGGGAACATCCATCGCCCATCGTATGGGTCTAGTATCATATACGCTAGTCTACTCTGGTATATCGATGCCCCGTCTCGATATACCTACGACTAGGGACTTTTCAGGATATGCTTATAGACTACAGATGTCCCACTAGTATGATCTCCATCATAATCAGAGTAGTCAAGCCGATATCCTCAGGGCTTTATCAGCATGTACGAATGAATAAAAGAATGATCAAATCAACATGTCAGATAAAGAAGAACCAGATAGCATACTATCATGTCGAGCAAGAATGCAAACTGAATATATATACATGTATAGATACATCGACTATCACATAATGGCCTTTAGGGCATACATATATCCAACAAAATCTAGCATGGTTGATGTATTATAATTTGTTCATTCAAAATGGTTTAAATTAAGAAATTTTGCTAACTAGGTTTCTATAGAACATATATATTGGTGATATAAAATTCTAATTTAGCTTTTTATCATTAGATTGTAGTTTTAATGAGAATATTAACATGTTAAAGGAATGAAAAAGCTAGTTTGGTTACTAGTTTCAAATTGATGATGGAAATTGTGACAAATATGTTATTTTTGTGCTAACTAGGTTTTAGATATTTCTTAAATAATTGAGATTTAAAATCTAATTATGGTTTCATCACATTATTAACATCATGCATTGTAGTTTAATAAATTAATTTATGAAAAATCAAGTTTAGTTGTGAAATTGTGAAATTTTGCTTGCAAGGTGTTGAAATTGATAAAATTGCAAACTAGAATTTCCAATTTAATACAAATTAGTGTGATAAAAATATGGTAATGGTTTCTATAATCTAGTTATGTTATTTAATGAATATTATGATCATTATTTGCATTTAAACAACAAGTTTTGAAGTAAAAAGGTAAATTGACATTTTCAAGGTTTTGCGGAATTGGACGATTTAATCGATTTTAGGGTTTCGATGATTTAAACCAGGTTTTATATTATAAATAATTAGTTTTGAAACTACGAGTAGTTGTTTAGTGTTTTATCTCGATCAGTCGGTGTTTGTACACCGATATCGAGCGATATTTGGTTCTTTTGCATGAGCGGGTCATAGGTTTTAACCTATGCGCGTTTCGTGCGTTGTTTTGATTTTGTCCGTGATTCAGTTTACGATATTATATATGTTTGCGTATAGGTACCCCTCACGTGGACTCGGACGAGGAAGAAGAGGAGGGCGACATCGTCTTCGGCAGACAAGGACCAGGTGAGTAGATGCATATCTACGGGGGAAATCGGGTGGATGGCGTTTAGCACCCCCGCAACGTGGAATAGGAATAATACTTATTGTCATTAGGAGGTTGGACGTGACCTTAGATTCTTGGCGAGTAGGACCCTATTAAAGACTTTAGGTTGGACTAGACTGATTTAGAATGACTTTACCAGGGGATGAATGTCTTGGAGGGGATTCGTAGGTTTCAGGTTGACACACACACACGCACACACAGAAACTCGACTTGGTGTATATGTGTATGTGTATATTCTTATATATATAGGAATGTGTGTAGGTATATATATATATATACACAACATGTATATGTGAGATAAGGATGTTATATGATACATGGGGATGAGACAATATAACTGGGCTTGATGCTGTGATCTCTTGGCTATACAGTCGTGTTATGATGTTAGCGGATCGTTAGAAAATGAGAAAATGGATATGTATACATAAACGATAATAGGTGATGATGATATTGAGATATATGAGACTCTAGAATAGAACCCGGACTGTAACCTGTGACTGAATCACGATATGATATATGTGTGACTTGATTACGATACGATATATGTGTGACTTGATTACGATATGATATAAGTGTGACCTGATTACGATATGATATATATGACATGATATTTCTGTGGAACAATTGATGATGTATATGTACGTAGACAATGATATATGATTGATGATATTGGGATGTATGCGATTACAGTACAGTACCTTTGATCATGACATTATTTGATGATGATATTATACGAATGATGGTGTACGTAGGTGATACTCGACCCGTACCCCGATATTGGGATGCTATACGATGGATTTTACAGTACGAGGCATAGATGTGATGATTGATCCGCACTCTTGATTCGAGGAAGTCGTACTACGTACGTGACGCTATTGAGGCTGGATCGCCGACTATTAGAGATATGGACTCAGACCCTAGGTGGATTCTTATTTCTGATCGACTAGTTTCTTTAGTTTAGTTTCTTAGGGGGTTAGATAGATACTAGTTTAGGCTCGAGTCATTTAGTTGTAGTTAGACATGTACATTACAAATGAGTGGTTAATAACCATTCATCTTTACATTCAGATCGTAATCATTGTGATGCATGTTCATACATATGTTTCTTTAGTCAGTATGAAACTCTGTGTGTTAGGACACCGGCACCATTACCGATGATGCGCATATTCCACGTACACTTATTTGCCGGCTCACACACATCATCATCGGTAATTGCTATGTCACGTACACTTTAGAACATATTATCTTTTATTGATAGAATCAGCTAAATGCTAGATCAATATAAAATTATGATTACTCTCAGGTGTTAGTCTAGACATTGCATTTATTACTTAAACATTTCATGCATTCACATTTTCATGTTATCATGCAGTATTGTGGGGCTTATGCAGACACTTATCATTTACTTACTCATGATTTTGCGATTTTGGATTTCTATGAGATTTTTGGATTTTGGGGAAAACCGCAAGAATATATATAAAAACTTTTCTCTCTCCTCCTCTTTTTTTTTTATAAAATATAAGTTGCGGATTTCTCGTGATGTATGTGTCGTCCACCATGAGATTTCATGTTTTATGTTGGATTTCGAGACCCGATTCGAGGAGTGGATGAACCGTCTCGGGTACATGGTGGGCTCGGTATGGTACCCCGGGGCAAGAAGATCGAGTTGTAGACGATGAGCCTGGCAGGGGAAGACTACCTACCGGTGATGTCTGGCGCGGCGGATATCCGGAGGATACCGACCGTTGTCGTGAGATTTGATGATATGGGCCGATCCGGACTGACGGAGCCCGAGATATTGAGACTATGAGGTATTGAGACTTGAGATTTACATGTTTTGTGTCGATGCTTGACACGGATTTCCATGGATTTCATCGATGATATTTCAGATTTTTATACAAATTTTACCAGGATAAAAGTTAAAGATTTCTTATACAGATATATCCAGATTTCAGGATTGATTGTTTTACACTCATGGTGCATGCATACTCATTCACATGACATATTACTATTTGAGGCACTGACACGAGCACGGAGCATTTGCACTTACACGTAGTTTATTACCCTGCCATTACTAGATGACTAGTGATATATTAGTATATTATTATGACCTAGGACAACGTCGTGCATTCGATTTCTTTTCGCAGATGTCTTCTACTCACGAGTTGGCAACTCACCCCCGTTGTGCCAAATTTTATTACAGGTTCGATGTATAGGTTTCCTTGGCAGTTTGCTGGCACATCATTTCATTCAGGGTGATTTGCTTGGTAGGTTGGTTCACCTGTATCAAGACCGCCGTTGTACTTTTATTATTTCATTGGTATCTAGTAAGCTCCATCAACCAAACTTGTATTACTTGATTAGTTTAAAGGACCAGTTATTTATTTCGACCTTAGAGTCACGCTTGTATTATTATGGTATCTGGTGGATTTGTTTTCTTTTGAGTTTTGAGCCTCGCCCTTCGGCGTTGAATATTATTGTGCTTGGTGTGGTTGTTTCCACCTGTTGGCGTAGAGCTAGCTCCCTCTTGGTGATGTTTTTTTTATTGTTTGTATATATATTATTCTTGTTTGTACCCGTTTGGGGCCAGTTTTTACAAAGGAAACTCTGCAGAAATTTTTGAGAAAATTGGATTTTGCTTTTAAACTTGTTTTTCTACATGTTATCCATTACTTCTTCTTTTATATGGTTTAGATTTCTGGGCTTTGGCTTACTTAGATTACGTTGCGCCTCTAGACGCTTCGTAATTTAAGTGCCGGTCATGTTCCGTACTTTCGGGTCGTGACAGAGTTGGTATCAGAGCGCTAGGTTTAACCTTTGTATAAGTCTAGGGTGACCCTTGGTTGATGGAGTAGGTGACTTAGGTAGAGTGACGTACCGTGGGTATGATCCGCGGCATACTTACGATACGCTACTCTGCTTAAGAAGCCTTATGATGTACGATTCTTTGCATCGTATCCTATTCGTTCCTTCGATCTATTTTCGTCGATATCGGATGGTGGTTTCTGTTACCACGGTCGCACGGGCAGAGGGAGCTGTGGCTCGAATGTGATGACCATTAGGGTATCGATTATTCTTGAGGATTGAAGTATTGTTTAGCGTGCAAACGAAGAGTGCTCACATGCCATTCAGAAGAAGTTAAAGGGTTCGAACGATTGTTAGAAACCCATTTTCCCAAGTTTAATGTATTCGGAAGAACATGCAGGTATTTCTATGGACCCTCTAGAAGAATGAAACCCTAACTCGACATAATGACCACGGGAACGCCTTTGAACCTTAGGGTTTACGGTAGTTCTGCGGTGCCATTAGTGAGGCTTGGGTTTGCCCTTCTACGGCTGGTCCGTAGATGCTGTGGTATGTATTGGATATTTTTAAACTGTACTTGAGTGTTGAGCTCTCGGGGAATTGTGAGATTTTGATGAATCGATCAAAAAGTTTAACGTAGTCCGGATATCAGGTGAAGGGATAGATTACGCGGGAGGCTCTCGATATGAGCATAGCCGTTTGCAGCGCAGTCAGCACATCGATGAGGAGACGAGTCCGAATCAGTCGACATTAGAAAATGCGCACATTGACGATAGTGTTTACGATTGTGATTTGGTGATTTGAATTTCAAATTTCCGCTGTTTGGATTTTGGTATTTTGAGGATTTTATTCTACGATTGGTATTTCCTATGTGTACATTCATTACACTTTATTCGTGTTTCTTATATCAGTTGTATTGAAGTTGTTTTGTACATACCCAGTGCACTCGATTTGGTTTTGTACATTTTGAGATATTGATTTGGTTTTGTACATTTTGAGATATTGATTTGATTTTGTACATTTCATGCATATGGGTTGCACATGATTTTGACGTATGCTTCGACATAGTTTTCATGCATTTTTCGTACCGTGAGTTCGATTTTGATATTCGGTGTATGATTTCATACACCATGTGCACTTGATTGAGATTCTTGCGCACACTTGGTGTACTTGATGCGATTTTGTGCACACCAGATGCACTAAATCGAGGTCTGTGCAGATTAGATGCACCTGATATTAGTGTCGTGCACGCCCGTTGCACTTGACATATGTTTTTGGTGCACACCCGTTGCACTCAGTTTTGTTTCTGTGCGTATTCGTGGCATCTGTATTTGGTTTCGATTTCAGTGCGCACCGGACGCACATGATATTTTTATGATGTGATTGGGATTGATTTCAGTTTGAGAAGTATGTTTTTATAATCATTACTATTTGATTTATTAACCAGGCGGGACGTGTATGTTAAATAAAAGATATATATGTATAGCTATTTTTAAAAAAAAATAAATGTCCGCTACTTATGCCGTGACACGTGCATCGCACGGCGATTTTCAAAAGGGGGGTTTGCATGCTTCTTTATTCAGATGTTTGGACGATTTTACTACGATGCGCACTGTATATAAGTATAGTTTTGATGTATATTATGTTGGTTTTCATATTGGGCTTTGATATTCTATTTTTACTATAACTCCGATGATTGCGTTATGCTTGACAGAGTTGATTTTTGTTATGTATTGATGATTTTGAAGCCCCGATGATTTGAGTATTTTGGCTGAACGTTTTAGTAATTGGGGGGAGTTTTAATTTAAATTCGGGGACCGAATTTCTTAAAGGGGGGAAGATTGTAACGTTTTAAAAATAAATAAATAAATAATTAAATAATTAAATAAATAAAATCCTTTAAGTGAATTTTCTGATTTTCGGTAAAGTAAAACGTATTTTTCGTAAAACTAAACTGTAATTATTTTTCATTATAAATTTTAAAAAGATCTATTTTAATTATGTAATTACTAGTAAATGGTGTTTATTTAGTCACTTATAAATTTTTAGTTTAATTAAATATTTTTCCTAAATTAATTATTTTAAATATTAACATAAGCTTTATTTATACATTAAATTAGTGTAAATTTTAAATTGCAATGGGTTTATTTTTTCAAAAGTGAACCATTGCATATTAGAATCTATTGTGTATCATGCAAAATTTATTTCCAAATTTTTCCATGTTTCTAGAATTTTCTTTAGTTTTATTAGAATAGAAGTGAATAAAATTAAATAAATGCTGAAAAGACATAAGTATATGTAAATTATTGGTGAATCTTCTACACAATCCTCACTCTTTCTTTCTCTCCCTCTCTCCCATGTTGTGGCCGGCCCTCACCCCCCCATGGCAGCCCCCCCATTTTCCAAGTTCTCTTTTCCTTAAAAAATCCTCCAAATTTCATCAAAAATTCAAATAAAAATCCACAAATTCCTGATTTAAATCCTACCTATTATTCTTTGTTCATCTTGCATGGATCTTGGAGTAGAAAACCAATCTTTTGGAGGCATATTTTCATGTTGGATCTCATATGTGAGGTATAATTCTAAGCCCTTGGTTTGAATGTTAGTAAATTGCTTAATTTAGCTTAATTAAGAGTTTAATTAGTTTGTAAATTGGTTCTATTGCTAAATAAAAAAAATTCAAGAGAGGGTTTTAAAATGAAGTTTGGGTTTTTATTAATTGAGTAGGGTTATAATAAGTAGCTTAACATTTTTAGAAGGGAAAAATCTAGCATGGTTGATGTATTATAATTTGTTCATTCAAAATGGTTTAAATTAAGCAATTTTGCTAACTAGGTTTCTATAAAACATATATATTGGTGATATAAAATTCTAATTTAGCTTTTTATCATTAGATTGTAGTTTTAATGAGAATATTAACATGTTAAAGGAATGCAAAAGCTAGTTTGGTTACTAGTTTCAAATTGATGATGAAAATTGTGACAAATATGTTATTTTTGTACTAACTAGGTTTTAGATATTTCTTAAATAATTGAGATTTAAAATCTAATTATGATTACATCACATTATTAACATCATGTATTGTAGTTTAATAAGTTAATATATGAAAAATCAAGTTTAGTTGTGAAATTGTGAAATTTTGCTTGTAAGGTGTTGAAATTGATAAAATTACAAACTAGAATTTCCAATTTAATACAAATTAGTGTGATAAAAATATGGTAATGGTTTCTATAATCTAGTAATGTTATTTAATAAATATTATGATCATTAGTTGCATTTAAACAACAAGTTTTGAAGTAAAAAGTTAAATTGACATTTTCAAGGTTTTGCGGAATTGGACGATTTAATCGATTTTAGGGTTTCGATGATTTAAACCAGGTTTTATATTATAAATAATGAGTTTTGAAACTACGAGTTGTTGTTTAGTGTTTTATCTCGATCAGTCGGTGTTTGTACACCGATATCGAGCGATATTTGGTTCTTTTGCATGAGCGGGTCATAGGTTTTAACCTATGCGCGTTTCGTGCGTCGTTTTGATTTTGTCCGTGATTCAGTTTACGATAATAGGTGATGATGATATTGAGATATATGAGACTCTAGAATAGAACCCGGACTGTAACCTGTGACTGAATCACTATATGATATATGTGTGACTTGATTACGATACGATATATGCGTGACTTGATTACGATATGATATAAGTAGGACCTGATTACGATATGATATATATGACATGATATATCTGTGGAACAATTGACGATGTATATGTACGCAGACAATGATATATGATTGATGATATTGGGATGTATGCGATTACAGTACAGTACCTTTGATCATGACATTATTTGATGATGATATTATACGAATGATGGAGTACGTAGGTGATACTCGACCCGTACCTCGATATTGGGATGCCGTATGATGGATTTTACCGTACGAGGCATAGATGTGATGATTGATCCGCACTCTTGATTCGAGGAAGTCGTACTACGTACGTGACGCTATTGAGGCTGGATCGCCGACTATTAGAGATATGGACTCAAACCCTAGGTGAATTCTTATTTCTGATCGACTAATTTCTTTAGTTTAGTTTCTTAGGGGGTTAGATAGATACTAGTTTAAGCTCGAGTCATTTAGTTGTAGTTAGACATGTACATTACAAATGAGTGGTTAATAAACATTCATCTTTACATTCAGATCGTAATCATTGTGTTGCATGTTCATACATATGTTTCTTTAGTCAGTATGAAACTCTGTCTGTTAGGACACCAGCACTATTACCGATGATGCGCATATTCCACGTACACTTATTTGCCGGCTCACACACATCATCATCGTAATTGCTATGTCACGTACACTTTAGAACATATTATCTTTTATTGATAGAATTAGCTAAAGGCTAGATCAATATAATATTGTGATTACTCTCAGGTGTTAGTCTAGACTTTGCATTTATTACTTAGACATTTCATGCATTCACATTTTCATGTTATCATGCAGTATTGTGGGGCTTATGCCAACACTTATCATTTACTTACTCATGATTTTGGGATTTTGGATTTCTATGAGATTTCTGGATTTTGGGGAAAACCGCAAGAATATATATAAAAACTTTTCTCTCTCCTCCTCTCTTTTTTTTAAAAAATATAAGTTGCGGATTTCTCGTGATGTATGTGTCGTCCACCATGAGATTTCTTGTTTTCTGTTTGATTTCGAGACCCGATTCGAGGAGTGGATGAACCGTCTCGGGTACATGGTGGGCCCGGTATGGTACCCCGGGGCAAGAAGATCGAGTTGTAGACGATGAGCCTGGCAGGGGAAGACTATCTGTTGGTGATAGTGCCCTCAGAGTCAATTATTGGATCGCATGTACGTGATTGCAATTATTGCGGAGGACCTATACCGGTTGGACAGTCTTACTCGAGATGATAGTATGCTATCTGGTTTGCCTTTATCAGTCGTGTACATGTTCAGGTGACTGATTACATGTTACACTTTGATAGAGCCCTTAGGATCTTGCTTTACTACCAACAGTATGATGGCGATCATATACGTGAGAGTTGGGTGGTTTATATGCATATCCTTAATTTTTGTCCCTAGTCGTGGGAGTTTCGAGACAGGGCATTGATACTCCGGAGTAGACTAGTGTATACAGTCGAGACCCCGACGAGGGGCGGTGGCCGGTCTCGCAAGCCACTGGTGTCAGTTGAATCACCTAAGATGTATACAGGTGCTCATTGGGTTATGAGTACACCGGACAGGACTCGCCGGGAATCTGCTAGTTGGTATTATACATATCGTCAGATAGCAGTTCCCTGGTGACATGTGTATAGGTTAGTTCATCGACCTGAGGTCGTCATTTGTCTCGTCTGAGTTCCCACTGTGCTTTGATTTCTACCCTACCACGGCTCAAAGGAGTCATGCAAACAGGTAGTTTTTGGGTACAGTCCCGAGCCATAAAACCATACGGCCTCTACAATGTTTCGCCCGAACTTGGGAAACTGTCTGTGGGGAACTCTAATGACTCGTCAGTACCCTGGCAGTGGGTTTAACCACAAACCGTCAGCGGCACTAGCAATGCGTAACGGCTGCCCATGGACTGACCTCAAGGGAGACCGATGAGCGAACTCATCCGGAAACCCTACTGAGCCTAACAGTGACAATGTATATACAGTCCGGTCCGTTCGTCTATGAGTATCGCATATCTGCCTAGGGGGCTAGTAACGTCAGACCCCCAATAGCAGTATAAGTCGTGTCGGAGTGTAGCCCAATAACACCCTGAGATACTACTGGAGTACCTACCAGTAAATCTCCTGCCACGGCCGTGGGCTATGTGTAATGGCTCTCCTAGACACAGCACGATCTCACCCCCAATACCGGGAGAGACGAATCCCCTGCCGATCCGCTCACGTGCCTCCATATGGCTCGGGACTGTACCCAAAAACTACCTGTTTTCACGACTCCTTTGAGCCGTGGTAGGGTAGAAATCAAAGCACAGTGGGAACTCACACGAGACATATGACGACCTCAGGTCGATGAACTAACCTGTACATATGTCACCAGGGAACTGCTATCTGACGATATGTATAATACCAACTAGCAGATTCCCGGCGAGTCCTGTCCGGTGTACTCATAACCCAATGAGCACCTGTATACATCTTAGGTGATCCAACTGACACCAGTGGCTTGTGAGACCGGCCACCGCCCCTCGTCGGGGTCTCGACTGTATACACTAGTCTACTCCGGAGTATCGATGCCCTGTCTCGAAACTCCCACGACTAGGGACAACAATTAAGGATATGCATATAAACTACCCAACTCTCACGTATATGATCGCCATCATACTGTTGGTAGTAAAGCAAGATCCTAAGGGCTCTATCAAAGTGTAACATGTAATTAGTCACCTGAACATGTACACGACTGATAAAGGCAAACCAGATAGCATACTATCATCTCGAGTAAGACTGTCCTACCGGTATAGGTCCTCCGCAATCATTGCAATCACGTACCTGCGATCCAATAATTGACTCTGAGGGCACTATCACAAACAATCTCCCACTTGCACTTAAGCCTAATTATTGCGATGTCGACTACTTACAGCCCGTGTGAAAATGAACATCCAACTCCTCTACTAATCAGTTTCACAAAACCCGTTTGTAAAACTTTTGTGTTCGAGAAATAGCCTCAGTGAGTGGATCCGCCTAGATGTTTCTTTCTATATCTCTCTTAATCTCAAGTTCGCGGAGAAAGCCATCTCCCGAATTGAGTAATACCTGTCGTAGAATATGTCTGGATATCTGATGGGACCTAGTTCATAAATGAACTCTTAATCCAAAACTTCTTAGACTGTATCGATCACTGAACCTAATCAGTATCCGGCACCATGCAACCCACAGTATCCTCTTGGACCACCTGTCCATAATACTGTCCCTCGTCAGAGGGAAAACTAAAACTCTGACAATCACTCTGTCATCCACGTCACCTTTAAAGCCTGGAATGATAATCGTCTCCCGAAGGAGGCTGCCGTCATCAAATCCGTAGAACATGTACTTATGTTCTAAAACTGCTTCCTTATGTTTCTCCAGGATTGGATTAATACAAACTTATTGCAACTAGTGTAAAAACAATATCTGGTGTGGTACTTGACATCTCACGATTGACTCAATTGCCTAAGCAAGTGATCTGCCAATCATGCACTTCCCTCTCCCCTTTAGTCTGTAAGACACCTTTAGAGAGGGTGACTCCATTACCTGCAGGTACACCACCATGCCAGGAGTCATCTATTCTAAAAACCATTAGAATACTGTCAAGGTACCCACATTGGGAAACTACCCAAATCCAGATCTAAAACCATAGATCTAGAAACCAGAATGTCAAATATTATATCCATATCCTGTCTGGAGAAACAACTGTGTGACGACCACAGTACAACCGATCGTAGTATAGGAATTTTACTTCCTACTCTGTGTATGTCATCCAGATACCATGACATCACACCCTACTACCTTCTTAACAGATCCATCCCCTATTCTGATTGAAGTCAAACCCATGACTGTCACATCAAAATTAGATGATCTATCTCCGCTATAACTGCTCAAGTCTATAAATAGACATAAGCTACTTGCCCACTAAACTTCCGCTACTCCCACCGACCACAACAACCCTCCTACCGGATCTCATAGCCTGGAACAACGGTAGTGTCAAGTCTGGGTAGATAAGAACCTCCCTGTCACCGTCCTTGAGGCTACCGAAGTACCTCTCGGGTGTCTGAGGTTACCCACCATATCTGCGGAGTGGCTAATGGAATGTCAAACCTGATTGAATATATAGGTCCTATTAAATTTTCCATAATCGTTTGCGGTTCTGGAATCACTTCCAGTTCTACCATACTCCCACTACTGTTTTCTGAAAAAGATCCATTTTACTAAAACTGTGGCGAGTCAAAAACAATATCACTATTGATCTTCCAAATGGTAGAATATCAACCCCCGTCATAGCCAGGGTCAACCCACAAATAGCCATTACAGAAACGTGCCCTGAGTTATCTAGAGTCTGGTTTTAAGCATAAGCTGGACAACTCCCCGTACCTTAACATCGTTAAGTTATGAACCATTCTATATCCAATATAGAAACTTTGGCACTAATTTAATTGGAACCATATTCAATCATGCAGTTGTCTACAGTGCATATCACCTTAATGGAAAGAGGCTAATCAGCATTACTCAACTTAGGAATCCATCCAATTATGAGTAACCTGAAAGAGAAACACGTTTCTCAAAATCATTACTATCATCTGAATACCAATCATAAGAATCTACATCTTCGATCTCTTTGAAGAATCCCGATACTTGTGACACCTGGTTCTCTACTTTATTCTTATACCCACAACTTCTCAAAACTTAGACCTTGTATTTCTACGAAACACTTGTCTAAATACTAAAGAAGTTATAAGTAAACCGAACATAGTACGAGGACCTACCCCTTTGTCCTGATGGACACTTGGACAACATACAATACTCTGTATAAGTCCGCTGAGTTGAGCAACTCAAAACCTGTGCGTCGTAGGTTGAAAACTGTACCCTGGCGATTTCCTTAAATATCATCAATTACAACGAATTCCGATATAATGAGGATGATCACCTAATTCCCAATAACGTACTCCCGCTCATCATCTGTAAAACCATACAGATATGAGAATGAAACCTGGTAAATACATACCCTTGGAGTAAGTATCTAATCGGGAAAATAGTTTTCTTTTAACAATGCACTGAAACATGAAAATGTTTCGTAGGGGTATCCTGGTATTCATAGTAATGCCTCTTCCATAATCCAATTTATGACTTCAACCGTATATTTTATTGCCATCTCTCCAAATCCCTTTATTTGTTTTTAGTCGTTACCTTCTGTACACCATCGTTAGGCTAAATGATTTTCTTCCTTCCCTACCGTTCGGCACCAGCCTTTGGTTTGGAAGAAGACTATCCAGTAAGCATAATAGGTGTACCCTCCTAAACCAAGGAGTACTCGCAACTGAGAGAAGGTGATGATAAAAGACAACTGAATAATACCTTATTCTTTTAAAGGTAAAATAGGAGTGGCGATGATGTACGCGGTTTGGTCGTGAATGATAACAGTCGCAACTTACTTTGCCCTCTTTCTAATCCCTTTATTTTGTCTTTTGTTATTTCCTTCTGTACACCCTACTTAGGCTAATTGGTTTTCTTCATTCCCTACCTTTCGGCACCTGCTTATGGTTTGGAATAAGACTATCCAATAAGCGTAATAGGTGTACTCTCCTAAACCAAGGAGCCCTCGCAACCTGAGAGAAGGTGATAATAAAAGACAACTGAATAAACCAATTCTATTTCTCCTGAACCTTGATCCATCCTCGAAGAAGTCCCTTCGAGTTCGTATATAACCATACGATGGATCTATCCAATGGAAGTGGATGTCCGTAGTAATACGGGGTGTTCTGAGAAATTCAAAGGGTAAAAGAATGAGTGGCAATGACTTATGCAACTCAGACAATCCAAAAGCCAGTATTTTAAGAAGGTTTGGTCAACTTAGTCACTGAGTCATAGTCTAGGGTCGGTCAAAGGTCGCTGCCTCAGAGAGAGAGAAAAGAAACACTCTGCGTGCACTCTAACCTAGATCAGAATGGTTATCACTTTTTCTAATCCGGAAACCTCCCACTGTCCTGTCAAATTCTCCTCCAAACTTGAAAGAAGAATCAATCGGGATCACCCGAAGAGTAAACCAACTCATCAGTGGGAATCGGGATCCAACTCTCATCGTATGATAACGTGATGGAATGCATCCACGTTACTCATACTCCAGAAGGTATGCGCATACTTGGCAAGTTTCAGTTTCTTTAGAAACTCCCGATATGATTTTTGCCCCATGCTCTTATAACCTTGGCTTTGGTTAAAATGTCATAAGTCACATGCCAAGTTCTACCCGTCACTATCTTGTCAATTTGAACCCACCCGCACATGCCCCTGGCTTTGGCCAAATGGCAGAACGACTGTCCCAAACCAACTCATCTATCTATGCAACAAATGAATACCCAGCAGCTACCAAACACTATGCTTTAACTTTGGCTAAAATGCATAGCTTGAATACTACTGAATACCCAAAAGAAGTGACGGAGGGCTACGGATGGTTTTTGGCGAAAAACTTTTAACGTAACGAACTTGATATCGCTGAAGGAACTTGATAGCTTTTTAAAATATAGTGGCGAAAACCTTTTGCTAAAGAGGTCACTCCCGGTGAAGGGATCTCGGCTCTTTCCTCGTGGAATGAGGTGCAGGATATTCCACTGAATACCGCGATGCAAAGCAACTTGTAATCGACTATAGTGAAGTTATTACCCTGACGCAAACTTCTGCCCAAGGGGTCAGTCCCGGTGAAGGGATATCGGCCCTTGCCCCGTTGAATGAGGTGCAGGATATTCCACTGAATACCGCTATGCAAAACAAAAGGAAACGTCTTTGTAATAACACTTTTTAAATTTGTTCCAACAACTGCAAACAGGTTTGTTTTACTTTGCATTGATCAGAATCAACGCAGTCCCATCAATTAATCACACCAGAAAAGAACGAAAATAAAATGTACGTATATGCCATCCGCATTCGTCACTGGGTCCCGTCATCATCCGTTAGGTTACTTAACTAACGACAGAGCGGGGACTGGAGTAGCGCGGGTGTAAAACATATACAACATCTAATAGTATATAAACCAATATACAATAATCGCTCCAGGCGTGATAATATGCAACATTACAGAAAAGTAATAAGCATCACAGAACAATACAGATAATCTGGGATTCCCGAGTTTCACAGAGCCGCTGCTGAAACCCGACGTTCCCCTGGTCGTGTGGATAGCCTGTGCAATGAAACCTAGACCCCTACGGGTGCGGCAAGTTACCCGCCAAAACCTGAAGCGAGGCAGCCCCCTACAGCAAAGTGAATGGACCACCCAGCACTTCACGGAATCCGGTAATCTTGGGCACCCCTCCTTGGGTCAACCTGTACCCCCTATGAGTGCGGCGAATAGTCTGCCAATTCTAGAGTGAGGCCCCTCTGCCTCTCAAAGCCATGAGATGCGGACCCGTTGCCCCCCAGAACCCGGCTATCCGTGCACTCCGTCGCGGGGCAAAACCTAGTACAGTAATAAATAATAGTACAACAGGTACATCGACCGCAACCTGGTCGTGCCCCAAAAGAATATTATACAACAGGCAGTGACGGCAGTCCACATGTTGGACGCTCGCCCCGCAATATCAAATGTACAAATAAATCCAAACTACACTACCATTGCACATTGCTATCCACCACGACAAATCCGCAACATCACAGCACAACACAGAACATCAACGCGAATGTCACGTTCGCAAACCGGTCTAAAAGAACTATAGCAATCAGACGCGGTTTACCGATCAAATGACATTCCCGGTCGGAGATATAATGCAAGTACTGTAAACTAACATGTTTAAATTTCGATTGACTAAATATCACAAAGTGGGCCCCACGAACAACTGGTGAACGGTAACAAAATCTGGGCCCAAAAGATATATACCAAAACCCCCAATTTCCAGAGAAGAATACACTGTGCAAGTTTGGGGGCATGATCACTCAGAACGGCCGCGGATGCGCGGCCAAACCATGGGTTTGGCCGCGATTCCGCGGCAGTTTTGTCGATTCATGAGCCCAAATTTGTACGGTGTTCTTATAAAACCCTGCACAGTTTTCTGAGATATGTAGAATAATTTTAGGACATCATTTAAAATCGACAGAAACTGTGAAGCTTGAAAATTATGTTTTTCGATATCCGGTTCGATCGATGTTTTAAACGTGTTAGCACAAGTTAGTATAGCAAAATGGTGAGGCTCTGATACCACTGTAAGTATACGATAGCTCCACTTACTCACTTGATAAAATTATGGTTGTTAAAAAAGAAAAGACTAAAGTTTTGGATACATGGAAATTTCATAGTTCATTTCTCGTTCCATTTCATTTCCATTGGCAACTTCATTAACCGTTCGTCCATAGCTTTGGACGGAACGAGACAAAGTCTTCTACTCATTCTCTACATCAATCTTGGTCGTCTCTTTTAGCAAACTTGATGACCGAGTTGCCTCGAGTCAGAGGCGGGAGCCCGTTTAAAGAATCATCGACGTGGTGCCACTTGGACGAGCAGATCGGAGATCGAAGAGATCGGAGCAGCCGCAACGGAGCTTGGGATGATGGTTATAGAACGAAGGACTCGGATCGTTCGGTATAACCTTTCTACACTTTTTACAGTTTGTTAGTTTAGCAATAATGGAAGATCCGGGTTAAAGTATACGATAGCGCCAGTTAAAAAGTTTTTGTTCCGCATTTGGCGTCTAAAGACGGCCGGGGCGCTACTGTAGACTTACAGTGGTATCCCCTAGGCAGATATGCGATACTCATAGACGAACGGACCGGACTGTATATACATTGTCACTGTTAGGCTCAGTAGGGTTTCCGGATGAGTTCTCTCATCGGCCTCCCTTGAGGTCAGTCCATGGGCAGCCGTTACGCATTGCTAGTGCCGCTGACGGTTTGTGGTTAAACCCACTGCCAGGGTACTGACGTGTCATTAGAGTTCCCCACAGACAGTTTCCCAAGTTCGGGCGAAACGTTGCAGAGGCCGTATGGTTTTATGGCAGGGTTCGGAAAATGCACGTGCGTTTACGCACGTGTCGGTTTTCGGGCAGATGATACTGGTCGGCTTTGGTTTAAGCCGGATCCGAGTATTATATTGAGTAGATATAATATCTTTGTCTCAGTTGCATTTGTATTCGGTCGTAATACAAATGCGGGTATATTTATACAGTTACGGGGTTATCCTGAAATTCGTTTCGGGATCACTTTTGGAAGTTGCCCGTTTCCAGTTTTCTATCGCCCGTCTTTTAACATTCGGTTAAAGACGGATTTATCTTTTCTTGAGATGAGTGTAGATGCTTCGAGAAGTTTCTAGAAGAGGTGACTAGGATGGTGACTAGGTTCATGAACCTTAAGTTTGCATTAATGAATGGATGACTAGGTTTAGTGAGTCATTCATTTCATTAATGTGTTTTGTTTTGCCATAGATTTTTTCTCTTGATCTTTTCTTCTTGTGGTCACCTCCTCCCTCCTACACTCACCCCTTCTTGATATAAGTGGCCGGCCTCCTCTCCTCCTCCACTTACTCACTTGATAAAATTATGGTTGTTAAAAAAGAAAAGACTAAAGTTTTGGATACATGGAAATTTCATAGTTCATTTCTCGTTCCATTTCATTTCCATTGGCAACTTCATTAACCGTTCGTCCATAGCTTTGGACGGAACGAGACAAAGTCTTCTACTCATTCTCTACATCAATCTTGATCATCTCTTTTAGCAAACTTGACGACCGAGTTGCCTCGAGTCAGAGGCGGGAGCCCGTTTAAAGAATCGTCGACGTGGTGCCACCTGGACGAGCAGATCGGAGATCGAAGAGATCGGAGCAGCCGCAACGGAGCATGGGATGATGGTTAAAGAACGAAGGACTCGGATCGTTCGGTATAACCTTTCTACACTCTTTACAGTTTGTTAGTTTAGCAATAATGGAAGATCCGGGTTAAAGTATACGATAGCGCCAGTTAAAAAGTTTTTGTTCCGTATTTGGCGTCTAAAGACGGCCGGGGCGCTACCGTAGACTTACACTATCTACCGGTGATGTTCGGCACGGCAGATATCCGGAGGATACCGACCGTTGTCGTGAGATTTGATGATATGGGCCGATCCGGACTGACGGAGCCCGAGATATTGAGACTATGAGGTATTGAGACTTGAGATTTACATGTTTTGTGTCGATACTTGACACAGATTTCCATGGATTTCATCGATGATATTTCATATTTCTATACAAATTTTACCAGGATAAAAGTTAAAGATTTCTTGTATTTTCATGCATATGCTTTTATGATATTTACCTGCATGATGTTGTGTCAGTGGTTGGCACGTGGACGAGATCTACATGCTTACATACATTGATTATATGGGTGGACGAGATCCACATGCATACATACATTGATTATATGAGTGGACGAGTTCCACATGCATACATGCATTGATTATACTGTTGGATGTTATCCACATGCTTATAGGTAATGACTACCTTGTTGGCACATATACAGATACGGTCACCCTAGATATCATAGTATTACCTTTATGATATAGTTGACCTAGGAGTCGTTGTTTATTCGATTTCTATCTGTTGATATTTTTCTACTCACGAGTTGGCAACTCACCCCGGTTGTGCCACAGTTCTTGCAGATTGACCGCTTGGATCAGTAGCGGCATCACTGGCACATAGCTATTTTCGGGTGTTTTGCTTTGGTAGGTGGGACATTTGTATCGTACCTACTCTTGTATTTATATCTCACATTGTATCTAGTAAACTCCATCAATCAAAATTAGAGCGAGGGGTTTTCCGCTACTTATGGTTTTGATGTCTTGCTTATTTCTTTATCTTTTTATGGTGAACTTCACCGTTGGGCGTTGTATACTTACATATACTGTCTTGCGTGGTTGTGATCCGCCGTTTGGCGAAGAGCTAGCTCTCGCTTGGGGAAGCCATTATTCTTGTTATGTATTTGTGGTTTTGGATCAAATATACAAAGGAGGTGCTGCCCAAATTTTTTAAAAGACGAAACACGTTTTCAAACTAGTAAATTTCACTTGCATTTTCATGTTCCTTTTCTATGCATTAAGAAAACTTGATTTCATTATACCTTTATTTCAAAACTTCACCTCCTTTATTTTCTTAAAAAGGTTTAGATTTCTGGGTTTCAGCTTACTTGAATTCCATTACGCCTTTAGACGTTGCATGATTCAAGTGCTGGTCACGAGCTAATATTTTGGGTCGTGACAAAGTTGGTATCAGAGCGCTAGGTTTAACCTTGGTTCGAGTCTATGTTTGACTATGTGGAGTCTAGGGCGGGTATGTATTTCGGAACCTAGGTCTGACCTTACGGAACTTAGACTTGAATGGGGGGTATTAGACCCGAACTTTCATTTCATAGGCTGACCCTGATTGATGGAGCAGGTAGCTTTAGTAGAGCGACGTACCGTATGTATGTTCCGCGGCATATTTACTATACGATACTCCACTTAAGAAACCTTAGGATGTACTGTAGCGTCTTGAAAAGTCGTTTTGGTGTTTTCCTGAAATTCGGTGAAAATTCGGTATTTTTCCGAAAACCGTCTTTCTTGTTATTTTGCAGTTTATGGCTAATTATACCTAAAATGGATAGGTAATTGCTTGTTTTTAGTAGCTAATGAGTTAATTATGAAATTCTGGTCGTTTAAAAATTTTCCCTAATTTTTCAATTTTTTAATATTATTTTAAGTCGGTAAGAAAATACATTAAATTAGCGATAAATACAAATTTTTCCGGGCTAATTTTAATCTCTAAAATTATGATAATTAAAATCTAGTGGTAACATAAATTTTTAGTAATTTATTTTGATTTTTAACAAATTTTTATGATATGAAACGAATTTATTGAATTTTGAGCTAAAACTTGCAATTTTTGACTTGTAGGGGGCCTTTTTGCATAAAATTTCTTTTGTAAAACCCCTCTCTCTTTTCCCTCAGCCCTAGGACAGCCCCACCTTGTGCAAGTCCAGAAATTTCTGGCCTCATATTTTGTTTTCTTTCTTGAGTTGATTTAGTGGGTTTATTGATTTATTTTAATTATAATTGATAAGGTATGGTGCTTTGACTTTTGGAGACTTGACCCTTGACTTTCCCACTCACCCACACCCCTCCCCTCACCTCCCAATCTGACCGAAACCTGCACCTCACCCCCTTCATCTCTTTTCTTCTCATTTTCTTCTAAATTCTTCAAGTTTAATTCATCAAAATTGCAAATTAAAGCTTACAAATTAAACCCATCCTTCATCTTTCTTTTCCTTCACCTCCCTAGCTTGGATCTTGATGCTTGAGGCCATCATTTGGAGCAAAATTTTTCTTGCTAGATCTCAATTGAGGTATAATTTCCATCAAGTTACTTTCTTTTTTTGCTAAAATCCTTTAATTGTATGGTTTAGTGTTAAAAGTTTAGCTAATTTCTAATCTAATTTATAAAAGAGTAGTTGTATTAAACTAGGGTTTTGAAGCCATGATAGTTAATTAGATTGTTTTATAGTTAATCTAGTTGTTAATTAACTAATCTATATGGTCACCTTGTTTATGTAGTCTTCAATTATGCTAATTTAGTTAATTTTAGAAGTGTGATTTGGTTGTAAATTGTTGTTTTAGGATTTTCAAGAGAGGGTTTATGTATGGATTGGGTTGTGAAGTATAATTAGTGAGTTGAATTAAGGTTTAGAAACCATTATTTAGTTGATTAAACCTAATTTGTTATCCAGTTGTTTTGCTAACCTAATCTAGAAGGTTAACATGCTATTTGGGTTTGAAATTAGTGTTAGTTAAGTTTTTCTAGTATGGATTTTGATTTGCAATTGCTTTTGAGAAAAATCAAGAAAGGGTTGGTTGTGGAATTTAGGTTTTGGAGCATGGTTAATGTGTTGAAATTTTGTGTAGTGGTTATCTAATGGTGTGACTTGGGTGATTATGCTAGATTGTGGTCGTTTTGTCGCAAATCGGCGATTTTTGCACCGATTTTGGAATGCAAATGCTTACTAGTTTTGTCATAAAATTATGTGATGAATTATTTTTGATATCTTGATGATTGTAATGGCTTGTCCTACGACTTTTAGGATGCGTGAGTGCGGATTTTTGGGTAGTCGGGTTTTAGTTTTGCCGGGCGACCAAATCGGCGTTTTTTTGGCAGTTTTTGCGATTTTCGCGTGTGTTCCGCGCACTTTGTGCATGTTGTACCTAGCTAGCGAACTTTAGTAGTTTCGTTGGGGTTTTGCGTCGTTCTTGATATGTAACCTTATGTTTGGTATTGATGTAAATTCCAGGTTCGGTCGCGGAGACGTCAGACGCGGCGCGAAAGGGAAAGGCGGTGATTGGACACAGCTAGCCAGGGATTCCGGTGAGTAGATGTAACATCTACGGGGGACTATCGTTGGATGGCGCAAGCCGCCCGATAGTTTTAGTAACTTACAAGATCCTTAGTAATGTTAGTAATTAGGGGTGAAATACTTAATTGACTATTTGCTGCATCCATGCATTATATTGACATACCTATACGAAACCATTTTATAGGACACCTGCACCATTGCCAGGGTTTTTATATGCAGCACGAGCACTATTCATGCTTACACACACACCCTGGTAATTGCCATGCCACCACACTAGATAACCTTTAATTTAAACCTTTTACTAATTGATACTTAAACTTGTGCTATTGCCTTTAATTCCTTAAAATGAAACCGTAGGATTGCTATTCATGTGCATGTACTTCATCATATTAATTGTTCATGCTTAATACATTAATCACACATCGCAACTTGATTATTGATACCATATGCATTCATTATCATTGATATATGCACTTATGAGGATTTCTTGAGATTTTATGATATTGCTGGATTTCGGGGGAAAGCCGCAAGATTTCTAAACTTATTATATTTTTAAAATATGTAAATTGCGGTTTTCTAGTGATGTAAGTGTCGTCCACCATGAGTTTGCTGTGGTTTTGGAAATCCGTGTCGAGGAGTGGAGGAACCGGCACGGATACATGGTGGGCCCGGTAAGGTACCCCGGGACAAGAGGAATGTGGTGTTGACGTTGAGCCTGGCAGGCGACGGATTACCTACCGGTGACTGTTTGGGACGGCGGATATCCAGAGGATACCGACCGTGGCCGCTAGATGATGAGATATTGATATTTGAGATGGGTCAGCCGGACGGCTGAGGCCAGACATACATTTATGAGATTTGAGACAGCTTTTGGGTGTCGTTGCTGGACACCGGTTCTCGTCGATTCTTTGAGTATTATGCTGGCATTCTAAAAGAGTTTCAAAAACAAAAAAGAGATGAAATGTTTCTTATATATACCTATTGAGACCTCAGATATTCATGTTGCATACATATTCGTACACTGATGTTGTATACACACCTGCTAGTGCATCCAGTCATACCTGTATTATAGATGCTAGGATGGTTGTGTGCATGCATACGATAGCCTTTGTAGATGTTATTTATTACTCACGAGTTGGCAACTCACCCCCGTTGTGCCACAGTCTTTTGCAGGTCCGCTCCGTCAGTTCAGTAGCGGCGGGCGCACTTGTTCTTTTGCCTCTTTTGCCTGAGCTCGAGATTTGCTCATAGGTGGGTTATGTTATTATTTTTGTACCACCTTGTATTTTTCTTTGTATCTAGTGTACTCCATCTACTGTTTCTACCAGTTTTATTGTATATTGACCTAGAGATGAGACTGTGAGGTTTGTGGACTTTTATGCTGTATTTTGGGGTCGAACTCACTTGAGTCGACATGATGTTTTCTTATGCTTCATTATGATTATTGCTTGTTGTCATTTTATATTGCGCGGGATTTGTGACCGCCTTGTGGCGAAGAGCTAGCTCCCGCTTGGGGATGCCCTATTTTGTTGGATTCATGTATATTTTTGTTGTACCCATTTTGGGGGCCAGTATTTACAAAGGAGACTCTGCCGAAATTTTCGGAAAAATTGGTATTGTTTTTAAAAAGGGTTTTACATGACTTATTTGATAAACTTGCTTTCAAATGTTTGGGTTTTCTTCACTCTTTTGCTTAATTGGTTTTGTTTTCTGGGCTTTGGCTTACTTATTTTACGGACGTCTTTAGACGTTTCGTAAACTTAAGTGCCAGTCACGTTCCGTACCCTGCGGGTCGTGACAAAGTTGGTATCGGAGCGATAGGTTTTACCTTTGTGAGTGTAGGATGACCCTTGGTAGATGGAGTAAGTGACTTAAGCAGGGTAACGTAGCGTGCGTATGTCCGCGGCATACTTACGATACGGTACTCCGCCTAAGTGACTTTAGGATATACTTGCTTGAAAAATTCCTTCTTCAATTCCGTGTATCCTATGATCCTATTGCACTGTCCTTACTATCCGTTTTCCTGTAACAGCCACTATGCCGCCGAAGGCTACGAGGGCACAGAGGGCTGCCGCCAGAGACGAGATTCGAGCTGGCTCGTCCGAGACTAGGACTGAGCAGGGTGGTATGCCTACGCCGCAGGGACAGACCGATCCACCTTCCCCAGGCCGTATGGATAGGCTCGAGACTGGTATGGAGGAGTTGCGACAGATGATGGGAGGCATGCAGGAGCTACGTCAGATGGTAGGATCCCTAGTTGCAGCCAGTTGTACACCGAGGCCGAATGACGTACCTACTACATCACAGACGACCATGATACCTGCTCCTACTACTACCACCGTGGCCATTCCGGTTTCACTACAGGATTTCATGAGGCTGAGACCTCCAGTATTCACCGGCACCGAGACAGCGGAGGACCCACAGACGTTCCTTGACAGTTTAGCCAGGATCTGCCGTTCGCTGAGATGTTCGGATGATCGATGGGTAGAGCTTGCGAGTTTCCGACTAGAGGGTCTCGCGCAGACATGGTGGGTGTCAGTCTTGAGAGGTCGAGCTGCAGGTCTACCGCCTATGACTTGGGTCGAGTTTACAGCGGTCTTTCTAGCCCGTTCCCTTCCAGAGAGCGTTCGTGACGCCAGAGCTCGTAGCTTCGAGGCCTTAGTCAAGACACCTGGGATGACGGTGTCTGAGTATGACATCCAGTTTACACAGTTATCCCGATATGCTCAGTATTTGGTGGATACCGAGGAGAAGATGGTGAAGAGGTTCGTACAGGGACTTGATGCCCAGCTATATCTTGCCATTGGCGCCCAGACCTACGACACTTATTCAGCTGCTATGGATACGGCATTGCGGATGGAGACACGCATATCACAGACTTCGGCCGTTTCTGGGCCGAAGAGGATGCGCACCGATGTACCGTCTCAGAGGCAGCGCGCCAGATTCTTTCCGAGAGATAGGCCTGGCAGAGGATTTGGGCGGGGAAAGTTATATGGTTCTTATCCCCAGGGGCAGCAGCCGTCGCCAGGATGTTTTGGGTGCGGGAGTTTGCACCATCTTGTCAGAGACTGTCCGGTGAGACGACAGGGAGTAGCGACAGTTCCGCATGTGACCCTACCACCATCACCACCCCCTCCTCAGAGAGCCCTACTTCCTACCCCAGGCGATGCTCCACGCCAGTTAGGTGCACCGAGAGGCCGTGGACGCGGCGGTCCTATTCAGAGAGGACGAGGAGGCAGAGGCCGAGGTCGAGGTCAGCCCGCTATCGGTGGAGGACAGGCCCGAGTATTTGCTTTGACACCGCAGGATGCGCAGGCATCCAATGCCGTTGTGACAGGTACCTTGCCAGTTTGTTCTTTCGACGCATGGGTTTTATTCGACCCAGGTTCCACACATTCATACGTCTCTACACACTTTGCACCAATGTTGGGCCGTGAGTCGTCATCGTTAGATCAGCCGCTTGTTGTTGTTACTCCGGTAGGCGAGTCGTTTGTCGTTCGGTTTGTATTTCGTTTGTGTTCCGTTCGTATCGGGAAGAGGGATTCATCAGTTGATTTGATACTCCTCGATATGTTGGACTTTGATGTGCTTCTGGGCATGGATTGGCTAGCCACTTGTTATGCTTCGGTGGACTGCCGTGAGAAGGCAGTCAGATTTAGCTTTCCGGGAGAGCCAGTCCTTGTTATTCAGGGAGACCGCAGTGTCACCCTTCCCAGCTTAATTTCGTCTCTTCGCGCTGGTCAGCTCTTGCGGAAGGGATGTCAGGGATTCTTAGCATGTATTTGTGATACTCGAGCTGCAGAGGTTCCGTTGGACCGGGTCCCGGTTGTTTCTGAGTTCCCTGATGTTTTCCCTGATGAGCTACCTGGGCTACCGCCTGAGCGCGATATTAAGTTCTGCATTGATTTGATTCCCGGCTCGGGGCCTATTTCTATACCTCCTTATCGGATGGCCCCGGCAGAGCTTCGAGAGCTGAAGGATCAGTTGCAGGATTTGTTAGATAAGGGGCTTATTCGACCGAGTGTTTCTCCGTAGGGTGCTCCGGTCCTGTTTGTCAAGAAGAAGGATGGAAGTTTGCGCTTATGTATCGACTACCGCCAGCTGAACAAAGTTACCGTTCGGAACAGATATCCGTTGCCGCGCATTGATGATTTGTTCGACCAGCTTCAGGGTGCGGGGTATTTTTCGAGGATCGACTTGCGATCAGGATACCATCAGCTGCGAGTTCGACAGGAGGATATACCGAGGACAGCTTTCCGCACGCGCTACGGCCACTACGAGTTTTTGGTGATGTCGTTCGGACTCACCAACGCCCCAGCAGCATTCATGGATTTGATGAACCGTACATTCAGGCCGTATCTTGACTTGTTCATCATCGTGTTTATCGACGATATCTTGGTGTACTCCCGGAGCAGCGAGGAGCACGAGCAGCACTTGCGGATTACGTTACAGACTCTGAGGGGACACCAGCTGTTCGTGAAGTTCTCCAAGTAAGCTTTCTGGCTGGACAGCGTCGGATTCTTGGGTCACGTGGTTACGAGAGACGGCATTTGTGTGGACCCGAAGAAGATTGAGGCTGTTCAGCAGTGGCCCCGACCTACATCGGTGACTGAGATCCGTAGTTTTCTAGGCTTGGCGGGCTACTACAGGCGTTTTGTTCAGGATTTCTCCCGTATAGCTGCACCTTTGACCGGTTTGACCCGGAAGGGAGTTCCTTTCGTCTGGACAGAGGAGTGCGAGCGCAGTTTTCAGCAGCTACGGACTTGTTTGACTACGGCGCCGGTATTATCTTTGCCTTCGGGATCAGGCGGATTTGTTGTCTACTGTGATGCTTCGCGAGTGGGATTAGGATGCGTATTGATGCAGCATGGCCGGGTGATCGCTTATGCTTCTCGGCAGTTGAAGAAGCATGAACAGAACTACCCCACTCATGATTTGGAGATGGCTGCAGTGGTCTTTGCACTGAAGATTTGGCGATATTACCTTTACGGCGAGTCGTGTCAGATATTCACCGATCACAAGAGCTTAAAGTACATATTTCAGCAGCGAGACCTGAACCTCAGACAGCGTCGTTGGATGGAGTTGGTGAAAGACTACTACTGCGAGATCTTATATCACCCCGGCAAGGCAAATGTGGTGGCAGATGCGTTGAGTAGGAGGCCCGGGGGTAGTCTATCCTTTTTGCGCGCAGTGCAGAGGCAGTCGTCAGCAGATTGGCATATGTTATGCGACAGCCGAGTTGAGTTCGAGTTCACTCAGACAGGGGGACAGCTCGCGCATGTTCGTGCACGCCCACAGTTGCTTGACCGTATATATGAGGCGCAGCGCAGTGACGACCGTTGCTCAGAGATCATGGCACAGATGGGACAGGGCAGATTTTCCGAGTTCGTGGTTGACGATCAGGGGATTTTACGATATGGATCTAGACTGTGCATACCAGATGCTGATGGATTGCGGCGCGACATTCTTGAGGAGGCACACCGATCAGTGTATAGTGTCCACCCCGGTTCCACCAAGATGTACCATGATATGAGAGAGACCTACTGGTGGGACGGGATGAAGAGGGACATTGCGGAGTTCGTTTCGAGATGCCTGACTTGTCAGCAAGTCAAGGCCGAGCACCAGAGGCCCGCAGGAGAGCTACAGCCGTTACCCATTCCAGAGTGGAAATGGGAGCAGATTTCGATGGATTTCGTTGTGGGTCTACCCAGGACCAGCCGAGGGTACGACTCCATCTGGGTGATCGTGGATAGATTGACGAAAGTGGCTCACTTCCTGCCAGTGAAGACGACTTTCAGCTTCGCTCAGTATGCTCAGCTCTATATTGACGAGATCGTCCGACTACATGGCGTACCGACTTGTATCGTGTCAGATCGAGGCACTCAGTTCACCAGCCGACTTTGGCAGAGACTTCAGGAGGCTTTGGGCACTCGTTTGAGCTTCAGCACATCGTTTCATCCGCAGACCGACGGACAGTCAGAGCGGACCATTCAGACTCTCGAGGACATGCTCAGAGCGTGCGTTTTAGACTTTGGTGGTAGCTGGGATCATCATTTACCACTAGTGGAGTTCTCCTACAACAACAGCTTCCAGGATACTATTCAGATGGCACCTTTCGAGGCATTGTATGGGAGGAGATGCAGATCGCCCGTTTGTTGGACAGAGCTCAGCGAGAGCAGCATTTTGGGGCCGCAGCTTGTTGAAGAGACGACAGCGAAGATACAGTTGATCCGAGACCGGATGAGAGCGGCTCAGAGCAGGCAGAAATCCTATGCAGACAGGCGCCGTCGCAGATTAGAGTTCGCAGTTGGCGACCATGTTTTTCTGAAAGTCTCCCCGATGAAGGGCGTGATGCGTTTTGGGCGAAAGGGGAAGCTTAGCCCTAGATTCGTAGGTCCCTTCGAGATCCTCGAGCGGGTTGGCGCTGTTGCATATCGTTTGGCTCTTCCTCCCAGCTTTCCCGATGTTCACCCCGTCTTCCATGTTTCGATGCTCCGCAAGTACCTTCACGACCCTTCGCATGCGATTCAGCACCCGACAGTCCAGCTAGAGCGCGACCTTTCTTTTGCAGAGCAGCCGGTGGCCATCCTGGATCGGCAGGTGAAGAAGTTGAGGTCGAAGATTATACCAACCGTCAAGGTCCTTTAGCGTAGCCCGAGCAGCGAGGAGGTTACCTGGGAGACCGAGGGCGAGATGAGGAAGAAATATCCCCATCTCTTTGAAGGTACGCGTAGCTATATTTTTAAATTCGGGGACCGAATTTCTTTAAGGGGGGAAGATTGTAGCGTCTTGAAAAGTCGTTTTGGTGTTTTCCTGAAATTCGGTGAAAATTCGGTATTTTTCCGAAAACCGTCTTTCTTGTTATTTTGCAGTTTAGGGCTAATTATACCTAAAATGGATAGGTAATTGCTTGTTTTTAGTAGCTAATGAGTTAATTATGAAATTCTGGTCGTTTAAAAATTTTCCCTAATTTTTCAATTTTTCAATATTATTTTAAGCCGGTAAGAAAATACATTAAATTAGCGATAAATACAAATTTTTCTGGGCTAATTTTAATCTCTAAAATTATGATAATTAAAATCTAGTGGTAACATAAATTTTTAGTAATTTATTTTGATTTTTAACAAATTTTTATGATATGAAACGAATTTATTGAATTTTGAGCTAAAACTTGCAATTTTTGACTTGTAGGGGGCCTTTTTGCATAAAATTTCTTTTGTAAAACCACTCTCTCTTTTCCCTCAGCCCTAGGACAGCCCCACCTTGTGCAAGTCCAGAAATTTCTGGCCTCATATTTTGTTTTCTTTCTTGAGTTGATTTAGTGGGTTTATTGATTTATTTTAATTATAATTGATAAGGTATGGTGCTTTGACTTTTGGAGACTTGACCCTTGACTTTCCCACTCACCCACACCCCTCCCCTCACCTCCCAATCTGGCCGAAACCTGCACCTCACCCCCTTCATCTCTTTTCTTCTCATTTTCTTCTAAATTCTTCAAGTTTAATTCATCAAAATTGCAAATTAAAGCTTACAAATTAAACCCATCCTTCATCTTTCTTTTCCTTCACCTCCCTAGCTTGGATCTTGATGCTTGAGGCCATCATTTGGAGCAAAATTTTTCTTGCTAGATCTCAATTGAGGTATAATTTCCATCAAGTTACTTTCTTTTTTTGCTAAAATCCTTTAATTGTATGGTTTAGTGTTAAAAGTTTAGCTAATTTCTAATCTAATTTATAAAAGAGTAGTTGTATTAAACTAGGGTTTTGAAGCCATGATAGTTAATTAGATTGTTTTATAGTTAATCTAGTTGTTAATTAACTAATCTATATGGTCACCTTGTTTATGTAGTCTTCAATTATGCTAATTTAGTTAATTTTAGAAGTGTGATTTGGTTGTAAATTGTTGTTTTAGGATTTTCAAGAGAGGGTTTATGTATGGATTGGGTTGTGAAGCATGATTAGTGAGTTGAATTAAGGTTTAGAAACCATTATTTAGTTGATTAAACCTAATTTGTTATCTAGTTGTTTTGCTAACCTAATCTAGAAGGTTAACTTGCTATTTGGGTTTGAAATTAGTGTTAGTTAAGTTTTTCTAGTATGGATTTTGATTTGCAATTGCTTTTGAGAAAAATCAAGAAAGGGTTGGTTGTGGAATTTAGGTTTTGGAGCATGGTTAATGTGTTGAAATTTTGTGTAGTGGTTATCTAATGGTGTGACTTGGGTGATTATGCTAGATTGTGGTCGTTTTGTCGCAAATCGGCGATTTTTGCACCGATTTTGGAATGCAAATGCTTACTAGTTTTGTCATAAAATTATGTGATGAATTATTTTTGATATCTTGATGATTGTAATGGCTTGTCCTACGACTTTTAGGATGCGTGAGTGCGGATTTTTGGGTAGTCGGGTTTTAGTTTTGCCGGGCGACCAAATCGGCGTTTTTTTGGCAGTTTTGCGATTTTCGCGTGTGTTCCGCGCACTTTGTGCACGTTGTACCTAGCTAGCGAACTTTAGTAGTTTCGTTGGGGTTTTGCGTCGTTCTTGATATGTAACCTTATGTTTGGTATTGATGTAAATTCCAGGTTCGGTCGCGGAGACGTCAGACGCGGAGCGAAAGGGAAAGGCGGTGATTGGACACAGCTAGCCAGGGATTCCGGTGAGTAGATGTAATATCTACGGGGGACTATCGTTGGATGGCGCAAGCCGCCCGATAGTTTTAGTAACTTACAAGATCCTTAGTAATGTTAGTAATTAGGGGTGAAATACTTAATTGACTATTTGCTGCATCCATGCATTATATTGACATACCTATACGAAACCATTTTATAGGACACCTGCACCATTGCCAGGGTTATTATATGCAGCACGAGCACTATTCATGCTTACACACACACCCTGGTAATTGCCATGCCACCACACTAGATAACCTTTAATTTAAACCTTTTACTAATTGATACTTAAACTTGTGCTATTGCCTTTAATTCCTTAAAATGAAACCGTAGGATTGCTATTCATGTGCATGTACTTCATCATATTAATTGTTCATGCTTAATACATTAATCACACATCGCAACTTGATTATTGATACCATATGCATTCATTATCATTGATATATGCACTTATGAGGATTTCTTGAGATTTTATGATATTGCTGGATTTCGGGGGAAAGCCGCAAGATTTCTAAACTTATTATATTTTTAAAATATGTAAATTGCGGTTTTCTAGTGATGTAAGTGTCGTCCACCATGAGTTTGCTGTGGTTTTGGAAATCCGTATCGAGGAGTGGAGGAACCGGCACGGGTACATGGTGGGCCCGGTAAGGTACCCCGGGGCAAGAGGAATGTGGTGTTGACGTTGAGCCTGGCAGGGGACGGATTACCTACCGGTGACTGTTTGGGACGGCGGATATCCAGAGGATACCGACCGTGGCCGCTAGATGATGAGATATTGATATTTGAGATGGGTCAGCCGGACGGCTGAGGCCAGACATACATTTATGAGATTTGAGACAGCTTTTGGGTGTCGTTGCTGGACACCGGTTCTCGTCGATTCTTTGAGTATTATGCTGGCATTCTAAAAGAGTTTCAAAAACAAAAAAGAGATGAAATGTTTCTTATATATACCTATTGAGACCTCAGATATTCATGTTGCATACATATTCGTACACTGATGTTGTATACACACCTGCTAGTGCATCCAGTCATACCTGTATTATAGATGCTAGGATGGTTGTGTGCATGCATACGATAGCCTTTGTAGATGTTATTTATTACTCACGAGTTGGCAACTCACCCCCGTTGTGCCACAGTCTTTTGCAGGTCCGCTCCGTCAGTTCAGTAGTGGCGGGCGCACTTGTTCTTTTGCCTCTTTTGCCTGAGCTCGAGATTTGCTCATAGGTGGGTTATGTTATTATTTTTGTACCACCTTGTATTTTTCTTTGTATCTAGTGTACTCCATCTACTGTTTCTACCAGTTTTATTGTATATTGACCTAGAGATGAGACTGTGAGGTTTGTGGACTTTTATGCTGTATTTTGGGGTCGAACTCACTTGAGTCGACATGATGTTTTCTTATGCTTCATTATGATTATTGCTTGTTGTCATTTTATATTGCGTGGGATTTGTGATCGCCTTGTGGCGAAGAGCTAGCTCCCGCTTGGGGATGCCCTATTTTGTTGGATTCATGTATATTTTTGTTGTACCCATTTTGGGGGCCAGTATTTACAAAGGAGACTCTGCCGAAATTTTCGGAAAAATTGGTATTGTTTTTAAAAAGGGTTTTACATGACTTATTTGATAAACTTGCTTTCAAATGTTTGGGTTTTCTTCACTCTTTTGCTTAATTGGTTTTGTTTTCTGGGCTTTGGCTTACTTATTTTACGGACGTCTTTAGACGTTTCGTAAACTTAAGTGCCAGTCACGTTCCGTACCCTGCGGGTCGTGACATGTACATATTTTTAGATCTGTGATTCTCTTCGTACCCTTGATTATACATCCATTTGAGATCCTTGATTCTATTCGTTTCCATGACCATACTCTCATTGATTTTGTTCCTTCTTATGATCATGTATCCATTCTGGATCTGTCGTTTCCTTTCATGCCTTTGATATGTTTTTATCGATACTCAATTGAGGTTCCGGTCACCATTGTTTGAGCACAGTTTGAGCTGATGCTAGTGTTGCGGTCAGGGCGAGCTCATCATGGACGAGGACCGACCATCGTGTTTTCTGGTATTACGGGAACGTCTCGAGTTAGCGTTTGTGTTGTGACCTCTCGGATGAGGCGTGTGTTTGGTTTTGCACCAGATGATCAGGCTATTGATAGAGACTGCCAGTTGCGAGAGGACTGTTGATATACAACATACCTCAGAGATTGTGATGTCGCCTACCATGCAGACAGATGACCCAGCTGTTGCTGAGATTGACAAGATGTCGCTTCCAGAGCTTACAAGCTGAGATCGCCGGAGTTTCCAGACAGAAATGCGACAGATGATAGCTAGTCTATCCCGAGTTGAGAGACGAAGGTGATTCGTCAGATTGATGCACCGACGCAGGCCCAGTTGAGTTAAAGATTTTCAGTTTGGAGAGTCTTACACAGATCTAGAGCAGACCAATCCCGAGATAACCGTTGATGTACTGTCTTTCCTGGAAGATTGAGGCATTGTTCAGTGTGTGGACGGAGGGTATTCGCATGTTGCCTAGGCGAAGTTAAAAAGTTCGAACGGGTGTCAGAAACCCATTTTTCCCAAGTTTAAAGTGTTCGGAAGAACATGCAGGTAATTCTGTGGACCCTCTAGAAGAATGAAACCCTAACTCGACATGATGACCATGGAACCGCTTTTGAAGCTTAGGGTTTGCGGCTGTTTAGCGGTGCCATCAGTGAGGCTTGGGTTTGCCCTTCTACGGCTGGTCCAGAATGTATGGTTACTAGGCACTCTAATAAGGTTTAAGGAAGCATCAAACATGTCCGTTTAATATTTTAGCCATGCCGAATAACCCTAAACAAAATCGTTGCTAGAAAATTAGGGTTTCATATCCAAGTAAACAACTTTACTTCTCAGGGAACACAAAATACAACCTTTGTAGATCGGTCCTTCACTTCATTTGCTCCTTGTTGAAGTCCCTTCGCTACGATCAAGGTTCTCCCGGGCTCTTGCATGGCTTCACGAGGCGAAAGATGCGACCTTGCTTGAAGTCTCCGAGGCCGAAGATGATCTACGTCGAGGGAATTCCGACTCAAGCTACTACGTCACTAACTAGAGAATTAGTGAAGCAAACACCCTAAACTAAAGTGCTAGTCTAGTAGAGGATGGAGAAATAGAAAGTGGGTTCTCTTTGGAATTTTATTTCTCACAATGATTCTCACTTTTGATCAAACCCTAGCAAGCATTTTCTTTTGAACTAAGAAGAAGATGAACAAAAGAAAGAGAAGAGGATAATGATCAAGTGAGAAGGCTAACCATGGTGAGTGAGTATCATATACTAACTCTTGTAGAGCCATAACCATAGCTAATCTAAATGGTTAGGTCAATAAAAAATCTAAGGTGAAGACAAAGGTAGTGGACTTTGTCAAAGCAAAGCAAGCTTCTACAAGCTTCATGCTCTTTCCAAAATTCCACCAATTTTGTAATTACCTTAAATAATTATAACCCACCATAAAAATAGAATGGTGTATGTCTTGTACATCCATGTCATGTGTATCATCAACCATGATACAATAAGAAAAACACATTTTAATATATATCATATATACATTAAAATTGTGCTCATGTGAGAAAAACCCTAAAGTGAACAAGTGTTAGTAAATGTAAATTAGTATATCTAATATACAATTATACACTTAATTATTAAATCAACACTTGACTTAATAATCCGGTCATATCTCATATAACCGGCTAACATCCATTGTATCGACTTATCGAATCAACACTTGATTCGATAACCCGGTTATATCATATATAACCGACCGATACAAAAAGTCGTGAGAATAGAATACGGTATCACATACACGCATTATTCTCGGTCTTGCACATATCACATATGCGCTCCTATTTCGTTTTGCCTGAGCCAGTAAAACCTCTATGTAGGACTCTAAAGACTCGTCAATACGCCGGCAGTAGGTGATGATCACATCAAGCACCCACAAGCCGTCAGCGGTACTAGCTGGACGTAACGGCTACCCGGGTATTGAGAGATCAGAAGATCAGCAAGCAAGATCGCTCCAACTCCTGTAAAAGCCTACCGGTAACACTTCCCGTACAGTTCGGTCTCTTCGTATGATATGTCGCATATCAAGTCTAGGGGTGGTAAACGTCAGACCCCAATAACCGATAAGTCGTGCCGATGTGAGGCTCATAACGGGTCGAGAAACTTTTGGTAACACTTACCAGTAAATCTCTAAATCAGCCTTGGCCAGGGACTTCCCTGTTACGGCCAATCGAGCACAGCGCAACATCAACCCCCAATACCAGGAGAGACGAAACCCCTCCTATCGCTCATTGCCTCCATATGACTCGGGACTGTACCCAAAAATCACCGTTTTGCACGCTCTCATGGACGTGGTAAGGTGGAAATCAAAGCACAGTAGGAATCACACAAGACTCTATGACGATCTCGGGTCTACAGACTAACCTGCACAAGTGTCACCAGAGAACTGCCATCTGACGTGAGGTATAATACCATCTGGGAGTTCTCGGCGAGTCCGTCCAGTGTACCCAGTCTCCACTAAGCACCCGTATACCATCTCTGATGTCAAACACCAATGGATATGGGATCATCATCGCCCATCTCATGGGTCGAGAAGCGTATACGCTAGTCTACACTGGTATATCGATGCCCCGTCTCGATACACCCACAACTAGGGACCTTGAAGGATGTACTTATGGACTACCATGTCCCCACTAGTATGATCCGCATCATAGTCCAGGTAGTCAAGTACACATCCTAAGGGCTTTACCAACATGTAACTATAAAACAGTATAAAGAGACAAGTATACATGTTAAAGTAAAGTGCAACCAGATAGCATACTATCATATCGAGCAAGAAAGTCCTCTCTATATATGTCCAAGCATCCAATATAATATACATCATCTGTACAATACTGGCCTCTAGGGCATACATACAACTAACAATCTCCCACTTGCACTAGGGCCAGCTGCTGTAGTATCGCATACCAAGCATCCCGAAGAGTCTCTCAAACTGTATCTGGGGAATGGTCTTCGTGAGTGGATCCGCAGTGTTGTTCTTCATGTCAACCCTCCTGACCTCGATCTCCCGGCGATCAACTATATCCCGGATCAGGTGATACCGCCTCAGAATATGCCTGGATCGCTGATGGGACCTGGGTTCCTTGGCCAAAGCCACCGCTCCATTGTTATCGCAATACAAAGGTATTGGATGCTCAATGGATGGAACCACTCCAAGTTCAGTAATGAACTTCTTGATCCAGACAGCCTCTTTGGCAGCATCGTTGGCAGCGATGTATTCAGCCTCCATCGTCGAGTCTGCCACGGTTTCCTGCTTGGAACTCTTCCAGCTAATCGCCCCTCCGTAAAGGGTAAAGACAAATCCCGACTGTGACTTAGAGTCGTCCTTATCACTCTGGAAGCTCGAATCGGTAAAGGACTCCACTTGGAGTTCTCCGTTACCATACACCAAGAGCATCTCTTTAGTCCTTCGCAAGTACTTGAGAATGCTCTTCACAGCTGTCCAGTGACTCTCTCCAGGATCAGCTTGATACCTATTCACTACACTCAGTGAGTATGCTACATCGGGTCTGGTATATAGCATCGCGTACATGATAGAGCCTACTGCCGAAGCATAGGGTATCCCTTGCATGCGAGCTCTCTCCAAATCAGTCTTGGGAGACATCTCTTTGGAGAGAGTGACCCCTGAGATCGTGGGTAAAAACCCACGTTTGGACTCTTCCATATTAAACCTCTTTAGTATGGTGTCAATGTACCTGGATTGGGACAATCCCAATATCCTTTTAGATCTATCTCTATAGATCATAATTCCCAATATGCAGGAGGCATCACCAAGATCTTTCATTGAGAATCTTTGTGATAAAAAGAGCTTGACCGATTGCAGCATAGGAATGTCATTTCCTATCAAGAGTATTTCTTCCACGTACAATACGAGGAAGACAACCTTACTCTCTGCCACCTTCTTGTAGATACAAGGTTCATCTACGTTTTTGACGAAGTCAAACTCTTTGATAACGACGTCAAAGCAGATGTTCCAACTCCGCGATACTTGCTTTAATCCATAAATGGATTTAAGCAACTTGCACACCTTCCCGCTGCTCCCACTATCTATGAAGCCCTCTGGCTGAGTCATGTACATGCACTCTTCTAAATCACTGTTTAGAAAGGCGGTCTTAACATCCATTTGCCAGATTTCGTAGTCATGATATGCAGCGATGGCAAGCTGATCCGAACGGATTTAAGCATAGCTACTGGAGAAAAGGTTTCGTCATAGTCCATACCTGGTCTTTGCGGAAAACCCTTTGCAACAAGTCTAGCTTTGAAAGTCTCCACTTTCCCATCTACACCACGTTTTATCTTGAAGATCCACTTGCTCCCAATGGGTTTTACCCTTTCAGGAGCATCTTCCAAAGTCCATACTTTGTTGGTGTACATGGATTCCATCTCGCACCGCATTGCATCCAGCCATTTCACTGAGTCCCCACTCGTGATGTCGTGCTCGAAGCTAGTTGGGTCATCATCAACCATGATGCAATCCTCGCTCCCACCATCCATGAGAAAACCGTAGTATCTCTCAGGTGGGTGAGGAACCCTACTAGATCGGCGGAGAGGCTGAGGTTCGTTGGGAACTACTAAATCCTCCGGTTCCACTAAATCTCCAGTTTGAGTTTGTGTAGCCGAAATTTCTTCCAGTTCTACCTTGTCGCCACTAATTTCTTTTGCAAGAAATTCCTTTTCTAAAAAGGTGTCATGTCGAGAAACAAACACCTTTTGTTCCTCGCTTTGGTAGAAAAGATATCCATGTGAATGTTTGGGATATCCCACAAACTTGCATAAAACTGACCGTGCCTCGAGTTTGTCCGGATTTTGCCTTTTGACATAGGCCGGACTACCCCATATCTTAACTCGTTTAAGACATGGTCTCTTCCCACTCCATATCTCATATGGTGTGGTAGGTACAAATTTAGATGGAACTTGATTCAATAGGTATGTTGCTGTCTCCAGCGCATACCCCCAAAAGGAAATAGGTAACTCGGCTGTGCTCATCATAGAGCGCACCATATCTAATAGGGTGCGGTTCATCTGTTCCGATACACCGTTGTGCTGTGGTGTATATGGAGGAGTCAACTGAGAGAGAATCCCGTTCTCTTTTAGGAAGTCCAGGAATTCATTGCTCAAGTATTCACCTCCTCGATCAGATTGAAGGATTTTAATACTTTTCCCGGTTTGGTTTTCGACTTCTTGTTTATATTCTTTAAATTTCTCAAAAGCTTCTGATTTGTGTTTCATCAGGAACACATATCCGAATCTAGAGAGATTGTCAGTGAATGTAATGAAGTACGAAGAACCATCCCTGGCATGTGTAGACATGGGGCCGCATACATCACTATATACCAGTCCCAAGAGTTCAGTAACTCTTTCTCCGTGTCCCGTAAACGGAGTTTTGGTCATCTTGCCTTTGAGACATGACTGGAAAGTGTCATAAGATGAAAATTCAAACGGATTCAAATATCCATCCTTATGCAACTTAGCTAGTCGTGTCGCATTGATGTGACCCAATCTACAATGCTACAAGAAGGATTCGTTCATTTCTGAACTCTTCCTCTTGTGTGTGTTTGTTATACTCAGAACTGTTGATTGATTTAGAACATAAATGCCATTGCACATCGTGCCTGATCCAACCAACTTTTGGTTTAGAAAAATGTTTATAACATTATCCTGTAATACAAAATTATATCCCTCTTTACTCAACAAAGAAACCGATATAATGTTGCATATCAGGTTCGGCATGTAATAGCATTCGTTCAGAATCAATGTATTACCAGTTGGTAATACAAGGTGATATTCCCCAACGGTTTTAGCTACAACAATTGCACCATTTCCAACCCTTATGTCTTTATCACCTTCTCCAAGTTCTCTACCTTTCCTAAGTCCATGTAACTGATTACATATATGGGGTCCTGACCCAGTATCTAATACCCAGGACGTAGAGGAAATGGAGAAACAGTTCTCAGTAACGAACACACCCGAAGAAAATGCACCAACATGTACTTTCTTCACACGGGTGGCATGGAAATCCTAGTATTCCCCTATATCCTGTTCAGTCGTATAACTCTTATAAGAAAGAACGGAACCAACGTTCCCCAGCACAGTATAACATGTGGGTTCGGTCAATACATCCATATTATTATCTTGATTAAGGTATGATATGGTCGCTACCTGGAGAGAGAGAGAAGAAAACACTTTAGCGTATGCTCTTGCAAGATCAGATTGGTTATTATTTTATCTAATCAGGATGGCTCCCACTATTTTTATCAAATCTTCCTTCAAACCCTAAAAGGAAAGACTAGCCGGGATTAATTACACCCTACAATTTCGCCAATCTTTCAGTCAGGCCAGTGTCGGTACTTTGAGGGAGATTCCCCGTGCTTTCGCACGGACCTAATTAAAGTAAACCTCGTTTTCCCAGAGGCGTAACCCCGTTGACACCTTTCTAGACACCTACTTGATCGGCTATTGTCCTGTGTAAAACTCTCCCAGGAGGAACAATTACTCACAGTGGGTATCGGGATCCAACTATCTCATAGAAGGTATGCAATCTCATTGCAAATTTCAACACTTGAAATTCCCGATAATATTTTGCCCCTAACCCCTATGACCTTGACAAAGGCCAACAAATCATAGGATGCTAGTCAAGTTCAACCCGTCATTTCTTGATTGAATAAAACCCACCCGCACGACCCTTGACAAAGGCCAATAAGGTCGTACGACTACCCCAAAACAATCTGCATCATATGCATAGGCAGATAAGCACCATTCAGCTACCGCACACTACGCCTTGACAAAGGCCAACAAACGCAGCACGAATACTAAACAGTTCCTATCTGAAATGACGGAAGGCTACGACAGGTTTTTCTGAAAACCTATTGCGTAATGAACTTGATATCATCGTAGAATCGAGTGAATTTTAAAATGGAATGATTTTGAGGCTTTCATTAGTTTTGCTAAAGAGGTCACTCCCGGTGAAGGGATCTCGGCTCTTTCCTCATCGAATAAGGTGCAGGACATATCATATATATCACTATGCAAAGCAAAACTCCAAAAGCAATCAAAAGCAAACCGAGTGTTGTAGCATCTGCCAGTTATGCTAAAGAGGTCACTCCCGGTGAAGGGATCTCGGCTCTTTCCCCATCGAATAAGGTGCGGGACATATCATATATATATATCGCTATGCAAAGAAAAACTGTAGCTACCCTTTTTGAAAAAATGATTCTACAACATCTTTTAGGTTTCTTTTCTTTCATTAATCACATTAATGAAGTCCCATTATTTAAGTCACCTAAACATCACAGATAAATACGACGTTCACTTATACCATCCGCATTCGTCTCGATGTCCCATCGTGCACCGTTAGGTTAGGTAACTAACGGCAGAGCGGGGCAGGGCTAGTGCGGGTGTAAAACATAAGTAATGTCTATATAATATATCATATATACTATATATAGTATCTATCACAACATATCAAATGATCACATTACAGATATCGCAGCAGAAGAAACATATGGAACATTGGATATACTAGGACGTCCATGTTTTATTTTGAGCCTCTATAAAACACGGATTCCACGGTCGCGACGAATAGCCAAACCCACACCCCTAGACCCCTACGAGAGCGGCAAGCAACCTTACCAATTCTAGAGTTAGGAGACCCGGACTCGACTCCTCGAGTTGGTCTCCCACTGGACTCCAGAATCCGGTTACTTGTGCTCTCCTCCTTGGGTCTATCCTAGTGCGGAAAAGTAAATAATATACAAATGGTGACATCAACCTCATCCCGGAAGTGTCCCAATAAAAGAATATTACATACATTTTATTTTACATGAATGAAAATAAAAACTCTCATCTCACATAAACCCTCCCGGCTATTCAGAACGCGACGATCCAATAAAACATATCCAGCAACACATAACATCACATGTCATCAACGTAAGTAAATATGCGCATCCCAATTGTCGTTGACATATAGCAACGAAACCACCAATATCACATATTACACTTACGGTCACAGAAAAGAAAGTGTAAAACTACAACATTTGGAATCTACAATCTCTTTAGACATCGTAAATCCGAAATATCACATATTTCGCATTTCATGCCTAACTTTATGAATTCCACATATTGTATCACATTCCAGATAAATAGACAGTATTAAACTTTCCGATCGAATAATCAAATACCCAAGATTTCTTTAATCGCTCAACACTTGAGCGGAGTTCAAAAATTCCAGAATACGTCACAGTAGCAACGGTCCAGCCGTAGAAGGGTTAAGCCAACGCCTCATATGTGGCACGCCGTACTGCCCCAAACCCTAAGGTTCAAAAGGCAGTTCAAGACGGTCACATAATCGAGTTAAGGTTTGTTGTCTTCTAGAGGGTCCATTGCGTCACATGCACATTTTTCCGAAAGATTTAAACCCGAGAAAAATTCAACACTTGAATGTTTTTCATGCCGGGAAAAATTGAGTTAATGATATCCGTTCGAACATTTTAATACTTTCTAAATTATCCGGAATAACAATAACGAATTTAAAATTCCCGATCGAATCGACGATTACAAAATAAACCCCTGAATACTCAACACTTGAGTCAAATTTAAAAATACCCATAAACATCCAACAGCAGAACTGAACATTACTGTACAAACAAAAAGGCCCATTGTCACTCTACTGCCGCGGTTCCGCGGCACAAGCAGGGATTTGCCGCGGAACCGCGGTGGTCCGTACGATTCAGGCGCTCGTTTTGCACACAAATGCTTAGAAAACCCTGCTAAATTTTTTAGGTATTTTTAATTCAGAAAAAACACAGTTTTGAAAAATGTCCAGAGAGGGGGTTAAATTTGCCGTTTTCGGGTTCGATCGGGGTTTTAACTTCGTTAACACATCGCCTAATGCTCTAGCTAGGCTCTGATACCACTGTAGGGTTACTAGGAGCTCTAATAAGGTTTAAGGAAGCATCAAACATGTCCGTTTAATATTTTAGCCGTGCCGAATAACCCTAAACAAGATCGTTGCTAGAAAATTAGGGTTTCATATGCAAGTAAACAACTTTACTCCTAAGGGAGCACGAAATACAACCTTTGTAGATCGGTCCTTCACTTCATTTGCTCCTTGTTGAAGTCCCTTCGCTGCGATCAAAGTTCTCCCGGGCTCTTGCATGGCTTCATGAGGCGAAAGATGCGACCTTGCTTGAAGTCTCCGAGGCCGAAGATGATCTACGTCGAGGGAATTCCGACTGAAGCTACTACTTCACTAACTAGAGAATTAGTGAAGCAAACACCCTAAACTAAAGTGCTAGTCTAGTAGAGGATGGAGAAATAGAAAGTGGGTTCTCTTTGGAATTTTATTTTTCATAATGATTCTCACTTTTGATCAAACCCTAGCAAGCATTTTCTTTTGAACCAAGAAGAAGATGAACAAAAGAAAGAGAAGAGGATAATGATCAAGTGAGAAGGCTAACCATGGTGAGTGAGTATTATATACTAACTCTTGTAGAGCCATAACCATAGCTAATTTAAATGGTTAGGTTAATAAAAAATCTAAGGTGAAGACAAGGGTAGTGGACTTTGTCAAAGCAAAGCAAGCTTCTACAAGCTTCATGCTCTTTCCAAAATTCCACCAATTTTGTAATTACTTTAAATAATTATAACCCACCATAAAAATAGAATGGTGTATGTCTTGTACATCCATGTCATGTGTATCATCAACCATGATACAATAAGAAAAACACATTTTAATATATATCATATATACATTAAAATTGTGCTCATGTGAGAAAAACCCTAAAGTGAACAAGTGTTAGTAAATGTAAATTAGTATATCTAATATACAATTATACACTTAATTATTAAATCAACACTTGACTTAATAATCCGGTCATATCTCATATAACCGGCTAACATCCATTGTATCGACTTATCGAATCAACACTTGATTCGATAACCCGGCTATATCATATATAACCGACCGATACAAAAAGTCGCGAGAATAGGATACGGTATCACATACACGCATTATTCTCGGTCTTGCACATATCACATATGCGCTCCTATTTCGTTTTGCCTGAGCCAGTAAAACCTCTATGTAGGACTCTAAAGACTCGTTAATACGCCGGCAGTAGGTGATGATCACATCAAGCACCCACAAGCCGTCAGCGGTACTAGCTGGATGTAACGGCTACCCGGGTATTGAGTGATCAGAAGATCAGCAAGCAAGCCCGCTCCAACTCCTGTAAAAACCTGCCGATAACACTTCCCGTACAGTCCGGTCTCCTCGTCTGATATGTCGCATATCAAGTCTAGGGGTGGTAAACATCAGATCCCAATAACCGATAAGTCGTACCGATGTGAGGCTCATAACGGGTCGAGAAACTACTGGTAACACTTACCAGTAAATCTCTAAATCAGCCCTGGACAGGGACTTTCCTGTTACGGCCAATCGAGCACAGCGCAACATCAACCCCCAATACCGGGAGAGACGAAACCCCTCCTATCGCTCATTGCCTCCATGTGACTCGGGACTTTACCAAAAAACCACCGTTTTGCATGCCCTCATGGACGTGGTAAGGTGGAAATCAAAGCACAGTGGGAATCACACAAGACTCTATGACGATCTCGGGTCTACAGACTAACCTGCACAAGTGTCACCAGAGAACCGCCATCTGACGTGAGGTATAATACCATCTGTGAGTTGTCGGCGAGTCCGTCTAGTGTACCCAGTCTCTACTGAGCACCCGTATACCATCTCTGATGTCAAACACCAATGGATATGGGATCATCCATCTCCCATCTCATAGGTCGAGAAGCGTATACGCTAGTCTACACTGGTATATCGATGCCCCGTCTCGATACACCCACGACTAGGGATCTTGAAGGATGTACTTATGGACTACCATGTCCCCACTAGTATGATCCGCATCATAGTCCAGGTAGTCAAGTACACATCCTAAGGGCTTTACTAACATGTAACTATAAAACAGTATAAAGAGACAAGTATACATGTTAAAGTAAAGTGCAACCAGATAGCATACTATCATATCGAGCAAGAAAGTCCTCTATATATATGTCCAAGCATCCAATATAATATACATCATCTGTACAATACTGGCCTCTAGGGCATACATACAACTAACACAGAGGTACTGTGGTATTTATCATATATTTTTAGACTGTGCTCAGGTGTTGAGTCTTCAGGAAATTTTGGGACCTCGACGACTCGATCGAAAAGTTTGACGTTGTCCGGATATCATGTGATAGGAGACCAGTAAGTTGACCAGCTTCGGATAGAGGACCTCCCCAGATGCTTTGTGAGTTGATCGAGAACGGACGAGTATTGAGTATTCCTCCGATGGTTGGGACGAGTTCCCGAGGACGTGTTCGGCCAGATATCTTCTACAGAGTGATGAAGATACAGAGTATGCGATTTCGAGTCCGTGTGAGAGACTTCGGATTGACCGTGGTCGAGAACAGTTGCAGTGCTCAGATAGTATGGCGTGACGTCATAGTGGACGATGATACAGACGAGTGGAACCAGAGGTTCGTGCGAGACGCTGACAAGCCGCTGTTACTTCCCGTCGAGATTACAAATCTGATGTGCATACAGAGGTGTTAGGATGCGGCCAGTTCCCTAGAAAATATTGTGCTGAAAACGCAGATGTCTAGAAAACGAAAACAGATTATGTAAGAGTACCAGCCTCCGTACAGTTCGGCATAGGTGAGATCGGAAGGGACCTTGAGCAGGATTCCTTCCAGGACACTGCTGCAATGGGATTTGCACCAAGGATCAGTTGTGTCACGTGTATTCAGAGGACCAGAGGCCGACGCCAGTAACGTGCTGCTTTACGAGTAGTCGTGATGATTGGCCGAGAGATGGCCAGAGAAGTGCTAGAGCGGAATTGTTACCGTTAGCACACTTGACCGGGCCGATGAGCCGATGGATTGCGAGATTGGTGAATCTGCAGAGAAGATAAGGACCCAGAGACCGAGGACGCCAGACCGTGAGCAGGAGGCAAACGGATGTTCTTGTTCTGCCGGTTTTAGGCGCACCGATTTATTCTTCGACATTGTAGGAGGTGTATCTCAATGTCCTTTGTTGAGATTTGCGTTTTTGATCTGAGTATCACGCTTATATCGCTTGGATTTGAGTTTTGATGATGAGTTTCCTGATATTGATTTCGTGCACCATGGCTGCACCTACTGGGTATTTACATTTTGTGCATAGTATTACACTTGAGATATGTTTTTATACACCGTTGTGTTGGTTTTTGATTTGTGCATATTTATTGCACTTGATATCGGTTTTGTGCCTTGGCTGCACATGTTTATGATTTCGTGGATTTCATACAGTTGATTCTATTTTGTAGGTGTGGTACGCACTCGATTTGATTTTGCACTCGGTATAGCTTATATGTGCTTGTAGTGCATTGATATGTGTTTTGTGCACGCAGTTGCACACGTTTATGATTCTATACACCTTGGTACACTCGGTATTGCTTTTATACGCATTTGAGTTATGTATTTGTATTTCGTGCACTGGATGCACTGTATTTGTATTTCGTGCACTGGATGCACTGTATTCGTATTTCGTGCACTGGATGCACCAGAAGTGCGCTTCGTGCATTTGTGGCACTAGATTTTCATTTCGTGTGATTGTCGCACCAGATTTATATTTTTGTGCATTTGCTGCATCAGATTCGTATTTCGTACATTAGTTGCACTAGATTTGCATTCCCCCGCATTTGTTGCACCGGACGGGTATTTGTGCATTTGTCGCACTGGATTTATACTCCGTAGCTTGGTTGCACCCGATTTATGTCTTTGAGCATTTTTGTTGCCAGATTTGTGTTTTCGTGCGCGTTGGCATTTGCCGTTCGTTTTCGTGCATGCTACTGCACTATATGCTGTTATGGATCCGACGCGCTTTGGTTGGATTTTTGCGCATATTAGGCGCTTGATTTTGTATTTTCGTGCGCATCGGATGCACTTGAGTGAGATTTTACTCGTGCATGTTGGATGCACTTGATTTAGATTTCTTTCGTGCATGATGGATGCTCTTGATTTGGATTTTCACTCATGTTGAGCGCATGATATGAGATGTGGTTTTGTGCACACCGGATGCACCCAATTAAGATTTTCATTCGTGCATATTAGTTGCACTGGATGCACTTTAGATGCACTTGATATTGTTGTCGTGCATACCCGTTGCACTGGACATATGTTTTCGTGCACACTCGTTGCACTGAGTTTTGCTTTTGTGCATATTGTTACATTTGTATTTGAATTTGATTTTCGTGCACACCAGACGCACGTGATTATCGGATACGCCTTTTGAGGCTGATTTTGCTTTTGAGCATCTTGTTTTCATGATGGGCACTATGTTATGTAGTAGCCGAACATGACTGATCCGAGAACAGTACCTGAGTACTTTGCATGCATTAAAAGTTTACCAAGTGGTTTTTGAAAAAGAGCTATAGTCTCGCTATTTCCTACGTGTCCGTGAGCGACACGAACGTTTATAAGGAAAACCCTTTTGGGATATTTTGAAAACGACGGAACGTGTATTTAGGAAAACATATATGGATATATATTATTATTTTAAAATGAGCATCCGTCACTAGAGCCGTGAGTTACGCATCACACGGCGATTCAGACAAGATTTTGCATGTATTTTATTTAGTTTTGGAGATTTTTTCAAGTATGCGTACTATATACATACTATAGTATTTGACTAGTGTATGTTGGATTTTAGTATTGGATTTCGAGATTTGTATCTCCACTGTAACTCCGAGGATATGCGTGCAAATCCGATGATTTGCGTGACGCTTGACAGAGTTCGATTTTGAGTTTATACTCGTTTTCAGGCGCACGCGATGCGCGGTGTTATTTCTGTATTTTCCGTGATTTCGGAGCCCCGTTGATTTGAGTTGATTATTGAAATGTTTTGGTATTTGGGGGTTTAAATTTAAATTCGGAGACTGAATTTATTTAAGGGGGATGACTGTAACATTTCAGAAAATATAAAATATTATTTTTGGAATTTAATATTAAAATAATATATTTCCCGAAAACCGCCCGATTTGCGAAATTGGGGTTTTCGAAAAAGGGTATAAATATATACTAATAATTATGAAATAAATGGAAATTAAAATGATTTATTCATTTAATAATATATTTAAAGGATTTGGCATTTTAAAAATTTATTATATGCAGTTTGGATAAAAAAAACCCGATTAGTGCACTGCTAATCATGATTAAGCCAAATCCGTATTTCTACAGTTTTTCATGGCTAGTGCACCATGTCATATTGTATTTTTGTTACATTTTGTTTTCTTGTATTGTTTTGGGGGTATTATATGGTTAAGTTTTAAAAGAAAAAGAAAATGGTTAAAAAGAGAGTGATTGGAGAGAGAAAAGGAGGATGAGAATAAGAGAGAGTGAGAGTAGGAGAGAGAGAGGGCAGCCATTCTTTTCCCCTTCTCATATTTTTCCTTCATCTTCTTCCTCCTCAGTTCCCTCCACCCTCAACCCTAAAAATACTCCTCAAAACTCTAAACCCCCTTTACAAAAATTGACCACCTCTTCATCCTCTACAAAATGGACCTAGCAAAGTGGGATTTTGACAAACTTTGAGAAGGTAGGGTTTTCTTGAGTGGCCTAAATGAGGTACAATTTCTACCATTTAGTTAGTTTAAAGTTTCTTTATATTCTAGATAGTTAGAAATGGGGTTAAGATATGGATTTGTGAGCATGGAAACATCAAGAGGAGGATTAGGGTTTGAGTTGTGTTGTGGTGATGAGTAGTGGATATTACCAAGCCTTAGTGTTAGAATTATTGACCTAGACCAGTGACCAAACCCCAAGATACGAACTTTAGATTCGTCGACATCGGTTAAATTGACAGTTTGAGGTGGTATTATGGAATCTGGAGTAACCTGGGGGCACTAAAAATAATTTAGCAAAGACAGTGGGATGAGCAGGTGATTGTGAGTGTACCCTAGAGACCCGGGACCCCAACTCCAAACCCAGGCCGTAGATTAATCCATTCTGGACGCAATTTGCGGCCAGAGCAGGGAGATATGGCATCGTGTTTGGTCCATGGCTTTGTTACCCGTAAATTAGACCCTCCACATATGCAAAATTGGCTAATTTCACCTAGGATAAAATCTGGGAGTGTTTTACATGGTTTCTAAAATTGTGTTGCGGCTTTTAATGAAATTGAATTCGGTATTTGGTATTGTGTTTCCGTCGTGTGGTGTTTGAACGTCAACGCCCAGGGTTATTGGTCGTGTTCTGCATGCAAGGCTATAGGTTTTAACCTGTGAGCGAAGCGTGTACCGTTTTGGTTTTTGGCCTTGATTTTTAATACGCATTTGCGATTGTGTATTGGTTGTAGGTACCCCACGTGGACTTCGAGACGGCGAGGATGAGCATGGCGTCATCGACTCTAACAAGCAAAGATCAGGTGAGTGGATCTATATCCACGGGAGAAGTCGGGTGGATGGCGTATAGCACCCCCGCAAGTTTTTGATGGAAACCGATTCCTAGTATATGATTAAGGAAACCTTTAATAAAAAACTATAGATAGAGTTAAAAGATAGTTAGAGAAACTATATTAGGAACTAAAGGATAGTTAGAAGTGATATGATACGGCTAATATGTGATGACGGGATTTGGGGATGATAATTGAGGATATTGCCGTTTAAGGTACTATAGGACTAGATGGTCGACGTAATGTGTTATCCGAACCATACCTATTTTCAAACCGAGGAATCGTATGCATCTTTTGAGCAGATACCTTGAGCGACGTTACGGATTTTCAAATGATATCTTTTCTTAAAAACACCGTAACCCCTACTTTCAAAACTACGATTCACACCTTTTAAAAACTGATTGTATGGTTCGGGTGTGTATATTAGATTAGATACTTTTGCTTAGTAAAGGTAGAATGTTTATGTAACTTGACTTTATGTGAGATATAATTATGACGAAAAGAGAATACGATTTGACATGTGATTTGATGATATGTTGGTATACAGATGCGAGTCGATTGAGATGATTTATACCCTGCCGGTCCCCTGATATGAGATTATTGCGGATGTGACCTGGGACATAGGTATACAGAGATATTTATATATGTTGTGAATCGTGAGTGTTAGCCGTACGTGACGTTAGGTCCGTACCCTCCTCATCTTATAGGTTGATAGGATCCCTGATAGCTTAATGCCGCCGTACGATGATTTTCCGTGCGTGATGAGTTTGACTTGATGATTGATCCTTACCCTTGACTAGAAGTTGCCGTACGATGGATTATACCGTACGCGATGTTATTAGGCTAGATGCCGATTGATAGATTCACCGACTCGATCATGTTAGATATGTATACCTTATAGCTTTTAGCTGACGATTTACCTTATGATGCATTCATGTTATTCACATTGAATTACTTATACCTGTGCTAGTACACTTACACCATTATCGATGATGCGTATGTTACACGTACACAGATTTGCCGGCTCACACACTTCATCATCGATAATTGCCATGTCACTACACAGTAGGGTTGCTGCATCATGATATACATATTGTACACCCATACTTGCATATATACTCACTTGTACATTCATATTGGTGCACATACATATTGTACACTCATACTTGCGTATATACTACTTGTACATGCATATTGGCGCACATACATATTGTACACTCATGCTTGCGTATATACCTACTTGTACCTTCATACTTGTGTACATATATCTTTGTGCATCCATGCCTACATACATACTTATTGTACATATATAGACGATATTGCATTTGACTTTGGAGAAATTGGGAGCCGCATGATATGTTTAAAAACCGGAATCATTTTAAAGGAGAGGTTTTCCCTAAATATGTGCATATTACTGTTCCATGTTGCATGATATACGGATATGCTTACATTTCTATCATATGTCACATACATCATGCTTTATGATTTTATGCATTGAGATATGTTGTTTTCATGAGATTTCTGGATTTGAGAACCGTGGCTATTTCAAAGGAAAGTATGTACTGTTTTAAAAACCCGGTTTCTCTTGATATGATATTTCAGTGCATCCACCATGCATTTTCTCGGTTCTGAGACGTGTGATATGTGAAACTCGATTCAATGAGGCGGATGATTCCGTTTGCAGGTACATGGTGGACCCGGTATGGTACCCCGGGGCGAGAGAGAGATTTCGTGTGGATGACGATGAGCCTGGCAGAGGGACTACTACCCACCGGTGATTGTATTTAGGCTCGGCAGATATCCGGAGGATACTGACCGGAGTCGAGAGATGATATGGGCCGATCCGGACTGACGGAGCCCGTGGGCCGATCCGGACAGACGGAGCTTAAGAGATATGAGGATTTGCGTGTCGATGCTGGACACGGGTTTCATGATGTTTCGAGTGTCGATGCTGGACACTCAGGTTCCATGATTTTGAGGTGTCGCGAGGGACACATGTTGATTTATATCCTTATATTTTCATGCATATACTTTTATGATATTTACATGCATGATGTTGTGTCAATGGTTGACACGTGGACGAGATCCACATGCATACATACATTGATTATATGGGTGGACGAGATCCACATGCATTGATTATACTGTTGGATGTTATCCACATGCTTATAGGCATTGACTACCTTGTTGGCACATATACAGATACGGTCACCCTAGATATCATAGTATTACCTTTATGATATAGTTGACCTAGGAGTCGTTGTTTATTCGATTTCTATCTGTTGATATTTTTCTACTCACGAGTTGGCAACTCACCCCTGTTGTGCCACAGTTCTTGCAGATTGACCGCTTAGATCAGTAGCGGCATCGCTGGCACATAGCTACTTTCGAGTGTTTTGCTTTGGTAGGTGGGACATTTGTATCGTACCCACTCTTGTATTTATATTTCACATTGTATCTAGTAAACTCCATCAATCTAAATTAGTAAATTGTATAAGTAATGAGACTTAGTGAGATTGTGGTTGCGAGACTTAGAGAGAGGGGTTTTCCGCTACTTATGGTTTTGATGTCTTGCTTATTTCTTTATCTTTTTGTGGTGAACTTCGCCGTTGGGCATCGTATACTTACATATACTGTCTTGCATGGTTGTGATCCGCCGTTTGGCGAAGAGCTAGCTCCCGCTTCGGGATGCCATTATTCTTGTTCTGTATTTGTGGTTTTGGATCAAATATACAAAGGAGGTGCCGCCCAAATTTTTTAAAAGACGAAATACGTTTTCAAACTAGCAAATTTCACTTGCATTTCCATGTTCCTTTTCTATACATTAAGAAAACTTGATTTCATTATACATTTATTTCAAAACTTCACCTCTTTTATTTTCTTAAAAAGGTTTAGATTTCTGGGTTTCAGCTTACTTGAATTCCGTTACGTCTTTAGACGTTGCGTGATTGAAGTGCTGGTCACGAGCTAATATTTCAGGTCATGACAGCATATCTTCTATGGAAGGGTAATTTGTTGATCTTTAGTCAAAGTTACCACTCCGTGATATTTGAGTCCCGATTCTCACCGTTAGTAATAGTTACTCTCGGGATATAACCCCAGCTAATTCTCTTTTTAGGGTTTGAAGGATGATTCGACAGAACAGTGGGAGCCATCCTGATTAGATAAATATACCAATCTAATGTTGATAGAGTGCATGATGGGTGTTTCTTTTCTTTCTCTCTTGCAGTAACCTAAGATTGACTTTAAGCTAAAAACTCATAAACCAAGTTATCCGAACCTTTTTACAATCAACGACTTTGAAATGTCATGATTACCCTAATTTCACGACATAGTCGCATATATCCTTACCCCTTCCACTTCCCCTTTTGCTTCCTCCAGAACACTCTGTATCTGATACAGAGATCCATATTGCTTGGAAGGCCATCGTATAGTTAGATACGAACCCGAAAAAATTGTTTCAGTCGAAGATGGCCATATGTTCTGGAGAAAATGAATTGTATATGATATAATTCATTTTTCTCTCCTCCTCACCTTATCTTCAGTTTGAGAGTTCCTTAAATAAGGAGAATATACCGGTTAAGCTTGTTAGACAGTCTTCTTCCAATCCCGATGCTGGAGTTGAAAAGAAGGGTAATAACAAAACCAACTAGCATAATTTCGATATAAATAAGGTAAGAAAGAAAGATAACAATAGGGGACGAAGTGAGCGGAATGGAGAATACAACTATTGTTATGACCCTAGGCAATGAAAGTGACATTACTTGGAACACCCGGCCAGCTCTTGAAACATTTTGATATTTCATATTTTCTATGTGATTGTAATTGAAAACTGTTTTCCAAATAATTCTGACTCTTGGGTATATAGATATCGGATTAACATCCCACAACTGTAAGTTGTTACAGAGCAATTGTTACTATTGGGGAAATCGCCTGGTTTGGCCTTTCGGCAAACTTTTAGTTTTGAATATCTGTTATTATTCACCAACTTTTAAAAACCGATATATCCGTCTCTTTATTTGATAAAGTGGGATAAATTTTCAAAAAATTATATTATGAACATTTGCCTTTATCATTTGATTATTGGATGAGGTGTATTGAATAACGGGATACATTCTTAACCTAAATACAGTTTTCAAATTACAACACACAGAGTATGAGTTAGTGAACTCATAGGGCTTATGAAAGTATGTCTTAGCACCTTTACTAGGGTTCTATGAGTATCAAGTATGCAATTTTATAAATTTAGAGGGATAAGTATACTAAATAAGAATCGAACTAGAGAATTAGGGTTTCAAAATTAAGCAAAACAAGTTCTAAACTAAGTGAAGAGATTCTACAACCTTTGTAGTCTAGTCCTTCACTTTAAAATCTCCAAGTAGTAGTCTAAGAACTCTTCTTTGACTCCACTCGAAGGTTGGAACGAGCTTGCTTGAAGTCGTCGTCATCGAAGATGATCCACCTTGAGGCAACTCACACTCAAGCTCACACTTCACTAATCAAGATATTAGTAAAGAGAACAATCTATACTAATTTCTAGTGTAGTGTGGGTTGATGAAATATCACTAAAAATATTTCTTTCTTTTTCTTTTTCTCAACCTAAAAAAAACTAGTGAGGAGAGGAAGAAGATGAACTTAGAAGTGAGAGCGTGAACCATGAAGATAAGATGAGCTAAAGAAAATATGATTAATAACGTATGAATCAAATAAAAGAAAGAAGATGAGTCATGACTTCTTAAGACTTTTCCAAGCATCCAAAGAAAAATGACTCATTTTTCTTTTCTTTAATATATATATATATATATATATATATATATATATATATATATATATATATATATATCTTCTCATCTTTCCTCTAATGTGATTCTCACACATCCATATTCCATGTATCATCTGTTAGTGATATATGCCCTAAAGGCCATTATTGCATCATACTGGATTGTATATTACATATTGGAAGCTTGGGATATTCACAGTTATAATAACAGTCTTGCTCAAAATGGTAGTATTCTACTTAGTTTGATTCTTCCTCAATATGTGCATATGTTTTTTTTAGCATATCGCTTATACATATTGGTAGAGCCTTTAAAATCTTTGCTTGACTACCAGCGTTGTGATGGCAGTCACACTAGTGGGGGCTAAGTAGTTTATAAGCACATCCTTATACAGGTCCCTAGTCGTAGGATTATCGAGACGGGGCATCGATACTCCAGAGTAGACTAATGTATACGCTTCTCATCCCAGCATGGGAGATGGTCTGTCCCACAGCCATTAGTACGTCGTACTGGAGATAGTAAATAGGTTCTCATTGGGTTATGAGTTACACTGGACGGACTCGTTGGGGACTGCTGGTTAGTATTATACCTATCGTCGGGTAGCAGTTCCCGGGTGGCATGAATACAGGTTAGTTCGTTGACTTGATATCACTATTTGTCTCAAGTGTGTTCCCACTGCACTTAGATTGCTACCCTACCATAGCTCAAAGAAGTCGTGCAAACAGGTAGTAGTTGGGTGCAGTCCCAAAACACTTGGAGGCAGTAGCGATTAGATAGGATTCGTCTCTCCCGGTATTGGGGATTGATATTGCACCGTATTCGGAAAGCCATCACACAAAGTCCCTGGCCAGGGCAAGAGAGATTTACTGGTAGGTACTCCAGTAGTTTCTCAGGGTGTATTGGGTTCTATGACTTATTGCGCTATTAGGGGTCTGACATTTACCATCCCCCTAGGCCCGATATGCGAGTATCTTAGACGAACAGACCGGACTGTACGGAGATTGTCACAGATAGGCTCGGTAGGAGTTCGGATGAGTTTGCTCATCGGCCTTCTTATCGACAGATACATGAGTAGCCATTACGTGCAGCTAGTACCGCTAACGGACTTGTGGTTAAAGCCACTGCCAGCATATTGTTGAGTCTTTAAAGTCCCACACAGAGGGTTTCCCTGCTTTGGGCAAAACGATGTAGAGGCCGTATGGTTTTACGGCAGGGTTCCGATCACATACGTGTACTGGCTACATAGATGTTGTTCGGACGGATAATACTAGTGGGCTTTGGTTTAAATCGGATCCTAGTATTATATTATTGGATTATTTTTATCTCATTGTATTCGTATTTTTCGGAATATGAATACGGGTATGTATATACGGTGAGGGCATTCTTGTAATTTCGCGAGACATGCTTCTAGAAGGGAATACCTCATTATTTGGTTTATCTATTTTGAGAAATAGATTAATGAGGTTGAAATTGGAGACATACATGGCATGGGGTGAAGCATGGCTCTTTATATTTATTTATTAGTTTGGACTCACTATTCAAGCATGGTTGAGATTTTCTATTAGAAAATATTGCATACTTGAATGAGTGAAGTGTGTGAGCCATTCTTTACTTTCCAAAACATTTGCTAATTTGTTCATTCTCTTTCTCTTTCCATACTTTCCTCTCCTTCTTCCTCAAGACCCTAACCCTCACATGAGTTGTGAACCCTAGGGTCTCATGAGATAAAATACTCCGTTAGATACTCTACATCTTCTAGGCTATCTAGTTTAGTGAATTAGGTACCCTAGTTACCTCAGTTTAGAGGTTGGAGCATGAGGTATAGACTCTCGGGTGGATCATCTTCGACACGAGAAGGCCGACGATCAAGCGCAATCCGGATCTCCGAGGAGCTCAAGGAGAGGAGGAGAAGAAGACCCGAAGGACAAGGTTCTAGAAGGTATAAAACTCTTACCGGGTAGTTAAACCTCTAAGTAGATTTAGCTAGTTAAGGTTTCTTTAAAGATCCTAGAGTTTAGTCAGTGTTGCGAAGTAAGAAAAATCGTTTTTTGTAAATTCCGCCTCCCCGCGAACCCGCAGGGTGCGTGAAATTGACTTACAGTGGTATGAGAGCCTACTAAATCTTAACTAGCTAGTTAGCAAGTAGTTAGAATTTCGATCGACACAAAATTTGCCTGAAATCATTTTTCCTATCATGCTTGCTGTCGATTTTCAAAACTGCTCAAAAAATTATTTTAATGGCCTTAAAAATACATGCAGGAATTTTAGTGAATAAGGAAAATTTTTGGGATCGTAATCCCCCCACTAGACTGCGGAACCGCGGCCAAACATGCTATTTGGCCGCGGTTCCACCGCCGAGTTGGGGCCGATTCACCCACAATTTTTTCTGGGGTTCAGTTGTTTGGTATTATGATTTATGGCATATGTGTTTTCTACCCAGATTTTTTTGTGTACTGGATTGTGCATGGGGTAGACACCGATTATGTTTATCGATCAAAATTCTAAAGTTCTTGGCTAATTGTGATTCTGTGATTATATATGTGTTTCTAAACGTCTGTTAATCGCTATATATCAATTAGTGGGGGTTGCACATATTTGTATTGTGATGGTTTGTGTATATGAAGTATTGGATCGTCATGGATGAATAGCCGGGGGATGTGAGAATAGTTTTTTCTTTTCTTTCATTCATGTAAATTTGCAATTGATGTAATATTATTTTTTGCACGGCACATTCGGGTTGAGGTTGTAGACACTATTGTATTATTTCATTTACTTTTTCTTGCACCTAGGATAGACCCAAGGTGGGGTGCACAGACTACCAGGTTCTTGAAGTGCCAAGTGGCCTACTCATTTTATTGAGGGAGGTTGCTTCACTTCAGGAATTTGGTGGGTAGTTTGCTGTATCCGTAGGGGTCTAGGTTGGGATTTGGCTATTCATCACGACTGTGGAATCCGTCTATAGTTCTAGGCTAAAACGAAACACGGAATTCCTAGGATATCCAATATATTCATCTGTGATCTGGAATGTTTATTATCGCGTGAGACGAATGGCTATATATATATTATTTATAATAAACGTTGCTTATGTTTTGCACCCGCGCTAGTCCAACCCCCGCTCTGCCGTTAGTTAAGTAGCCTAACGGTGCATGACGGAGCCCCATGGCGAATGCGGATGGCATAAGCGTATGTCTATTTTCGTTTCTTTTCTGCAATGATAAGGTTAAATGATGGGACCGCATTAATATTAATTAATGCAAGGGAAAAAAAACCAAAGTTTAAATCGTTGGAACAATTTCAAAACCACTCGGTTTTCTTTAAAAACTACTTTTAAATACAGAGCCTAAACCACTCCTTTTAAAAGCTATCATGGTTCCTTCGACTATATCAAGTTCATTACGTTCACGGTTTCGCCAAAACCATCCATAGCCCTTCGTTATTTCAGATGAGTATTCAGTAGTATTCAAGCCATGTACTTTGACCTTCGCCAAGGCATAGTGATTGATAGTTGTTGGGTATTCATTTGTAGCATAAATAGATGCGTTGATTTAGGACAGACGTACAACTATTTTGGCCTTCGTCAAAGATTTGTACGGATGAGTTCAAATTAACCTGGAAAATGACGGGTAGAACTTGACTTGCGTCATATGATATGTTGGTCTTCGTAAAGGCCATAAGCGCCTGGGGCAAAAATCCACACCGGGAGTTTCAAAGGAAAATGAAACTTGCTAGTGTTGCATACCATTTGGAGTGTGATGATTTTGGTAGGATTCCTTCAAGCTTGTCACACGATGATATTTGGATCCCGATCCTACCGTAAGTATCCGCTACTCTTCGGGAGATTTTTTTTTCACTAAACAATAAATGTTATAAACCAAGTAGATTCCTAGAACGGTGTTAGCGGGGCTACGCCTCCAAGGAAAAGATGTTATGTAATTAAGAAACTTCGCGAAAGCGTTGGAAAACCTCTCTCGAAGTACCAACACTAGCCTGGCCAAAAGGTTAAGCAAGAATTGTAGGGTGAGAATAATCCTGACTAATTCTTCTTTTATGGTTTGAAGGAGGATTCGAAGAACAATTGGAGCCATCCTGTTTAAATAAACTAATAACCAATCTAAACTTGCAAGAGTATCATGCTGAGTGTTTTTCTCTCTTTCCTGACAGCAGCGACCAAAATGACCGGGCTTAAGTTACTGCTAGATAATAATAAATTGACTAGACCAAACTACAAAGATTGGTTAAGGAATATCCAGATGGCCATTACCTATGACAAGCAGGGCTACCACCTTAGTACTAAAGCCCCCGCCGTCTCTGGTCCGGATTCCACCGTCGCTGATGTTGAAATACGTAAGATATGGGAAAAAGACAGTGCGAGAGCCAAGTATCTCGGGTTAGCCTCAATGTATTATGAACACCAGAGGCGGAACGAGAAGATGGACTTAGTTTCTATCTTCCTCCATACCAAGGATTTATATAGAGAGCAATCTCGTATCGCAAGATATGAGACCTTAAAGATATTGTTTCAGGCGAGGTTGGTTGTCGGGTCAGCTGTAGGGGACCACGTGTCACGCCCCGCTTCCCAGTGTACGGCGAAAGGGGACACGACGAGGTCCGCTACGTATATACTCAGAAGTACATACGCTAAGCGTATCTAAGCAATATAAATAAATACACAAGAAATAAGAATAAAAAGAACAGCAACTTTTATTTATTAACATTCTCTGTACAATACATGAAAAGGAATTGCAACTGAAATAATAAGATGCCTAAACAGTGGCATAACAGGAAATGAAAAGTACAGAAAGGAAAAGTGTACAATGAAACTACAGTGTAGGGTCTTCAGTAAACTGCTCCAAATCTTCTTACGATGGCTCAACCTCTGCCGGGTCCAAATCACCTGACGACATTTAAAGAAGAGAGAAACGGCATGTCGTCAGCGAACGGGTCGCTCGGTAAGTCCCAAAGGTAAGAGGGAAGTAGAAAAAGACAGAATAAGAAGATACATTTTAAAGTGTAAACTATTGTTGTAATGTTATGTCAACGCTGTTGTTTGTAGCTTGGTACAGAAGGATGCCAGTGTATATGAGGGGAGTCTCTATATGCCAGAGACTAAGGGCACGTATAGTACAAGGAACCGTTTATGCCACGGTACAACAGCAACTGGATTCATGTTAGGTGTGTTAAATCTGACCACCTCGTGCCACCTTTAACACCTTCCGTACCAATCTACCCCTTAAACCCCGCGATGCCTTGTTTGTATTGTTATCTTTTAAATTGTGTAGGTTGTATGATTGATTGACTGACTGACCGAAACCATGATATCAGGAAACGGTTATAACCGTAGAGTCATGTAAATGGAATACTGAGAATCATGTAAAAGGAATATATATCCATGGTTCGGTTCAGTCAAGTTGTATAAATTGATAATTGCATTCATGGATTCATGTGTTCATATTGAATTAGAATTTTGTATTTTATAGATTGACTTGAATCATATTCAAGTCAGATTAATCAGACTCAAACCCGAGTCAGAAAATCAGAAATGTGAATCGAAGTCTTATAATTGCTAGGGTCCTTAGGGTAATTTATAAACTTGAGGGGGTTTTATGTAAAAATACCTTTATATACTTTTCAAAATACACCTCAAGTATTTATTACTCGTCTTTAGAGTTGTAATGAGGGTGGATTTTATGTTGTGACATTTCTAGTGAAAATATCCTAGTTTTATAAATAAGGGTATTTATTTGTAATATTGATTATTTGAAGTTCATGGTATTTTAGTGTAAAATTCATTCTTGTGATTTTTAGAAAAAGGTGGAAAATTTATATTATAATAAAATAGATATTTAAATGATAAATATATATATATATATTTATACAAAAATAGTTTTAATAAATATTTTATATTCCAAAAATCTCATTTTCTTAAGATGTCGTATTTTAAACCTTTCGAGACCGAATGCTCCTTGCGGAGGTCTGAATCTCGCACTACTAGCCCAAGGGTGCGCGATAAATCGCACGATCCCGAACGGGTTCCCTAAACATGGGTTGTAGCGGCGCTTTGCAAAGATTGTAAAATACTAATCGTTTAGAAAACGGTTTTATAAAGTAAAAGGTATTTATTTGCAAATTGTAATTTCCGTATTTTAGATTCTAGGGTTCCCTAAGCCAACTAGCCTATTTCGAAAAGGTCTAAACGACAAGTCGTTAGCAGCCTCAAATCGCCTCTTTACTGCCAATTGCGGCCAGGTAAGTGCCAGGTAAGTGGGAGGCTCTCCACTACAAGTAGTGGCCCTAATTAAGTAACCACTGGCCTTAGACACACTTGCCTAGACACGACAAAGTAAGGTTTAGATAAACGATCGATGTCCACAACTTATCGTATTTTTCTTATTAAAGATATTGTTTAAACAATGTATCAAACCTAAACTTTTATAAAAGGTTTTATTAAGGAAATGGAATTTTAATGTAAAATCTTGTTTTATAGTATTAAGAGTTTTCAAGATAGCGTATTATGGTTGCATATGTGTGTGTGAGGAGGTTGGTCATTACCTCGTGATCTATTTTAAGGTATAGCAATGTTAAAGGGTTAAATGTGAAATTGAAACATGATGGTATTAAAGTGAAAAATACGGTAAATTAAAAAGGCTATCATTTCATGTGTGAAAACTTATTCAAATTGATTTTTACAAGTTTAATAATCATGATAAAGATATTTAGACATGATTGAATTGATTAGAAGTGAAAAAATAAACATTATGGTATTAAAGTGAAAAAGAATACGATATTGCAAAAGCTATCATTTCATGTGAGAAACTTTGTCCAAATTAGTTGTTATGTGATTAATAGTCAACATGAATATGTTTAAGCATTATGTAATTGGTGATAAGTGAGATTTTATAGAAAACCGAATCGGAAATCGGTTTGTTCCGATTTCCGTCGGGTTTCGTAATTTCGTATTTTTGAGAATTAGAAAGGGAGATAGAATGGGACTTACGGGTTTCGATTAGGCAAAGGAGTGTAGGAGGAACTAAAGAATTTGCCGAGGCATTGCTTCGTCACCGGTTGTTTCTAAAAACGTCGCCGGAATTCCCGCCGGAATTTCGTCGGAGCTTCGCCGCGAGCTTGTTTTCAAAGTACACAACTCTTGGAAAATTTTGAGAGAGTGAGTTTAGGATTTTGGGATGAGAGGATAGAGGGGAGGGGGTGTATTTATAGGGTAGGCTAGGGGTAGGGTAGGTGAAGGGTTTTTAAATAATAAAAAAAATGTAAAAATGTATAAAATCATTAAAAATTGGAGTAAATAGGGTATATGAAAGGTTTTAAAGTAAAAATGTATTAAAAATCATTAAAATGGAGTAAATGTGGATTTCAAAGGTCTCTGAAACCGATCTAGGAATTTGAAGTGTACATGGGGGTTTAGAAGATGAAAAGACACAACCATGAAGAAAAATTTAAAACAAAATAAATATTAAAAATAATGTGGGGTATGGGATTTGAACTCTGGTGGCTTGGTTCAGCAATGCAAGGTATTACCAATGAGCCAGAAGCTCTTTCTTGTAATTATTGTGGGAAAATAAATACTTAAAGTGGTAACAGCAACATTAAATACCCTAAGTATACTTCAAATTTAAATCAAATTTATGTATACAAAATTTGGAGTTGTTACAATCTACCCTCCTTACAAAAATTTCGTCCTCGAAATTTACAATTTTTATTTGAGGACTAGTTTACAAAGAGGTGAGGATATCTTGCACGCATTTCATCTTCCCTTTCTCAAGTGGATTCTCCTGGAGTGTTTTTCCTCCACATTACCCGGACCAAATTAACTTCTTTGTTACGAAGTGTCTTCACTTTCCTGTCCAGGATCTCCACAGGCTGTTGCTCACAAGACAAGTCGGGCTGTATAGTGAGCTCGGAATGATCAAGTACATGGCTGGGGTCACTCACATACTTTCTGAGTTAGGATATGTGGAACACGTTATGCACTCCTTCCAATGAGGGTGGAAGCGCTAAGCGGTATGCCACTTCACCGACTCGTTCGAGTATGTCGAACGGTCCAATGTATCTCGGACTCAATTTACCCCGTCTTCCAAATCGGATCACTCCGCGGTTCGGAGATATCTTCAGAAATACATGGTCTCCTGGTTGGAACTCTAAGTGTCGTCTCTTTGCATCAGCCCAGTGTTTCTGTCGATCTTGGGCTATGCGCATTCTTTCCTTGATAGTACGAACCACATCAACGGTCGCTCCTATCATCTCTGGTCCAAGAAGTTCCCTATCTCCGATGTCGTCCCAACTTAATGGTGATCGACACTTCCTTCCATACAATGCTGCAAAAGGTGCCATTCCTATACTTGCTTGGTAGCTGTTATTGTACGCGAACTCCACAAGATGCAGGTTATCTTCCCACGATCCTTTGAAGTCTAGCATACACGCTCTGAGCATATCCTCCAAGATCTGAATAGTTCGTTCCGACTGACTATCTGTTTGTAGATGATAAGCCGTGCTGAAGTTCAGACTTGTTCCCAAGCTAGCTTGCAGACTCTGCCAAAATTGCGATCGGAACCTGGTGTCACGATCGGAGACAATGCAGACCGGTACTCCATGAAGTCTCATAATTTCCTGTATGAGTTCATGGGTACCAGAGATAGTACATTATGAAGTGTTTAAATCTTAATTAGATTATTACCTCCATGTACTTCTTTGCTAGTGTCTCAGTTGATTGACCAACACGAAATGGGATGAAGTGAGCCAACTTTATAAGTCGATCCACAATGACCCATATAGCATTGTTACCCTTTATGCTGCGAGGGAGAGCAGTCACAAAGTCCATCGTGATGTGCTGCCACTTCCATTCTGGGATTGGTAACGGTTGAAGTAGTCCAGCTGTCCTGTGATGTTCAGCCTTTACTTGCTGACACACCAAGCATTTTGCGACGCTTCTGGCTACTTCACGCTTCATTCCATGCCACCAATAATTCTGACGTAGATCTTTTTACATTTTGGTACCTCCAGGATGTACTGAGTAGGGAGAGCTGTGAGCTTCTTTCATTAACTCTTCCCGAACAGGACCTTTTGGTACACACAATCTGCTGCCGTATCTCAAAGATCCGTCTTCATGGATGATGAAGTCTGTTCTGAGTCCATTCTCCACTTGTTCTCTGATCCTTTGCAACTTAGCATCACTTGCTTGAGCTGCTTTGATCTGATTGACAGTGATTGATTGAATTTGTAGATTCATCAAACTTGAAGCATTACCTGGCATGACTACTTCAATCTCCATCTGATGTAAGTCTTGCTGAAGCTTCCACTGAGCGGTGAGATTCATCGATAAGGGTTGGCGACTAAGAGCATCAGGTACTACGTTCACCTTCCCTGGGTGATATTGCAAGTTGATGTCAAAGTCCGCCATGAGTTCTAACCATCTTCTCTGCCGCATATTCAACTCCTTCTGAGTAAACACGTACTTCAGACTTTTATGATCTGTGTAGATGTTCACTCATTCACCAAGTAAGTAGTGGAGCCAAATCTTGAGAGCAAAGATGACGGCTGCCAACTCCAGATCATGCGTCGGATAATTGCGCTCATGAGTCTTCAGTTGTCTTGAAGCATAAGCCACAACCTTACCGTGCTGATGCAGAACACATCCTAATCCCTTACCGGATGCATCACAATGCACTTTGAATCCTCCAGATTGATCCGGTATTACAAGAATAGGTGCAGATGTCAATCTTGACTTGAGTTCTATGAAAGCTTGTTCGCATGCTTCTGACTACACAAATTCTTCATCTTTTCGGGTGAGCTTGGTCAGGGGTGTTGCTATCTTTGAGAATCCTTCAATGAACCTTCTGTATTATCCAGCTAAACCCAAGAAACTCCGAATGTCCTTCACTGACTTTGGTGTAGGCCATTCACTAACTGCTGAAACTTTGGCTGGATCCACAGAAATTCCTTCTCCTGATACGATATGTCCAAGAAAACCAACTTGATTTAGCCAAAACTCGCACTTGCTGTACTTGGCATAAAGCTTATGTTGTCGAAGAGTTTCCAGGAAAATTCATAGATGCTCTGCATGCTTTTTCCGATTCTTAGAATATACCAGGATGTCGTCTATGAAGATGACCACAAACCTGTCTAAGTACTCCCGGAAAACTTGATTCATTAGGTTCATGAATATTGCTGGTGCATTGGTCACTCTAAATGGCATCACTAGAAATTCGTAATGTCCATAGCGAGTTCTGAAAGCTGTTTTGTGAATATCAGCTTCCTTGACCTTCACCTGATGATAACCTGAACGAAGATCCAATTTAGAGAAAACACAAGATCCACTTAGCTGATCGAATAAATCATCGATGCGTGGGAGTGTATACTTGTTCTTTATAGTGACTTCGTTCAAGGCCCTATAATCGATGCATATTCTGTATGAACCTTCTTTCTTCTTCGCCAGTAGTACAGGTGCTCCCCAACTTGAAGTGCTGGGACGAATCCATCCTTTCGCTAATAATTCGTCCAACTGTGTTTGGACTTCCTTCAATCCTTCCGGACTTAGTCTATAAGGTGCTTTGATCACCGGTTGTGCTCCTGGTACTAAATCAATACCGAATTCAAGAGCTCGATCAGGAGGCAAACCTGATATATCGTCAGGAAATACATCGTCGAACTCTCGAACTACCTCTGGTCTTAATTCTTCTTCCGCTTGAGCTGCCGCAACTACTGCTTCCCTTGGCTTCGCTTTGTAAGCACCGGCTCCAGGGTACGATCTCCGCTCTTGAAATAGAAGACCGGATGGTCTGGAATCTCGAATACTACCATCCTTTGGCAACAGTCGATGGTAGCATAAAAGGTTCCAAGCCAATCCATTCCTAGAACCATATCGAAGTTCGGTATGTCCAGTACTTTGAAGTCAGCATAAAACTCTCGACTACAGATGGCGACTGGACACAGGCTGTATCCCATAGTTGCCTTTAGAACGCCATTTCCGGAACTGACATTCCAGCTGGATACAAGCGGTGAGACTGGAATCGCATGGGTTCGGATAAACCGTTGCGACATAAAGCAGTGGGATCATCCAGTATCAAACAGTGCAAGTGCAGGTAGTGAAGCTACTAGGATTGTACCTAAGGTATATGGGATATGTTTTAGGTATAGGGAAAGTGTGTATATAACCAGGACTAAAAGATAAGCTTGAGAAGGAAAGTTTACCAGTAATGACTTGGCCAGTGGCTTCAACTTCTTCCACAGACATCGTGAAAGCCTGGCGTTCGGGTATATTCCTCCTGGTCTGAGGAGCATTCCTCGGAACGTTCCTTTGAGCTTGATGGAACTGACGAGGAGGTGGTGCAGCTTGCGGTCCTCTGGGTGGTGCAGGTAATGCAAGTCTTGGAGCAGGGGCTTGGATGGCTGGACGCTGTAGATAATTGTTTGCTGGCCTGGGTGCAGCAACTGGGTTTTGTTTATGAGGGCAAGCCCCAATACCATGAGCAGCTGAGCCGCAGATCAAGCAAAGGTTGTTCGCACGACGGCAATCTCTCGCCAGATGCCCATTTCTCTTGCAGTAGTTACAAAAGGATGGGCTGGGCTTGCTGATTGGTGCTCCAGGACGTCTTGGCACAAAAGGTGGTCTGGACGAGGCTCCACCTGCCATCTGGTTGGCAGGACGCTTGACTCCTGCAGACTGAGGTCTGCCCCTTGCTTTTATCACTGCCTCATAACTACGGGCAACTTCCAGAGCATTCTCATGAGTCAAAAATTTTCCTGTGGCTAGAGCAGCCTGAATCTCCGTGTCCAGTCCTTGTTGAAAGCGACGGGCTCTGATCTCTTCCGTCGGTATCAAATGTGCCGCGAATCTGTTCAAGGATAATGTTAGCTGTGTAGTATATGATATTTAAAAACTGAACTATTATGACATATCTTACCGGCTTAACATGGTGAATTCAGCGTCGTATTCATCTACCGATTTATCCCACATAGATCCTTACTGTAGATGAATGAACTGCTGCTCCATGGAAAACCTGGCAGTCACAGGGAAGTATTTCGCGTCGAACTTCTCGCGAAAAGTTTTCCATTCAATAGGCTGTGCAAGACGGCTTTCTTCCGCCTTCCACCAGTTGCGAGCGTTGTCCGTGAGCTGTAGTTTCGCTACACGGACCCAAGCTATGTCTGGCACTTGTGCTGCGGCCAGATCATTCTCGATACTTTGAGCCCATTCCTCCGCTTCCAGTGGGCTCCCCTTTCCTGAGAATTGCTTCGGATGTAAAGCCCTGAATTGCTTTACCCCCGGAGCGTCAGTCTCGGGACGGTTCAGAAGTTGTTGTTGTCCCTCGAGAAGGCTGCGGATTGCCTCAAGTAGCACTGTTTGCTCGGTAGGTGGAGCAAGAACAGCTGGTGTGAGAGGTAGTGCTGGTGGTGTGTTGTTGACGTTGGTGCTGGTGTTGTTTGGGGAATCCATAACCCTGAAGAAAAATTTGGGTTAGGACAGATTCAAGTACATGAAATGATAAGATTCGAGGAATATGGAATTGCAAGATTCAAGGAACATGAATTGTAGAGAATGTTTTAGTTGCTGGTTCTTGTGTTATATTGCTTAGGTTGTTCACGCAGACCAGAACTGCATGATAGGGATTCATACAGCTCGGACCTGCATAGGCCACCAACAAAACCTGTCACGCCCCGCTTCCCAGTGTACGGCGAAAGGGGACGCAACGAGGTCCGCTACATATATACTCAGAAGTACATACGCTAAGCATATCTAAGCAATATAAATAAATACACAAGAAACAAGAATAAAAAGAACAGCAACTATTATTTATTAACATTATTTGTACAATACATGAAAAGGAAATACAACTGAAATAATAAGATGCCTAAACAGTGGCATAACAGGAAATGAAAAGTACAGAAAGGAAAAGTGTACAATGAAACTACAGTGCAAGGTCTTCAGTAAACTGCTCCAAGTCTTCTTGCGATCGCTAAACCTCTGCCTGGTCCAAATCACCTGACGACATTCAAAGAAGAGAGAAACAAAATGTCGTCAGCGAACGGGTCGCTCGGTAAGTCACAAAGGTAATAGGGAAGTAGAAAAAGACAGAATAAAAAGATACATTTTAAAGTGTAAACTATTGTTGTAATGTTATGTCAACGCTGTTGTTTGTAGTTTGGTACAGAAGGATGCCAGTGTATACGAGGGGAGTCTCTATATGCCAGAGACTAAGGGCACGTATAGTACAAGGAACCGTTTATGCCACGGTACAACAGCAACTGGATTCATGTTAGGTGTGTTAAATCTGACCACCTCGTGCCATCTTTAACACCTTCCGTACCAATCTACCCCTTAAACCCCGCGATGTCTTGTTTGTATTATTATCTTTTAAATTGTGTTGGTTATATGATTGATTGACTGACTGACCGAAACCATGATATCAGGAAACGGTTATAACCGTTGAGTCATGTAAATGGAATACTGAGAATCATGTAAAAGGAATATATATCCATGGTTCGGTTCAGTCAAGTTGTATAAATTGATAATTGCATTCATGGATTCATGTGTTCATATTGAATTAGAATTTTGTATTTTATAGATTGACTTGAATCATATTCAAGTCAGATTAATCAGACTCAAACCCGAGTCAGACAATCAGAAATGTGAATCGAAGTCTTATAATTGCTAAGGTCCTTAGGGTAATTTATAAACTTGAGGGGGTTCTATGTAAAAATACCTTTATATACTTTTCAAAATACACCTCAAGTATTTATTACTCGTCTTTAGAGTTGTAATGAGGGTGGATTTTATGTTGTGACATTTCTAGTGAAAATATCCTAGTTTTATAAATAAGGGTATGTATTTGTAATATTGATTATTTGAAGTTCATGGTATTTTAGTGTAAAATTCATTCTTGTGATTTTTAGAAAAAGGTGGAAAATTTATATTATAATAAAATAGATATTTAAATGATAAATATACATATATTTATACAAAAATAGTTTTAATAAATATTTTATATTCCAAAAATCTCATTTTCTTAAGATGTCGTATTTTAAACCTTTCGAGACCGAATGCTCCTTGCGGAGGTCTGAATCTCGCACTACTAGCTCGAGGGTGCGCGATAAATCCCACGATCCCGAACGGGTTCCCCAAAGATGGGTTGTAGCGGCGCTTGACAAAGATTGTAAAATACTAATCCTTTAGAAAACGGTTTTATAAAGTAAAAGGTATTTATTTGCAAATTGTAATTTCCGTATTTTAGATTCTAGGGTTCCCTAAGCCAACTAGCCTATTTCGAAAAGGTCTAAATGACAAGTCATTAGAAGCCTCAAATCGCTTCTTCACCGCCAATTGCGGCCAGATAAGTGCCAGGTAAGTGGGAGACTCTCCACTACAAGTAGTGACCCTAATTAAGTAACCACTTGCCTTAGACACACTTGCCTAGACACCACAAAGTCAGGTTTAGATAAACGATCGATGTCCACAACTTATCGTATTTTTCCTATTAAAGATATTGTTTAAACAATGTATCAAACCTAAACTTTTATAAAAGGTTTTATTAAGGAAATGGTATTTTAATGTAAAATCTTGTTTTATCGTATTAAGAGTTTTCAAGATAGCGTATTATGGTTGCATATGTGTGTGTGAGGAGGTAGGTCATTACCACGTGATCTATTTTAAGGTATAGCAATGTTAAAGGGTTAAATGTGAAATTGAAACATGATGGCATTAAAGTGAAAAATACGGTAAATTGAAAAGGCAATCATTTCATGTGTGAAAACTTATTCAAATTGATTTTTACAAGTTTAATAATCATGATAAAGATATTTAGACATGATTGAATTGATTAGAAGTGAAAAAAATAAACATTATGGTATTAAAGTGAAAAAGAATACGATATTGCAAAAGCTATCATTTTATGTGAGAAACTTTGTCCAAATTAGTTGTTATGTGATTAATAGTCAACATGAATATATTTAAGCATTATGGAATTGGTGATAAGTGAGATTTTATAGAAAACCGAATCGGAAATCGGTTTGTTCCGATTTCCGTCGGGTTTCGTAATTTCGTATTTTTGAGAATTAGAAAGGGAGATAGAATGGGACTTACGGGTTTCGATTAGGCAAAGGAGTGTAGGGGGAACTAAAGAAGTTGCCGAGGCGTTGCTTCGTCGCCGGTTGTTTCTAAAAACTTCGCCGGAATTCCCGCCGGAATTTCGTCGGAGCTTCGCCGCGAGCTTGTTTTCAAAGTACATAACTCTTGGAAAATTTTGAGAGAGTGAGCTTAGGATTTTGGGATGAGAGGGTAGAGGGGAGGGGGTGTATTTATAGGGTAGGGTAGGTGAAGGGTTTTTAAATAATAAAAAAATGTAAAAATGTATAAAATCATTAAAAATTGGAGTAAATAGGGTATATGAAAGGTTTTAAAGTAAAAATGTATTAAAAATCATTAAAATGGAGTAAATGTGGATTTCAAAGGTCTCTAAAACCGATCTAGGAATTTAAAGTGTACATGGGGGTTTAGAAGATGAAAAGACACAACCATGAAGAAAAATTTAAAACAAAATAAATATTAAAAATAATGTGGGGCATGAGATTTGAACTCTGGTGGCTTGGTTCTGCAATGCAAGGTATTACCAATGAGCCACAAGCTCTTTCTTGTAATTATTGTGGGAAAATAAATACTTAAAGTGGTAACAACAACATTAAATACCCCAAGTATACTTCAAATTTAAATAAAATTTATGTATACAAAATTTGGAGTTGTTACACCACCTCCTTACAATGATTAGCTATATTGAAAACCTCACAGACCTTGGGACCACGTTGGAGAACGAGTTATATACTGACTTGATTTTACAGTCCCTCCCTTCCTCGTACGCCTAGTTTATCTTGAATTTCAACATTCAAAGGAAGGAAGTTTCACTTCAAGAACTCCTTAATATATTGAGGAGCACTGAGGGCTGTTAGTTATATGTATGCCCTAGAGGCCATTACTATACTTAGGATGTATATTGTAGTGGATGCTTGGATATATATAGGGAGGACTTTCTTGCTCGACATGATAGTATGCTATCTGGTTGCTCTTTACCTTAACGTGTACACTTATTGTCTCTCTGTTACATGTTGGTAAAGCCCTTAGGATGTGTACTTGACTACCTGGACTATGATGCAGATCATACTAGTGGGGACATGGTAGTCCATAAGTACATCCTTCAAGGTCCCTAGTCGTGGGTGTATCGAGACGGGGCATCGATATACCAGAGTAGACTAGCGTATACCTTCTCGACCCATACAGATGGGCGATGGATGATCCCATATCCATTGGTGTTTGACATCAGAGATGATATACGGGTGCTCAGTGGAGACTGGGTACACTGGACGGACTCGCCGAGAACTCCCAGATGGTATTATACCTTACGTCAGATGGCAGTTCTCTGGTGACACTGGTACAGGTTAGTCTGTAGACCCGAGATCGTCATAGAGTCTTGTGTGATTCCCACTGTGCTTTGATTTCCACCTTACCACGTCCAAGAGGGCGTGCAAAATGGTGGTTTTTGGGTACAGTCCCGAATCACATGGAGGCAATGAGCGATAGGAGGGGATTCGTCTCTCCCGGTATAGGGAGTTGATGTTGCGCTGTGTTCGATTGGCTATAACTGGAAATCCCTGGCCAGGGTTGCTGAGATTTACTGGTAAGTGTTATCAGTAGTTTCTCGAACTGTTATAGACCTCATATCGACACGACTTATCGAGCTATTGGGGTCTGACGTTTACCATCCCTAGGCAAGATATGCGACATATCAGACGATCAAACCGGACTGTACGGTAAGTGTTACTGGTTGGATTCACAGGAGTGTGAGCGGGCTTGCTCGTCGATCTTCTGATCACTCAATACCCGGGTGGCCATTACGTTTAGCAGACCGCTTGCGGCTTGTGGGTGTATGATATGATCATCACCTGCTGCCGGCGTATTGACGAGTCTTTAGAGTCCTACACAGAGGTTTCCTGGCTCAAGCAAAACGAAATAGGAGCGCATATGAGATATGTGCGGGACTGATAATAATACCAGTATGTGATACTGTATTCTATTCTCACGATGAATATATCGATTGATTGTATGCGATATAACCTAGTTATCGAATCGATGATTGATTCGATAAGTCGATACATTGGATATTAGCCGGTCATATGCGATATGACCGGATCGTTAAATCAAGTGTTGATTTAATGATTTAATGTATAATTATATATTTGATATATTACTTTGCATTAACTAGTATTGGTTCACTTAAGATGGATTTTCTCACTTGATGTGCACATTGTATATATGATATAGTTTTGTGCACTAGTTTGTATCATGTTTGATGATACATGAAAACTTGGGTGTGTATGATTAAACCATGGTTATGTTAATGGTTAGGGTTTTGATTTACTTATTTATTTATTCTCTTTATTCTTTTTGGCAAAGGAAAAAGAAATGGTTGCTTCTTTTGGATTTACATTGAAGCTTCACGACGCTTTGAAAAGTTCAACCATTTTTGTTTTTTTGCCTAACCTAACCATTCACCTAACCCTAGTTTATTCTCTACACTTAACCATGGTTGCATTATGATAACCATCACTTATTTTTCTATTATTGATAATTCTTTTTTCATTCTTCTTCTTCATCTTCTTCATGAAGAGAAAAAGAGAACCTTTGCTTGAAAATTCTAAGTGATCAAATCCAAGTGAGAAATCCAAATCCAAAGTGAACCCACTTCCTATTTCTTCATCCTCTACCACTTGCCATGTAGTATAGGGTGTTTTCTTCACAAGTTTCATGACTTGGTGAAGTTGGAGCTTGATCTTTAGTTGCCTCGACGTAGATCATCTTCGGCATCGAAGTCGACGACCTAGCCCGATCATTTCTTCGACGAAGCCATCGCTAGAGTCCGGGATCCGATGATCGCAGCGGAGGGACATCATCATGGAGCTAAGGAAGTGGAGGACCGGATCTACAAAGGTTGTATTTCCGTTCACTTAGTGTAAATGTGATTTACTTTCTTTTAGTTTCGCCTAAACTCTAGTTTAGGGTTTCTCGGTACCGGAAAATTTGATTTTGGTATGGTTGATACCTTGTGGAATCTCTTAAGTGTGCCTAGGAACCCTACAGTGGTATCAGAGCCTAGCTAGAGCTTTAGGCGAAGTGTAGACGAAGTTAGAAGTCCGATCGAACCCGTAAACCCCGACAAAACCCTTCTCTGTACATTTTTCAAAACAGTGGATTTTTGTGAATTAAAAATTCTCAGAAAAACAAGCAGGAAAAACTAAGAATTAATTTGAAGTACGGTCCACTAAGTCAATAATTTGACCGCGGAACCGCGGCGAAACCAAGGGTTTGGCGGCGGTTCGGCGGCCAAAATTTGGACTTAGTCCCTGAAATTTCATATATTTATTCTTAGGTCCTTTATTGGCAATTTTTTATGGGAATTTTTTAATTCCACTCAAGTGTTGAGTTTTCTAGGGTTTTATTGGGGACTTGTTAATTTGATCGGATAATTTAAATTCGTTTATGTTTTTTCGGATATTTTAGAAACTGTTAAAAAGTTCGATCGGATATAAATACCCACTTTTTCCCCTGCCGGGAAATTTCCAAGTGTTGGATTTTTCCGTCGTTTAAGAACGTTCTAAGTAGTGCAAGTAACGCGATGGACCCTCTAGAAGACAATAAACCTTAACTCGATTATGTGACCGTCTTGAACTGCCATTTGAACCTTAGGGTTTGGGGCAGTACGGCGTGCCACATGTGAGGTGTTGGCTTGACCCTTCTATGGCTGAACCGTTGGTACTGTAGCATGAAGTGGATGTTTTTAAACTTATTTCATGTGTTGAGCTTTTCGGGAAAACTTGGGTGTTTGATTGTTCGATCGGAAAGTTTAACATTTTCTATTTATCTGGAATGTGATACAATAATTGGAATCAACAACATTTGAATGTTATAGACATAGCAGTTTAGTCTCACTTGATTGGTTGCCATGGAATTTTGATGTGATCAAAAGTCCGTCGCAATCACGTAGCGTACGTGGATACTCGCCGGTAAACTTAATAGATAGCTACGCCCCATAACCCCGACCAAGTGACTGTAGGAGAACCCCGTCGCCGAAAGTATCCGTTCGGGTGCTCGCGGCAGCGGTGTTCCGCCTTGGTGCACTTCGTTGATGGTATCGGGGGTGCGGCCGCCTACTAAAGTTTGCGACGAGCATTCGATCAGTTTTTCGGGAATCTTGTTGAATTGCCCGACTTGATATTGAAAAGTGTTTTCGATAATGAGACTAAAATGCGGGGTTTATAATTGTTAGGCATGCGATGTCTAAGGAATTCATTTGATTAGGCATGCGATGTCTATGCAGGTTGCGGATTCCAACTGTTGTAGTTTTACACTTTCTTTTCTGTGACCATAAGTGTAATATGTGATATCGCCGGTTTTGTTGCTATATGTCAACGACAATTGGGATACGCATGTTTACTTATGTTGATGACATGTGATGTTATGTGTTGCTGGATATGTTATATTGGATCGTCGTGTTTGAATAGCCGGGTTTTTTTTATGTGAGATGAGTGTTTTTCATTTTCATTCATGTAAAAACTTGTATGTAATATTCTTTTACTGGGGCACTTCCAGGTTGCGGAAGATGTCACCGTTGATGTATATTATTTACTTTTCCGCATTAGGATAGACCCAAGGAGGGGAGCACAAGTAACCGGGTTCTAGGGTCCAGTGGGAAACCATCTCGAGGAGTCGAGTCCGGGTCTCCTAACCCTAGAATTGGTAGGGTTGCTTGCCGCTCTCGTAGGGGTCTAGGGGTGTGGGATTGGCTATTCATCGCGACCGTGGAATCCGTGTTTATACTGGCTCGTATTGAAAACACGGACGTCCTAGTATATCCAATATTTCATATGATATTTTCTGCCGCGTTATCTGTGATATGTTCAGATGGATACTATATATAGTATATATGATATATTATATAGGCGTTACTTATGTTTTACACCCGCGCTAGCCCTGCCCCGCTCTGCCGTTAGTCACCTAACCTAACGGTGCATGAGGGGACATCGAGGTGAACATGGATGGCATAAGTGTACGTCGTATTTATCTGTGATGTTTAGGTGGACTTAAATGATGGGACTTCATTAATGTGATTAATGAAAGAAAAGAAATCTAAGATTTTGTGGAATCGAATTTTCAAAAACAGGTAGCTACAGTTCTTGCTTTGCATCGCGGTGTTCCTTGTAGAACATCCTGCACCTTATTCGATAAGGAAAGGACCGAGATCCCTTCACCGGGAGTGACTCCTTTAGCAATAACTGGCAGATGCTACAACCCTCGGTTTGTCTTTTGATTGTTTCTATAGTTTTTGCTTTGCACAACGGTATATATGATATATCCTGCACCTCATTCGACGAGGAAAGGGCCGACGATCCCTTCACTGGGAGTGGCCCCTTTAGCAAAACTAGAAAAGCCTCAAAAGCACTCCATTTTAAAATCATTTGATTCTACAACGATATCAAGTTCATTACGCAATAGGTTTTCAGAAAAACCTGTCGTAGCCTTCCGTCATTTCAGATAAGTACTAGTTAGTATTCGTGCTACGTTTGTTGACTATGTTAAGGCGTAGTGTGCGGTAGCTGATTAGTGCTTATCTATATAAGCATATGATGCGATTGGATTAGAGTAGTCATGCGACTTTGTTGACTATGTTAAGGGTCGTGCGGGTGGGTTTAATTCAATTAGGAAATGACGGGTTGAACTTGACTAGCACTTATGATTTGTTGACTATGTTAAGGTCATATAGCTGCTAGGGGCAAAATATTATCGGGAATTTCAAGTGTTGAAATTTGCAATGAGATTGCATACCTTCTATGAGATAGTTGGATCCCGATACCCACTGCGAGTAATTGTTACTCCTGGAAGAGTTTTATATATTACAATTAGCCGATCAAGTAGGTGTCTAGAAAGGTGTCAACGGGGTTACGCCTCTAGGAAAATGAGGTTTACTTTAATTAGGTCCGTGCGAAAGCACGGGGAACCTCCCTCAAAGTACCGACACTGGCCTAGCTGAAAGATTGGCAAACTTGTAGCGTGTAATTAATCCCGGCTAGTCTTTCCTTTTGGGGTTTGAAGGAAGATTTGATAAAAACAGTGGGAGCCATCCTGATTAGATAAAATAATAACCAATCTGATCTTGCAAGAGCATACGCTGAGTGTTTTCTTCTCTCTCTCCAGGTAGCGACCATGTCACGCCTTAATCAAGATAATAATACAAATATTGACCGAACCCGCTTGTTATACTGAGCTGGGAAACGTTGGTCCCGCTCCAACTTATAAATGTTATAAGACAGAGCAGGAAATAGGGGAATACCAGAATTCCTATGCCGCCCAAACGAAGAAAGTGCATATGATGCATCTCCTTCGGGTGTGTTCATTACAAAGAACTGTTTCTCAGTATCCTCTACGTCCTGGGTATTAGATACCGGATCAGGATCCCGCAAATGTAATCCGTTACATGGGCTACAGAAAGGTAGAGAACTGAGAACGGGTGATAAGTTTCATGAGACAGAAAACGGGGCAAGTGTTGCAGCCAAGTCTGTTGGTCACTGTCACCCTGTATTACCAGTACATTGATTCTGAACAAATGCTATTAGATACCGTACATGATAGACAAAATCATATCAATTTCTTTATTTAGTAAAGAAAATATATAATTTTGTATTGTTGAATAATGTTTTGAACATTTCCTATATCAAATGTTGATCGGTTCAGGCATGTTATCTAAAAGCATTGATGTTCTAAATCAAACTACAGTTCTTAGTATACAGAACACACACAAGAGGAAGAGTTCAGAAATGAACGAAGCCTTCTTGAGGCATTGTAGACTAGGTCATATCAATGCGACCCGACTAGCTTAAGTTACATTGAAGATGCATATTTAAATCAGTTTGAATTTACATCTTTAGAAACTTGCCAGTCATGTCACAGAAATAAGATGACCATAGCTCTGTTTACTGGAAACAGAGAAAGAGTTAGTGAACTCTTGGGATTGATACATGCTGATGTTTGAAAGTCCCCTGTCTACACATGCCAAGACCGGTTCTTTGTATTTCATTACATTCTCTGATAATCTCTCAAGATTCAGACATATGTTCCTGTTGAAACACAAGTCCGAACCTTTTGAGATATTCACAGAATATAAGTTAGAAGTAGAGAACCAATACGGGTATAAGTATTATGTCTTTTGATGTGATCAAGGAGGAGAATACTTGAGCACGGAATTCTTGGACTTTTCTAAAGGAGAATGAGATCTCTCTCAGCATTACTCCCCCGTATACACCATAGCACGATGGTATATCGGGGCGGAGCAATTGCACCCTATTCGATATGGTGCGCTCTATGATGAGTACTACTGAGTTACCTATTTCCTTTTGGGAGTTATGCGCTTGAGAAGCTGCATACCTATTGAATAGGGTTCCAATCAAATCAATTGCCTACCACTTCATATGTGTTATGGAAAGGGAAGAGTCCATATCTTAAGTTTGTTAAGATTTAGGGTTGTCCGGCCTATGTCTAAAAGCAAAATACGGACAAGCTCGAGGCAAGGTCAGTTATGTAGAACTGGAAAGGTTCCAGCTATACAAACTACAGCAGATGATTTGATAGAACCAAAGGATTCAATAGTTACCAACGAACCTCAGCCTCTCCGCCGATCTAGTAGGGTACCTCACCCACCCGAGAGATACTTCGGTTTCTCTATGACAGTGGGAGTGGGGAATGCATCATGAGATGATGACCCAACTAGCTTCGAGCAGGCCATCGAGAGTAGGGACTCTGCAAGAATGGCTGGATGCTTAGCGATCTGAGATGGAATCCTTATACACCAACAAAGTATGGACTTTGGTTGCTTTATCTGAAGGGTTAAATCCCCATCAGAAGCAAGTATATCTTGAGAAGATTACTTGGTGTAGATGGAAAAGTTGAGACTTTCAAAGCTAGACATGTTAAAGGTTTTCATCATCGATCAGGCGTGGATAATGATGAAACCATTTTCAGTAGCTATGCTTAAGTCCATCCAGATCCTACTTGCCACGGCTACATACCATGACTACGATATCTGGCGATTGGGTGTCATGACTGCTTTTCTAGAAGAGAACGTCTATAAGTACACAGCCAGAGGGCTTCGTAGACAGTGGGAGCAGCGGAAACGTGTGCAAGATGTTTTATGTGATGAAGCAGGCATCGCGGAGTTGGAACGTCTGTTTTGATGTGTTAGTCAAAGAGTTTGACATCATCAAAATGGTAGATGAACCTTGTATAAACAAAAAGGTAGTAGGGAGTATGGTAATGATCCTCATAGAGTACGTGGATGACATACTCTTGATAGGGAAGGCATTTCCTATGCTACGCTCGGTCAATCTCCGCTTATCACAAGGATTCTCCATATAGGATCATAGTGATACCTCATAAATCCTGGGTTTTGGATCTATGAGATAGATCTAATTGGATGTTAGGATACTCACTAGTTGTAGTGAGATGGTATTAGTTTATCCTGGGGAGAATCACTGGAAAGGTTCCAGGGTGATAAGGAGAATCACTGGAAAGGAAGAGAGGACTGGAACAATCATCGGAACTTATAAAGCAGAGAGTCAGTCACAGGAACTGTCTTTACCCTCAGTAAAGGGACGGTATGTTGGAAGAGTTCCAAGCTAGATACCGTGGCATACTAGAAGATAAAGGCTGGATACATCGCTACTTAAGATGCTACCAAAGAGGCTGTCTGGGTGTATATTAGTTCATGAGATGAACTAAGTTCCTCCCATTATGTGAAAATGGAGTTGTGGCTTATGCCAAGGAACGTCCGTCCCATCAGTGATCCAGACATATTCTAAGGCAGTATCACCTGATCATGGAGATGGTTGATCTCCAAGGAGATTAAGGTTAGGAGAGCAGACTCAGAGGACAACACGGTGGATCCACTCACAAAGGCCTTTTCCCAGAGAGAGACTTTCATGGGATGGTTGAGTATGAGATACTACAACCACTGCTATCAGATGGCCCTAGTGCAAGTGGGAGATTGTTAGTTATATGTATGCCCTAGAAGCCATTACTATACATAAGATGTATATTGTAGTGGATGCTTGGACATATATAGGGAGGACTTTCTTGCTCGACATGATAGTATGCTATCTGGTTTCTCTTTACCTTAACGTGTACACCGATTGTCTCTCTGTTACATGTTGGTAAAGCCCTTAGGATGTGTATTGACTACCTGGACTATGATGCAGATCATACTAGTGGGGACATGGTAGTCCATAAGTACATCCTTCAAGGTCCCTAGTCGTGGGTGTATCGAGACGGGGCATCGATATACCAGAGTAGACTAGCGTATACCTTCTCGACCCATACAGATGGGTGATGGATGATCCCATATCCATTGGTGTTTGACATCAGAGATGATATACGGGTGCTCAGTGGAGATTGGGTACACTGGACGGACTCGCCGAGAACTCCTAGATGGTATTATACCTTACGTCAGATGGTAGTTCTCTGGTGACACTGGTACAGGTTAGTCTGTAGACCCGAGATCGTCATAGAGTCTTGTGTGATTCCCACTGTGCTTTGATTTCCACCTTACCACGTCCAAGAGGGCGTGCAAAACGGTGGTTTTTGGGTACAGTCCCGAATCACATGGAGGGGATTCGTCTCTCCCGGTATAGGGAGTTGATGTTGCGCTGTGTTCGATTGGCTATAACCGGAAATCCCTGGCCAGGGTTGCTGAGATTTACTGGTAAGTGTTATCAGTAGTTTCTCGAACTGTTATAGACCTCATATCGACACGACTTATCGAGCTATTGGGGTCTGACGTTTACCACCCCTAGGCAAGATATGCGACATATCAGACGATCAGACCGGACTGTACGGTAAGTGTTACTGGTTGGATTCACAGGAGTGTGAGCGGGCTTGCTCGTCGATCTTCTGATCGCTCAATACCCGGGTGGCCGTTACGTTTAGCAGACCGCTTGCGGCTTGTGGGATTTGCTGCCTTCCATTCGGATCCTTCTTGCCATTGCTGCTTTCCACGGTTATGAAATTTGGCAGATGGGCATAAAGACCACTTTTCTGAATGGAAATTTGGAAAAGTGTGTTTATATAGATCAGCCAGAGGGTTTCATAGAGAGTAGGAGTAGCGGAAGAGTGTGCAAGTTGCTTAAATCCATTTATGGATTAAATCAGGCATCACGGATGTATTCGTATCGAAATACGAATACCCAAAGAGATAGAATAACACAAAGAACATAATACTAGAATATACATATCGAAATATATATGTGTAAATTATTAAATCAATACGTGATTTAATAATCCGGCTCAATCCCGAGCCGGCTAGTATTACCAACTCTCCTGGGTTTGACTGACACCGGCCCACCACGCTAAGCGCGTAAGCAACATCTGGTCTGGTATATAGCATCGCATACATTATAGATCCTATTGTCGAAGCATAGGGTATAGTGCTCATGCGAACCCTCTCCTCATCAGTCTTGGAAGATATCTCTTTGGAGAGGGTGATTCCGTGTAATGCGGGTATGATACCGCGCTTGGAATCTTCCATACTAAATCTCTTTAGTACGGTCTCTATGTACCTGGACTGCAAAAGTCCCAATAATCTCTTAGATCTATCTCTGTAGATCTTAATCCCCAGAATGTATGAGGCATCACCCAGGTCTTTCATAGAGAACCTTTGTGATAAGAACAGCTTGATCGATTGTAGCATAGGAATATCATTTCCTATCAAAAGAATGTCGTCCATATACAAGACTAGGAATAAGACAGTTCATCCTACAATCTTCTTATATATACAAGGCTCATCATCATTCTCGATGAAGCCAAATTTCTTGACTGTTTCATCAAAATAGATGTTCCAGCTCCGCGATGCCTGCTTTAATCCATTAATGGATTTAAGCAACTTGCACACCTTCCCACTGCTCCCACTGTCTACAAAACCTTCCGGTTGATCCATATAAACGCACTCTTCCAAACTTCTGTTTAGAAAAGCTGTTTTTACGTCCATCTGCCATATTTCATAGTCATGGAAGGCAGCGATGGCAAGTAGGATTTGAATGGATTTGAGCATAGCCACTGGAGAAAAGGTTTTGTTATAGTCCACACCTAATCTTTGACAAAAACCTTTTGCAACAAGTCTAACCTTATAGGTTTCCACCTGTCCATCTACACCAAATTTCCTTTTATAGATCCATTTGCATCCAACGGGTTTTACCCCAGGTGGAGCAATATCCAAGGTCCACACTTTATTGGTGTACATGGACTCCATTTCGGATCGCATAACATCCATCCATTTATTAGAGTCTCTACTGATAATGGCCTTCTTCAAATTAGTAGGATCATCTTCTTCCAAGATGCAATCCTCTCGATCCCTGTCTATGAGAAAACCGTAGTATCTCTCGGGCGGATGAGAAATCCTACTAGATCTGCGGAGTGGCTGAGGCTCGTCCGGGGTTATTGAATCTTGAGGTTCCACCAATTCTTCAGTTTGAGTTTGTGGTTCCAGAATTTCTTCCAGTTCTACCGTGCTCCCACTTGTTTCTTTTGTAAGAAATTGCCATTCTAAAAAGGTGGCGTAGCGACATACAAACACCTTCTGTTCCTCGGTGTGGTAGAAAGATATCCCATCGAATGTTTTGTATATCCCACAAACTTGCATAAAACTAAACGTGCCTGAAGTTTTTCTGGATTTTGTACTTTAACATAGACAACCCCATATCTTAATACGTTTAAGATACGGTCTTTTCCCACTCAATATTTCATATAGAGTCTTAGGTACAGATTTGGATGGAATATCATTCAATAGGTATGCCGCTGTCTGAAGCGCATGTCCCTAAAATGAAAGAGGCAACTCAGCACTACTCATCATGGAGCGAACCATATCCAATAGGGTACGATTCCTCCGTTCCGATACACCGTTGTGCTGTGGTGTATACAGAGGAGTAAGCTAAGAGAGAATCCCATTCTCTTTTAGGTATTCTAGGAATTCCGTGTTTAAGTACTCCCCTCCTCTATCAGATCGGAGGATCTTGATACTTTTTCCAGTCTGGTTTTCTATTTCGTTCTTATATTCTTTGAATTTCTCAAAAGTTTCAGATTTGTGATTCAAAAGATACACATATCCGAACCTAGAGAGATCGTTAGTGAATGTAATGAAGTACGAGAACCCACCCTTTGCATGTATAGACATCGGACCACATACGTCACTGTGTATGATTCCCAAGAGCTCTGCCGCTCTTTCTCCATGTCCGGTGAACGAAGATTTGGTCATTTTTCTTTTGAGACGGGACTGACAAGTTTCATAAGATGAAAATTCGAACGTATTTAAATATCCATCCTTATGCAACTTACTCAGTCTTTTCTCTCCGATATGACCAAGTCTACAATACCATAAGTAGGATTCATTCACTTATGAACTCTTCCTCTTGCATGTGTTTTGTATATTGAAAACTGTGTTTTGATTTAGAACATAAATACCATTACACAGTGTACCTTCTGCAACCAATACCTTATCAAGATAAATGTTCATGATATTTCTATCAAGAAAAAAGTTATATCCATCTTTATCAAGTAAAGAAACTGATATGATGTTACAAACCATGGAAGGTATATAGTAGCAATTGTTCAAAATCATAGTATTGCCATTTGGCAATGTTGGTGATATTCACCGACGGCAGCAGCATCAACTTGTGCTCCGTTCTCTACTCTGAGGGACATATCACCAGGTCTAACCTCCTACTTTTTCTCAGTCCCTGCATTAAATTACAGATATGAGATCTTGATCCGGTATCTAGTACCCAGGAGGAAGGACTGACCGAAAAACAGTTCTCAATAACAAGAATACCTAAAGGATACGCGATAGTATATATCAAGGAATTCATGAAATCCTTTTTCCTTTGCTCATGCTCATGATTGTTGTCATAAGTTAGAGCCAAACCGATGTTCCCCAGCCCCGAATAAGAATTCGGATCGGTCAAGCGATACATTTTATTATCTTGATTAAGGCATGAATTGGTTGTTACCTGGAGAGAGAGAAAAGAAATACTCAGTGTGCGCTCTTGCAAGATTAGATCGGTTATTAGTTTATCTAATCAGGATGGATCCCACCGTTTCCTCGAATTCTCCTCCAAACCTTAAAAGGAGAACTGGCTGGGATCATTAACACCTTACAAATTCGCTAACCGTTCAGCTAGGTGAGTGTTGGTACTCCGAGGGAGGTTCCCCGTGCTCTCGCACAGATCTAATTAAAATAAACCTCGTTTCCACAGAGGCGTAGCCCCGTTAACACTTTTCTAGACACCTAATAGGTTAGCTAATTGTGAAGTGAAAAATATCTCCCGAGAGTAATCCTACTCGTCAGTGGGATCGGGATCCAACTATCATTGCATGATAAACTAGATGGAAGCCACTCTAGTCACCACACTCCAGAAGGTATGCAATGCTAGCAAGTTTCCTGTATATTTGAAACTCCCGATGTGATTTTTGCCCCTAGGACCCAAGTGACCTTGACTGAGCCAACATATCAAAGAGTCCTAGTCAAGTTCAACCCGTCATTATCTTGATTGAATTAGACCCACCAGTACGAGTCCTTGACTGAGCCAAAATGACCGCACGACTGTCCTAACCAATCGTATGTAATGCTACAAAATAGTATTACATAGCTACCGAACACTACGCCTCGGCTGAGCATGACATACGCAGCATGAATACAAAGCAATACTAATCTGAAATGACGGAGGGTTACGGGTGGTTTTTGGCGAAAAAACGTTAACGTAATGAACTTGATATCGTTGAAGGAACCGAGTAGTTTTGAAAAGGAGTGGTTTAGGCTCCACTTTTGAAAACTAGGGGTTTTGAAGAAAACCGAGTAATCTATAGTATAAACTTTTTGCTCAAGAGGTCACTCCCCGCAATGGGATCTAGGCTCTTGCCTCTTAGAATGAGGTGTTGAATATTCATGACCGAATACCACTATACAAAGCGAAAGAATATGACTACAGTTTTTCGAAATTTGTTCCAACAACATCTTTTAGGTTTCTTATCTTGCACTAATCAAAATTAATGCGGTCCCATCAATTAATCCCTATCACACCAGAAAAGAACGAAAATACAATATACGTATATGCTATCTGCATTCGCCACGGGGCCCCATCATGTACCGTCAGGTTACTTAACTAACGGCAGAGCGGGGGCTGGACTAGCACAGGTGCAAAACATATCCAACATCAACTAGTATATATATATATATATATATATAACATTCATCCAAGGCATGATATAAGCAACATCACAGATCAACAACAAGCAACACAAAATGGTGGATATGTAGGGATTCTCTAGCACTATCCTAGGTTTTGGGTTGCATTACACATGCTATATTAAAATTTTAGGGGATGCTAAACAATACCAACCATGAATCGAACTAGAAAATTAGGGTAACAACATATAGTATCGCATACTAAGTAGTGTCTAACACTAAGAGGTAAGTAATACAACCTTTGTAGACCTCCTCTTGTGACTCCTTGGATCGAGTTGGGTTTGAACCGGTTCGCTTGAATCCTTTCAAGTCCACGATGATCCACCTCGAAGTCTATTTGCTCAAGCTTCTAGCTTCACTTGATCTTTGAAGAAGTGGAGCAAACAGTCTACATTAGTGGGCTAGACTAATATAGATTGGTGATGTGGGTTTGGATCTCACTTAAAAACCTTTTTCTTTTTATGTTCTTCACTCACTTTTTTGAAACCCTTGGGAACTTGAAGGAGGAAGAATAAGGAGATGGCTAAACTTGACTCAATTGAGAATAATGCAACATAATCCAAAGAGAGTTAGAATTATGTCATGCTTAACTATGATTACAAAATATCTAGATATTTTGAGACTTGAGTTTAAGCAAAACCATGGGTTACAAAACCATGGACAATGAAACTATGGTATTGACTTTGGTCAACACAAGAGAAGAGAGTTGAATAGTCAACCATGATTTTATTCCCATTTTGCTTTTTTCAAATAATCAAAATATATAAATATGTTACCATGTGATTCTTGCATTGCCACCACCAATGTATCATCAACTATGACACATGTATGCTTGCATGTGTGCATCCATATCAACATATAATACACTCATGCATGCATCATAAAGAAGTAGGTTTTAATAAATGAGCTAATGGACTTAATATTAAATCAACACTTGATTTAATAACCTGGTCATATCATATACGACCCGTCCAATAGTAAACGCCTGATTAAAATTGTTAGTGTATATGCCCTAGAGGCCATTACTGTATCATACTAGTTTGTATATTACTTAATGGATGCTTGGGATATTCACCTTGTATATACAATCTTGCTCAAAATAGTAGTATGCTACTTGGTTTGTTTCTACTTCAATGTGTACTTGTGTTTATTTCAGTATATCACTTATACGCATTAGTGGAGCCCTTAGGATCTTTGCTTGATTACCAGCGTTGTGATGGCAGTCACACTAGTGGGGGCTGGGTAATCTATAAGCACATCCTTATTCAGGTCCCTGGTCGCAGGACTATCGAGACAGGGCATCGATACTCCGGAGTAGACCAGCGCATGCGCTTCTCATCCCAGTGTGGGAGACGGTCTGTCCCACAGCCGTCAGTACGTCGTACTTGAGATAGTATGCGGGTGCTCGTTAGGTTACGGGTACACTGGACAGGACTCGTCGGGAACTGACTAGTTGGTATTATACCTATCGTCAGTTATCAGTTCCCAGGTGACATGAGTACAGCTTAGTCCGCTGACTTGACACTGTCACTCCGCCTCGAGTGTGTTCCCACTGTACTTTGATCACTACCCTACCACGGCTCAAAGGAGTCGTGCAAACAGGTGGTGGTTGGGTGCAGTCCCGAAGCACTTGGAGGCAGTGACGGTTAGACAGGATTCGTCTCTCCCGGTATTGGGGGTTGACATCGCGCTGTGTCTAGGAGAGCCATTACACGAGTAGTCCCTGGCCAGGGCAAACGAGATATACTGGTAGGTTTCCAGTGTTATCTCAGGGTGTATTGGGCTTCACTCCGGCACGACTTGTACCGCTATTGGGGGACTGACGTTTACCGCCCCCTAGGCCCGCCATGCGATGTATCAGACGAACAGACCGGACTGTATGGAGAATGTCACACTCAGGCTCAGTAGGAGTTCAGATGGGTTTCGCCTCGTCGGTCTTCTTGTCGGCATTACCTGGGGACCGTTACGCACAGCTAGTGCCGCTTGCGGTCTGTGGTTAAACCCACTGCCAGCGTAGTGTCGAGTCTTTAGAGTCCCACACAGAAAGCTTTTCGCCTTTAGGCAAAAGAGTAGAGGTCGCATGGTATTGCGACAGGTCGCATGGTTTTGCGACAGGGTTCGGTCACATCCGTGCACGTGTGCACGTACAGTGTCCGGACAGTTTACACTAGCGGGCTTTGGTTTAAGCCAGATCCTAGTGTACCTTATGGGATTGGATTTATCCAGTTTGCATTCGTGTTCCTCGGAACGCGGATGCGGGTGTGTATGCACAGTTGACAGGGAGGCAGAGGCAGTGGATTCTCATTAGGGTTGTTGACAGTTGACCGTTGACTTTTGACTTTTTGCTCAACCCTAATGAGAATATGATATGTGATTAACTATTATATTAATTAAGTATTATGGTGATATGGTTGTTGACTTGTTGACTTTTGTTGACTTGTTGACTTTGGTGACTTGTTGACTTTTGTTGACTTGTTGACCGGTTGACTAGGCTTGACTAGTTGACCATCATGATAACCATGGTTATCATTTCATGCCAAAGACTTTTTTCTTGCTTGCTTTTTGAGTAAAATGAGTGCATGATATGATAACCTTATGGTTGCTTCTAACCATCACCAAAAGACTTTTTTGATATGATGAGTTATGATCACTTTGGATTATGAGAGGGTGAGAGAGAAAAGAGAGCCTCATTCTTTCTTGCTCATTCTCTCTCTTGTTCTTGAGCTCTCCCCTTGCTCTCACCCTCAACCTCTTGCTCCCTCTCTTGATCTATGGTTCTCTTGTCTCATGAGTTGAGAATCAAGAACCATAGATAAAATCCCATTCTACTTCCTCTCTACTCATTCTAGTTCACTAGGTTTAGCAAACCAAGTGAACTAGTTTCTTCAAAGACCGAAGAAGGAGCTAAAGGTTGGAGCTTTCAAGTGGATCTATCTTCGGCGTACGGAGACGACGAGAAGGAGCCATCGGACCACCACCGGAGCTTGAAGAGAAGGAGTTCAAGTTTAGGTATAACCATCTTCATCCGAGTAGCTAAACATCTTTAGCTTAGTTTGCTAGTTTTAGTTTAGGTAACGATCCCGACCATAAGTTAGTCCATGTTGCCTCTTGCGATAAAAATTTTGATTTTATACCGTTTCCGCCTCCCCGTAAGAACCGGGGGTCGCAATATGGACTTACAGTGGTATCAGAGCCTAACTAAACTTAAACTAGCTAGGTAGTAAAGTGTAACGAAGTTCGGAACCGAAAAAAATCACAAAACCGGAAAACTACAAAAACTGAGTTTCTGTTGAAATTTTTTCTGGTCAAAATGAAAAACTTCATACTCCTATATTCGTCTCAGGGTTTTGTTAGAACACCCATGAAAAACGATTCACCAATTCGTCTAAACCGCCGCGCTTCCGCCGCGTGACCCTTCTTGGCCGCCGCGGAAGCGCCGCGGTTTGTTGTCTTTAGTGCGTCGTTTTTCGTGCAGTGTGTGTCTGTGTTGGTTTTGGGATTTTTGAGATATATTATATGTGCCCAGATTTTACAGAAAAGAAATTTCCTTTTGGGGTCCTATAATTCCGTATTTTTCTGAACTTCATTGCACTTTGACTATGATGGTTATATCTGTGATGTTTGCATGTATTGAACGTCGGCTAATCGCTATAAGTCGATTAGTCGGGGTTATACATGATCTGTAATGTGCTGGAATGTGTATATAAATATGTTGGATTGTCGCGGGTGAATAGCCGGGGGTTGTGAGACGAGAGTTTACTTTTCTTGCAATTCATGTAAATTTGTAAATTGATGTAATAATTATTTGTTTGGCCGCACAACCGGGTCGGGGTTGTAGCCGTCATTGTATAATTTCTTTTTACTGTTTTTGCTCCTAGGATAGACCCGTGGAGGGGTGCACAAACTACCGGGTATGCCGAAGTGTCGAGTGGCCTACTCATGGAGATGAGGGAGGTTGCTACGCTTCGGGTACTTGGCGGGTAGTTTGCCGTACCCGTAGGGGTCTTGGGTGGGGTTTTGGCTATTCACCGCGACCGTGTTATCTGTTTTTGTTACAGGCTCGTACAAATTACAGATTACTAGTATATCCAATGTATTTATCTGTGATCTGAAATGTTTATCATTGCTTATTATTTAGGCGTTGCTTATGTTTTACAGACGCGCTAGCCCAGCCCCCGCTCTGTCGTTAGTTAAGTAACCTAACGGGTAATGACGGGGCCCAGTGGCGAATGCGAATGGCATAAGCGTACGTCATATTTTGGTTGTTTTCTGCAATGGTAGGGTTAAATGATGGGACGCATTAAAAGAACTAATGCAAGAATATCACGCATTAAAAGAACTAATGCAAGATAATAAACCAAGTTAAAGTCGTTGGAACACTTTCGAAAAACCACTCGGTTCTTTTCAAAAATAACTTTTAAATGCGGAGCTTGAGCCGCTCCTTCTAAAAGCTATCTCGTTCCATCGATTAAATCAAGTTCACTACGTTCACGGTTTCGCCAAAACCATTCGTAGCCCTCCGTCGTTTCGTATGAATATTCAATAAGTATTCAAGCTGTGTTTGTTGACCTTCGTCAAAGCATAGTGATTGGTAGCTATTGGGTATTCGTATGTAGCATAGATAGATGCGTTGGTTTGGGACATTCGCATTACCTTGTTGACCTTCGTCAAGGGTACATACGGGTGGATTCAAATTAACCTGGATAATGACGGGCAGAACTTGACATGTGACTTATGATTTGTTGACCTTCGTCAAGGTCATAAGAGCATGGGGCAAAAATCCACATCGGGAGTTTCATAAGTACTGAAACTTGCTAGATTTGCATACCATTTGGAGTGTGATGATTCTGGTAGGATTCCTTCAGTTTCGTCACGCAATGATATTTGGATCCCGATCCTACTGTGAGTATATGCTACTCCTCGGGAAATTTCTCACTTAACGATCAATGCTATAAACCTAGTAGGTGCCTAGAAAGGTGTTAGCGGGGCTACGCCCCCAGGGAAAAGAGGTTCTCTAATTAAGGAACTTCGCGAAAGCGTTGGAAAACCTCCCTCGAAGTACCGACACCGGCCTGGCTGAACGGTTAAGCAAGTATTGTACGGTGGGATTGATCCCGGCTAATTCTTCCTTTATGGTTTGAGGAGGGATTCGAGAAACAGTGGGAGCCATCCTGTTTAGACAAACTAAAAACCACTCTAAACTTGCAAGAGCATCATGCTGAGTGTTTCTTCTTCTCTCTCATCTCCTAATTGCAGCGACCAATCAACATGACTGGACTTAAGTTACTCCTAGATAAAAACAAGCTGACAGGGCCAAACTACAAAGATTGGCTCAGGAATGTCACGATAGCAATCACTTATGACAAGCTGGGGTATCTTCTTACCACCAAAGCTCCCCCTGTCCCTGGTCCAACTTCCAGTGTCGCGGATAAGGAAATCCGCAAGACTTGGGAGATTGATAGCGCGAAGGCCAAGTGCCTCCTGCTTGCCTCGATGGACAACGAACATCAGAGGAGGCATGAGAATATGGACATGGAGTCCATATTGCTCCATACAAAAGAACTGTATGGAGAGCAATCACGTATCGCAAGATACGAAGCGTCGAAAAAGTTGTTTTCGACAAGAATGGCCGTCGGATCATCAGTAGCCGAGCATGTGCTAAAAATGATCGGCTTCATTGAGGAGCTCGCTGACCTAGGGATCACATTGGAGAGTGAGCTATATACGGATATAGTTCTCCAGTCCCTTCCTTCCACTTACGCCCAGTTTATACTGAACTTCAACCTACAAGAAAAAGAGGTTGAACTATCAGAGCTCCTCAACATGCTGAGGAGCGCAGAGGGCACCCTACAGAAAGGTAGGGAAACATCCACTTTGTTTGTAGGAGGATCATCTTCTTCTAGGTCCAAGGCGAAAGCCAAGGGAAAGAAGAAGAAGGCCCCCGCCAAACCAAGGGGCGGTGTTGGTAAAGTGGATACGAAGGGAAAAGGCAAAGCAACAAAGATAGCGGGGAAGCTTGTGGATAAAGAAGAATGCTTCTATTGTCATAAGAAAGGACACTGGAAGAATGATTGCAGGGCCTGGAAGGCCAGAACACAGGAATTGAAGCAGGTTGCAGCTTCAGCTTCAGGTGTGTATGTTATTGAAAACTGTCTTTCAATAAACTCTACTTCCTGGGTATTGGATACCGGATCAGGATCTCATATCTGTAATTCTTTGCAGGCGTTGAGAAACCGTAGGGTTTTGAAGGCAGGTGACATGACCCTCAAAGTTGCGAACGGAGCTAGCATGGATGCTAAAGCCGTGGGGGACTATCACCTGGGAATGTCAGATGGACATGTTTTGGTTTTGCGTAATTGCTTTTTTGTACCCAACGCAACTTGTAATATCATTTCTGTATCTTTAGTTTCTAAAGAAGGTTATGAATTTGCGTTTGTAAGTAATGTTGTAAACATTCACCTTAATCAAGTTTTGATTGGGTCAGGTACATTGAGTAATGGTATATACGTGTTAAACCAACCACAAATTTTCAACGTCCAGAATACACACAAAAGAAAGTCTCCGGAAATAAATCAGACTTTCTTATGGCATTGTAGATTGGGTCACATCAATGAGAGAAGGTTGACTAAGTTACATACAGAAGGATATTTGAATGCGTTCGAATATCAATCGTATGCCACTTGTCAATCTTGTCTCAAAGGAAAGATGACAAAGACTCCGTTTACTGGACAAGGAGTAAGAGCGAGCGAGCTCTTAGGACTCGTACACAGTGACGTGTGCGGTCCAATGTCTACACATGCCCGAAGCGGACATTCTTACTTCATTACTTTTACGGATGACTTCTCAAGGTACGGTTATGTCTTCTTAATGAAACATAAGTCCGAGGCCTTTGGAAAATTCCAGGAGTATAAGAATGAAGTAGAGAAACAGACCGGCAAAAGTATTAAGATTCTAAGATCGGATCGAGGTGGAGAATACTTAAGTGCCGAATTCCTGAATTACTTAAAAGAGAATGGTATTCTCTCTCAGCTTACTCCTCCATACACTCCGCAACATAACGGTGTATCGGAGAGACGGAACCGAACCCTATTGGATATGGTTCGGTCCATGATGAGTAACGCTGAGTTACCGCGATCATTCTGGGGATATGCACTAGAAGCAGCTGCGTATCTCTTGAACAAGGCTCCTACCAAGACTGTGCCCACCACCCCATATGAGATGTGGACTGGGAAGAAACCCTGTCTTAATTATCTTAAGGTATGGGGATGTCCAGCTTTTGTAAAAAAGCAGCATGCGGACAAGCTTGAGGCACGTTCAGTACAGTGTAAGTTTGTGGGATACCCAAGGAACTCCAGGGGGTATCTTTTCTATTCCGCTGAGGAACAAAAGGTTTTTGTTTCTCAGCATGCCCGCTTCTTGGAAACTGAGTTTTTGGAAACCCAGATAAGTGGGAACACAATAGAACTGGAAGAAATTCCAGAACCACAGACTGTTACTGAAAGCTTAGTGGAACCAGAGGGTTCAACAGAACAGGACATTCCTACGCCGCTCCGCAGGAGTAGTAGGCAGTCTCATCCGCCCGAGAGATACTGCGGTTTTCTCATAGACGGGGATAGAGAGGATTGCATCATAGATTATGATGAGCCTACTAGCTTCCAGCAGGCCGTTCAGAGCATTGACTCAGTGAAATGGCTGGATGCAATGCGGACCGAAATGGAGTCCATGTACACCAACAAGGTATGGACGTTGGACATTGCTCCAGACGGGGTAAAACCCGTAGGATGCAAGTGGATCTTCAAAAGGAAGATTGGTGTAGATGGACAGGTTGAGACCTATAAAGCTAGGCTGGTAGCAAAGGGTTTTCGTCAAAGACCTGGCTTGGACTACGACGAAACCTTTTCTCCAGTAGCCATGCTGAAATCCATTCGGATCCTTCTTGCCATTGCTGCCTTCCACGATTATGAGATCTGGCAAATGGACGTAAAGACAGCTTTTCTAAATGGAAATTTAGAGGAGTGTGTCTATATGGACCAGCCAGAGGGTTTCATTCAGAGTGGGAGCAGCGGAAAGGTGTGCAAGTTGCTTAAGTCCATCTATGGACTAAAGCAGGCATCGCGGAGTTGGAACATCTGCTTTGATGAGACGGTCAAAGAATTTGGCTTTATCAAAAATCCAGATGAACCATGCATCTATAGTAGATTTGTAGCGAGAACTGTAGTATTCCTCGTTTTATACGTGGATGACATTCTCTTAATAGGAAATGATATTCCTATGCTACAATCTGTCAAGGGGTTCTTGTCACAAAGGTTCTCCATGAAAGACCTGGGTGATGCCTCATACATCCTGGGGATCCGGATCCATCGTGATAGATCCAAGAGGATATTGGGACTTTCTCAGTCCAGGTACATCGACACCGTACTGAAAAGATTCAGTATGGAAGATTCCAAGCGTGGTAACCTACCAGCTTGTCACGGGATCACCCTCTCTAAAGAGATGTCTCCCAAGACTGATTTGGAGAGGGATCGCATGTCTATTATACCCTACGCTTCTGCGGTAGGCTCTATAATGTATGCGATGTTGTGTACCAGACCGGATGTAGCTTATGCACTGAGTGTGGTAAGCCGGTATCAGTCAAACCCTGGGGAGAAACACTGGATAGCGGTAAAGAACATTCTCAAGTACCTGAGAAGGACTAAGGAGATGTTCTTGGTGTATGGCGGAAAAGACCTCCAGATCGAGGCCTTTGCTGACTCCAGCTTCCAGAGTGACAAGGATGATTCCAAGTCCATGTCGGGTTTTGTCTTTACCCTCAATGGAGGGGCGGTGTGTTGGAAGAGTTCCAAACAAGAAACCGTTGCAGACTCGACGATGGAAGCGGAATACATCGCTGCATCTGATGCCGCAAAAGAAGCTGTCTGGATGAGGAAGTTCTTGAAAGAACTTCAGGTGGTTCCGTCCATTGTTGATCCAATACCTCTGTATTGCGACAACAACGGGGCTATAGCTTTAGCGAAGGAACCCAGGTCCCATCAGAAATCCAGGCACATCTTAAGGCGGTATCACCTGATCAGGGAGATCGTAGATCGCCAGGAGATCGAGGTTCGGAGAGTCGCTTCAGAAGATAACACTGCTGATCCATTCACCAAGGCCCTGCCCCAGACTCAGTTCGAGCGGCTGATCGAGATGATAGGTCTTCGATACGCCAGTACATGGCCTTAGTGCAAGTGGGAGATTGTTAGTGTATATGCCCTAGAGGCCATTACTGTATCATACTAGTTTGTATATTACTTAATGGATGCTTGGGATATTCACCTTGTATATACAATCTTGCTCAAAATAGTAGTATGCTACTTGGTTTGTTTCTACTTCAATGTGTACTTGTGTTTATTTCAGTATATCACTTATACGCATTAGTGGAGCCCTTAGGATCTTTGCTTGATTACCAGCGTTGTGATGGCAGTCACACTAGTGGGGGCTGGGTAATCTATAAGCACATCCTTATTCAGGTCCCTGGTCGCAGGACTATCGAGACAGGGCATCGATACTCCGGAGTAGACCAGCGCATGCGCTTCTCATCCCAGTGTGGGAGACGGTCTGTCCCACAGCCGTCAGTACGTCGTACTTGAGATAGTATGCGGGTGCTCGTTAGGTTACGGGTACACTGGACAGGACTCGTCGGGAACTGACTAGTTGGTATTATACCTATCGTCAGTTATCAGTTCCCAGGTGACATGAGTACAGCTTAGTCCGCTGACTTGACACTGTCACTCCGCCTCGAGTGTGTTCCCACTGTACTTTGATCACTACCCTACCACGGCTCAAAGGAGTCGTGCAAACAGGTGGTGGTTGGGTGCAGTCCCGAAGCACTTGGAGGCAGAGTGACGGTTAGACAGGATTCGTCTCTCCCGGTATTGGGGGTTGACATCGCGCTGTGTCTAGGAGAGCCATTACACGAGTAGTCCCTGGCCAGGGCAAACGAGATATACTGGTAGGTTTCCAGTGTTATCTCAGGGTGTATTGGGCTTCACTCCGGCACGACTTGTACCGCTATTGGGGGACTGACGTTTACCGCCCCCTAGGCCCGCCATGCGATGTATCAGACGAACAGACCGGACTGTATGGAGAATGTCACACTCAGGCTCAGTAGGAGTTCAGATGGGTTTCGCCTCGTCGGTCTTCTTGTCGGCATTACCTGGGGACCGTTACGCACAGCTAGTGCCGCTTGCGGTCTGTGGTTAAACCCACTGCCAGCGTAGTGTCGAGTCTTTAGAGTCCCACACAGAAAGCTTTTCGCCTTTAGGCAAAAGAGTAGAGGTCGCATGGTATTGCGACAGGTCGCATGGTTTTGCGACAGGGTTCGGTCACATCCGTGCACGTGTGCACGTACAGTGTCCGGACAGTTTACACTAGCGGGCTTTGGTTTAAGCCAGATCCTAGTGTACCTTATGGGATTGGATTTATCCAGTTTGCATTCGTGTTCCTCGGAACGCGGATGCGGGTGTGTATGCACAGTGACAGGGAGGCAGAGGCAGTGGATTCTCATTAGGGTTGTTGACAGTTGACCGTTGACTTTTGACTTTTTGCTCAACCCTAATGAGAATATGATATGTGATTAACTATTATATTAATTAAGTATTATGGTGATATGGTTGTTGACTTGTTGACTTTTGTTGACTTGTTGACTTGGTGACTTGTTGACTTTTGTTGACTTGTTGACCGGTTGACTAGGCTTGACTAGTTGACCATCATGATAACCATGGTTATCATTTCATGCCAAAGACTTTTTTCTTGCTTGCTTTTTGAGTAAAATGAGTGCATGATATGATAACCTTATGGTTGCTTCTAACCATCACCAAAAGACTTTTTTGATATGATGAGTTATGATCACTTTGGATTATGAGAGGGTGAGAGAGAAAAGAGAGCCTCATTCTTTCTTGCTCATTCTCTCTCTTGTTCTTGAGCTCTCCCCTTGCTCTCACCCTCAACCTCTTGCTCCCTCTCTTGATCTATGGTTCTCTTGTCTCATGAGTTGAGAATCAAGAACCATAGATAAAATCCCATTCTACTTCCTCTCTACTCATTCTAGTTCACTAGGTTTAGCAAACCAAGTGAACTAGTTTCTTCAAAGACCGAAGAAGGAGCTAAAGGTTGGAGCTTTCAAGTGGATCTATCTTCGGCGTACGGAGACGACGAGAAGGAGCCATCGGACCACCACCGGAGCTTGAAGAGAAGGAGTTCAAGTTTAGGTATAACCATCTTCATCCGAGTAGCTAAACATCTTTAGCTTAGTTTGCTAGTTTTAGTTTAGGTAACGATCCCGACCATAAGTTAGTCCATGTTGCCTCTTGCGATAAAAATTTTGATTTTATACCGTTTCCCGCCTCCCCGTAAGAACCGGGGGTCGCAATATGGACTTACAAAAATACGGTATCAAATACACACATTTAATCAAGCTCCCGCGCATATCTTATATGCACCCCCACATCTTTTCGCCTGAGCTAGGAGACCCCTTTGTGGGACTCTATGACTCGTCAATACGCTAGCAGTAGGCAGTGATCATATCACATACTCACAAACCGTCAGTGGCACAAGCTGTACGTAACGGTTCCCAGGTATTGAGCGATCAGAAGAAACATAAGAGAACCTGTCAAAACTTCCGTCGAGCCAACTAGCAACACTTACCATACAGTCCAGTCTCTTCGTCAGATATGCTGCATATGGAGTCTAGGGATGGCATCATCGACCCCAATAACTCAATAACTTATGCCGGTATATGGCTCATAACAGATCGAGAAACTACTGATAACACTTATCAGTAAATCTCATCAGCCCTGGCCAGGGACTTCCTATTATAGCCAATCGTACATAGCGTAACATCAACCCCCAATACTGAGAGAGATGAAACCCCTCCTATCGCTCATTTCTTCCATGTGCCTCGGGACTGTACCTAAAATCCACCTGTTGCATGACTTAGTAGAGTCTTGGTAGGGTGGAGATCAAAGTACAGTGGGAGGACACACAAGACTCTATGACGATCTCGGGTCTACAGACTAACCTGTACCAGTGTCACCTGAGAACTGCTATCCGACGATAGATATAATATCACATAGAAGTTCTCGGAGAGTCCATTTAGTGTACCCAGTCTCGCTGAGCACCCGTATACAGTCTTTAGTGTCACCACACCAATGGATATGGGATTATCCATCGCCCATCATATGGGTCAAGTAACGTATACGCTAATCTACTCTGGAATATCGATGCCCCGTCTTGATACATCCATGACTAGGAACATTTCAAGGATATTCTTATAAACTATACATGTCCCACTAGTATGATCTGCATCATAATCTCAGTAGTCAAGCAAATATCCTAAGGGCTTTATCAACATGTACTAAATGAGTAAGATGCATGATCAAATGAACATGTCAAGATAAAGTACAACCAGATAGCATACTATCATGTCAAGCATGAATGTCCTATGAATACACACACACATACCGGTACATACACTATCATATAATGGCCTCTAGGGCATAAATATATCCAATAATCTCCCACTTGCACTAAGGCCAATTATTGGCGTATCTCATACCCAACATCTCAAAAAGTCGCTCATGCTGCGGCAGAGGGAGGGCCTTGGTGAGTGGTGTTGGCTATAGTGCCCTTAAGACAATTATCATAGTCGTAGGTAGGTGATTATGATGATTAAGGGAGGACCTATACTGGTAGAACATTCTTACTCGAGATGATAGTATTCTAGTTGGTACTATACCTATTGTCAGATAGCAGTTCCCAGGTGACATGTGTACAGGTTAGTCTATCGACCTGAGATCGTCATTTGTCTCGTGTGAGTTCTGTTGGAGATAGTGCCCTCAGAGTTAATTATTGGATCACAGGCACGTGATTGCAATGATTGAGAAAGGACCTATACCGTTAGAACAGTCTTACTCAAGATGATCAGTATGCTATCTGGTTTATCTTTATCATCATGTACAGTTTTAGGTGACCTTACAGGTTGCTATTACACGTTGATAGAGCCCCTAGGATTCTTTCTTGACTGCCAGCAGTATGAGGGCAATCATATACGTGGGAGCTGGGGTCTATAAGCGCATCCTTAAATGGTCCCTAGTCGTGAGAGTTTCGAGACAGGGCATCGATACTCCAGAGTAGACTAGTGTATACAGTCAAGACCCCGACGAGGGGCGGTGGCCGGTCTCACAAGCCATTGGTGTCAGTTGGTTCACCTAAGATGTATACAGGTGCTCATTGGGTTATGAGTACACCGGACAGGACTCGTCGGGAACATGCTAGTTGGTATTATACCTGACGTCAGATAGCAGTTCCCTGGTGACATGTGTACAGGTTAGTTCATCGACCTGAGATCGTCATTTGTCTCGTGTGAGTTCCCACTGTGCTTTGATTACTACCCTACCACGGCTCAAAGGAGTCGCGCAAACAAGTTTTAGTTGGGTACAGTCCCGAGCCACATGGAGGCAGTGAGCGGATCTGCAGGGGTTCGTCTCTCCCGGTATTGAGGGTGAGGTCGCGCTGTGTCTAGGAGAGCCATTACACAAAGCCCTCAGCCGAAGCAGGAGATTTACTGGTAGGTATTCCAGTAGTATCTCAGGGTGTTTTGGGCTACACTCCGACACGACTTGTACCGCTTTTGGGGGTCTGACTTTTACCAACCCCCTAGGCCCGCCATGCGATGCTCATAGACGAATGGACCGGACTGTACGGATATTGTCACTGACAGACTCAGTAGGGGGTTCAGGATGAGTTCGCTCATCGACGTCCCTTTTGGTCAATACCTAGTAGCCCGTAACGTACGGCTAATATCTCTGACGTGCTAGTGGTTAAATCCACAACCAAAGTATTGATGAGTCTTTAGAGTCCCCCACAGACCGTTTCTCAAGTTTCGGGCGAAACGCTGTAGAGGCCGTATGGAGATATGGCAGGGTTCGATCAGATACGTGCGGTATTGCACGGATCATGATCGGACGGATTTTACTAGCGGGCTTTGGTTTAAGCCGGATCCTAGTATTATACAGTGTAGATTTTGTCTCTTTGCATTTGTATTCAGTGGGAATACAAATGCGGGTATGTATATACAGTAGCGGGGTTTTCCTGTAATTTATTACAGGATCAGTTTTTTGAAGTTGCCAGTTTGCATTCCGTTCCGGCCAGTTTTCCTTTGTTCCTTCACGGCCGGATTTTTCCGAAGGAGGGGCTAATTTGCAGTTGTGCAAATTACCTTTGTGGAGGGAGTTATTTGTATATATGGCTTCATGATGGTTCTTGAATCATTAGATTCTTTTTGCATCACTTGTCTTGTATTTATGGTGATGGTTTTTGATTAGATTAGATTAGAAATGGTGTGACCATTTTTTCTTCTCATTATCATACAAATTCCTTCTTGCATTTTTCCTTATCCCTCCACCATGAGAATGGCCGACCACACTACTTGAGGGGTGAGTTTTTTTTTTGGAGAGAAAATATTGATATTTCATCTCATTCCTTGCTAGAAAAATGTGAACACCATTTTTCCTCCAAAGTTCTTTTCTCTTCTCTATCATCAAAGGCAACTTCGCCCTATTGAGACAAAGTGATTCTACACTAGCCTACAGTATTTCTTGGGCACGTCGGCTCGCCAACTTCGTGCCCGAGTTGCCTCGGTCCAGAGGTGGGAGCCCGTAAAAGAACCCGGTGATGTGGTGCCTGTTCCGACGAGGAGATGAAGACCGGAGATTCCGCGAGGAGATCGGAGTGGAGGCCGAAGACCAAAGGACACGGATCGCTCGGTATAGCTTCCTTCCCATTTTCTAGTTTGCTAGAGTTAGGTTAATGGCCCAATCCGGGTTTTATAGTGCGTGGTGGTGCCGGTTTTCTAGTTTTTAGAAAAGTTTCGTTTCCGCATTCCGGCGTCGGATTGACGGCCGGGGCGCCGCCGTGCACTTACAAGTTCCCACTGTGCTTTGATTACTACCCTACCATGGCTCAAAGGAGTCATGCAAACAAATTTTAGTTGGGTACAGTCCCGAGCCATATGGAGACGGTGAGCGGATCGTCGGGGATTCGTCTCTCCTGGTATTGGGGGTTGATGTTGCACTGTGCATGGGTGGCCATCACCGGAAATCCTCGGCCGGGGTACTAGAGAATTACTGATTTGGATCAGTAGTTTCTCAGGTGGTGATGGGTTTCATGCCGACACTAAATGTCGTGTTTTTAGGGGTCTGATTTTATCCACCCCCTAGACTCGATATGCGATACTCATAGACGAACAGACCGAACTGTATGGATATTGTCACTATCAAGCTCAGTAGGTGTTCAGAATGAGTTTACTCGTCAGCCTCCCTTTCGCTCAATACCTGGGTAGTCGTTACGTATAGCTAGTGCCGCTGACGTGCATGTTGTTAAACCCACTTCCACCGTATTGATGAGTCTTCAGAGTCCTACACAGAGGGTTTCCCTGATTCGGGCGAAACGATGTAGAGGCCGTATGGTTTTTCGATCATATAAGTGCACTTGTGCACGTATCATGATTCAGATGGATAATACTAGTGGCTTGGTTTAAACCGGATTCTAGTATTATATTTTTGGATTTATTTCGTCTCATTGTATTCGTATTTTTCGGAATACGGATACGGGTATGTATATACGGATGAGGGGTATTCTTATAATTTCATTTCAAGTTGCTTCTAGAAGATGTCACCCATTTTAGTTTTAATCATTTTGATAAATAATTTAATGAGGTGGAGGATGAGGTGGAGTTTGGCTTTAAATGAAGCATGGCTTTGTGGTGACTCATGGGGTGAGTCATGTAGTGACTCATGAGTCACTATTTGGGCATGCTTGATTTAGTTTGTGTTGTGAGATTTTTTGTAGGGATGAGATTCTTTCTTGAGTTTCCAGCATGCTTGCTATTCTTCACTTGATACTTCATGCACACAACACTTAGCCATTTCCTTTCTTGAGTTGCTTCACTCATCCTCCAATGGCTTCATCTTCTTCCTCCACCCATCAAGTCTCATGTGTTGAGAAACATTGGGTGTTTTGAGACAAAGTAATCCTACACACTCTTGTAGGGTTACTAGGCACTGTCACAAGGGTTTATAAGGCATCAACCATGCCCAATTTAAATTTTAGAAGTGCCGAACAACCCAAAGCGAGGATCTTTGCAAGATAATTAGGGTTAAACATTCAAGTAAACATCTTTACATCTAAGAGAGAGGGATTACAACCTTTGTAGTCCGCTCCTTCACTTCATAAGCTCCGAGTAGTAATCCCTTTGCCGCGATCCATGATCTCCCGGACTCAAGAGAAGCTCCACAACCCGAATGATCCATGCTTGCTTGAAGTCTTCCTTTTCGAAGATGATCTACATTGAAGTTTCTTTAATTCAAGCTCTCACTCCTTTAATCAAGTATTAATGAAGTGAACATCCTAATCTAATTGGATAGATTAGATGAGGATGATGAAGTAGGAATTATGCTCTCTTTTATTTTCAATTTCTCACACATACTCATCACAAAATCAAAAGCTAGAAAGATTTTCAAGGAGGAAGAAGAAAATGATTTCTTTTGTGATGAATAATGAAAAATTACTATGCCTACAAATGAACCTTGAGTTAATCATATGAATCATTAACTCATGTAGAGAGTTCACTAGGGTTAAGGGTTTGGGTTGGGTTAAATAATATCTCCAAAATATCAACACATAATATCTTTGCACAAAACAAAACAAAAGCTTCTAGAAGCTTCAAGAAAAGACTAACCCAAATCAAACCCTAACCATGTTTAATCTCCACTAATCATGTTGCATTTGTAAACATAACTTGTTACAATATTATATATCACATATATAATATATTTTTGTAACAAAAGAAAATAATACAATTAACATATATCGCATATATATCAATGTATTACCCGGTGAGAAAATGAATCAATAAAGCGAGCCAATATTAGATAATGTAATATAATATATCACATATATAATTATACATTAAATTATCGAATCAACACTTGATCCGACAATCCGGCTATTTCTCAAATAATCGACTAATATAAACTGTATCAGTTCATCGAATCAACACTTGATCCGATGACCCGGCTATATCACATATACCCGGCCGATATCTAATGTCGCGAGAATAGAATACGGTATCTCATATCGTATTATTCTTGGTCACGCACATATCACATATGTGCTTCCACTCCATTTTTCTTGAGTCAAGAAACATCTGTGTAGGACTCTAAAGAATCGTCAATACGCCGGCAGTAGTTGATGATCATATCAAACACCCACAAGCTGCAAGCAGTCAGCTAAACGTAACAGCCACCCAGGTATTGAGTGATCAGAAGATCAACAAGTAAGCATGTACATTCTCCTGTGAATCCAATCAGTAACACTACCGTACAGTCCGGTCTCTTCGTCTGATATGTTGCATATCTAGTCTAGGGGTGGTATACCTCAGACCCCAGTAACCGATAAGTCGTGTCGATGTGAGGCTCATAACAGGTCGAGAACCTACTGATAACACTTACCAGTAGTACTCTATATCACCCCTAGCCAGGGACTTCCAGTTATAGCCAATTGAACACAGCACAACATCAACTCCCTATACCGAGAGAGACGAATCCCCTCCTATCGCTCATTGCCTCCATGCGATTCGGGACTGTACCCAAAAGCCACCATTTTGCACTCCCTCTTGGACGTGGTAAGGTGGAAATCAAAGCACAATGGGAATCACACAAGACTCTATGACGATCTCGGGTCTACAGACTAACCTGTACCAGTGTCACCGGAGAACTGCCATCTGATGTGAGGTATAATACCATCTAGGAGTTCTCGGCGAGTCCGTCAAGTGTACCCAGTCTCCACTAAGCACCCGTACACCATCTTTGATGTCAAACACCGATGGATATGGGATCATCCATCGCCCATCATCTGGGTCAAGATGCGTATACGCTAGTCTACTCTGGTGTATCGATGCCCTGTCTCGACACACCCTCGACTAGGAACAGTTATAGGATGTACTCGTCGACTACCGTGGCCCCACTAGTATGATCTCATCATAGTCCCAGTAGTCGAGTACATATCCTAAGGGATTTATCAACATGTGAGATCAAGACAGTAAACTAATACAAGTCAACATGTTAAGACAAAGTAAAATCAAATAGCATACTATCTTGATAAGCAAGAAAGTCCTCTCTATATATATCCAAGCATCCATTATAATATACATCATATGTACAACAATGGCCTCTAGGGCATACATATAACTAACAACTCTCTACTTCATCTTTGGCATATGAGCTGTAACATTTTAGAAAATATGAAATATTATTTTTGGAATTTAATATTAAAATAATATATTTCGCGAAAACTACCCGATTTGCTAAATTGGGGTTTTCGTAAAAATGTATAAATATATACCAATAATTATGAAATAATTGGAGATTAAAATGATTTATTCATTTAAAAATATATTTATCGGATTTGGCATTTTTAAAATTTATTATATGCAGTTTGGATAAAACCCGATTAGTGCACTGCTAATCGCGATTAGGCCAAATCCGTGTTTCTACAGTTTTCCATGGCCAGTGCACCATGTCATGTTATGTTATGATTACATGTTATTTCTTATGTTGTTTTGGGGTATTATGTGAGTTGGTTTTATAAATAAAAAGAAAAGAAAATGAGAAAGGTAGAAGGGTAAATAGGTGAGAGAGAGTGAGAATAAGTGAGAGAGAGGGGGGCTGCCTCATTTCATTTCCACCATCATTTTCTTCTTCTCCTTCTTCATCTTCACATTCCCCCTCCACCTCTACCCTAATAATCATCTCAAATTCTTCATCCAAACCCTAAACCCCTTTCATTAAAGTTGATCCCCTCTTCACCCTTTACACTTTGGACCCATCAATATTGGATTTTGAGGAATTTTGGGAGCTAGGGTTTTTCTTGAGTTGCCCAAATGAGGTATGAATTCTTCCATCTAGTTTAGTTTAAAGTCTAATAGCACTCTATAGTAGTTTAGAGTTAAATTGGTGTCGATTAGTGATGTTTTGAAATTCAAGAGAAGGATTAGGGTTTGAATTGTGTTGTGGTGATGGAAGTTGTTGTTATAAGACCCATAGTGCTGTTTTTACTGGCTAAGACCCGGGTTAGAAACAATATACGAACTTTAGAGTTGCCGGTATCGGGTTTTTGTGGATTTAGTGATGGTATTTAGAGATCTGGGATGACCTGAGACTATTGTAAAAGAAGTTCCCTTGACCATGAGACATGCAGGCAACCATGAATCACCCCCTGAAACCTGAGCCCCTACCCCCTTAATCTAGACACAGATTTAAGTGTATTTGCGGCCATGTCGGGGTAATTTCGTGTGACTTTTTGACCATAGCCTCCTTATCAGATATCTAGACTAACCCCATATGCAAAATTCCTTAGTTTGTCTTATAGAGAAATCTGGGAGGGGTTTTCCTAGGTTGCTGTTTTCGTGTTTTGCGATTCTGAATTCTGGGTTTTGGTATTTGGTATTGTATTTTGTTGTTGGGAGTTTGTACGTCAACAACAAGGATTTGTTTGGTTGTTTTGCATGCGAGGCTATAGGTTCTAACCTATAAACGCACCGTTTGCCGTATTGGTTTTCCGAACTTGATTTAATAGCATTTGTGATATGTGTTGATATTGTAGGTACCTTCGCATGGATTCCAAGACGATGGAGCATGGCGTCATCGACTTCGGCGAGCAAGAATCAAGATGAGTAGATCTATATCTACGGGAGAAGTCGGGTGGATGGCGTATAGCACCCCCGCAAATATTAAATGAAAACCGATCTATTGGATACAGTCGTAGAAACCTAGATTAGGAAACTAGGGATATATTTTAAAAGATAGTTAGTGATAATATTAGTGATTGAATATATATATTGAGATATGAGAAAGTTTTAGGGATATGAAAAGTGAAAGCGAATTACGACTTATAGATAGGTAATTACACTAGAATAAGCATTGAGTTTAGCGTAACATAAAACTAGATTAATAAAGTAGAATGCATATATACAATTTGACTTAATGTCATGAAAAGAAAATACAATGTGATATGATAACTTGATGATATGTTGGTATACGGATACGAGTCGATATGTGATAATTGATACCTTTATCGGTCCCATGATCTGAGATTGATACGGATGGAACCTGAGAGATAGGTGTGTGTGTGTGTGTGTGTGTGTGTGTGTGTGTGGATAATGTTGTGAATCTTGAATGAAAAGTCGTACGAGACGTGAGGTCCGTACCTTCCTTGTCACATAGGTTGTTAGGATCCTATATTGTTTAATGACGTCGTACGATGAATTACCGTACGTACGTGATGAGTTAATTGATGATTGATCCATACCCTTAACTAGAAGAGGCCGATTAATAGATTCACCGAATCGGTCATGGTAGATACGTATACGTTATAGTTTTTAGCTGCCGATTTACCCTATGCTACGTTCATGTCATTACCATTGTATTTCATATACTTGTGCTAGTACACCTGCACCATTATCGATGCTGCGTATGTCATACTTACACAGATTTGCCGGCTCACACACTTCATCATCGATAATTGCCATGTCACTACACAGTAGAATAGCTGCATCATGATATGACTCCTTGCGTAATTTATTTGCTATAGTTACATATACACTTTTATACGATGTTGCATTTGACTTTGGAGGAATTGGGAACCACAGGATATATTTTAAAACTGGATTCATTTTAAAGAGCGGTTTTCTCTTGATATGTGCATATTACTGTTCCATTTTGCATTATATACGGATATGCTTATATTTCTGTTATATGTCGCATACATCATGCTTTATGAGTATACGCATTTGAGATATGCTGTTTTCATGAGATTTCTGGATTGAGAACCGTGGTTATTTCAAAAGAAAGTATGTATTATTTTAAAAACCCGGTTACTCTTGATATGATATTTGTATAGTTCACCATGAGTTTTCTCAGCTCTTGAGCGATATCATACACCCGATTCGAGGAGGAGGAGGAACCGTCTGCGGGTGCATGGTGGACCCGGTGAGGTACCCCGGGGCAAGATGGTCGCAGATGATGACGTTGATCCTGGCAGGGGAGCACTACCTACCAGTGATAGTATTTGGACTCGGCGGTTATCCGAAGGATACCGACCGGAGTCATGAGATGGATACATGCTTGTCTGGATAGCCGAAGCCTGAGATATGAGGATTTACGTGTCGATGTTGGACACGGGTTTCATCATATTTTCGAGTGTCGATGCTGGACACTCAGGTTTCATGATTTGTTGTGTCATTGATGGACACACATTCTTTGATATCCTCATATATTTACATGCATATGCTTTTACGATGTTTCGAGTGGACGAGATCCACATGCATACTGGCATTGATTATATTACTGGATGATATCTACTTGCATACTTGCATTTATTTATTGTTGGTACATATTTACATACGGTCACCCTAGATATCATAGTATTACATTTATGATATAGTTGACCTAGGAAATCGTTATTTTATTCGATTTCTACCTGTTGAAGTTTTCTACTCACGAGTTGGCAACTCACCCCCTGTAGGGTGTTTTTCGTCACCCCATTGAGATGGGAATACGCGCGCTTGTCAGGTGCATTACAGATTCCCCCTGCATAGGATAGGCTGGGGTTTATTGATTGTGTGGATCCGAATCTCCGGCATCCGCGGACTAAGCTGTCGTTAATTATCCCTCGCCTTTGGAGCGAGGGAACCTCCGATTAACCGGTTAAACCGTTCATGCGAACTCAATGTGCAGTGTACGTGTGTTGTGTTCTGAAAGGGGTTTTGGATATATCGAGGGCCCCGCATAGTTTTTACGGGGGTCCCGCTACCCGGATAGCGGGCTGGGGGTCATAGGGGCTAGCAGCGCCCTTGCGGGGTGCGGGGTAGCGCCCTGTTAGAAATTTTTTCTAACGGTGGACAGTGTTTTAGAGTATGTGTGTGTGTGTGTATACATATATATATACATACATATATATATATATACATACATATATATATATACATACATATATATATATATATACATACATATATATACATATATATATATATAGAGAGAGAGAGAGAGAAAGGGGATCCAAAGGATGCGTGGGAAAAAGCGCCAGCGCCTCACCTGGGCGGCACGCGGGCGCTTGGGCACTGGCGCTATCGCCTTGGGCGCTCAGGCGCTAGGGCGCTAGCGCCTCACGTCTCGGGCACGTGGGCGCTCGGGCACCAGGGCGCTAGTGCTTTGGGTGCTAGCGCCTCACATGCTAGGCACGTGGGTGCTCGGGCTCCAGCGCTTTAGGCGCTCGGGCGCTAGCGCCTCACGTGCCAAGCACGTGGGTGCTCGGGCGCTCGCGCTTTGGGCGCTAGCGCCACATGTGCCAGGCACGTAGACGCCCGGGCGCTCGCGTTTTGGGCGCTTGGGCGGCAAAAGGGACTTGGTCCCTGCAATGGGAGTTGTACTCCCAGAAAGAAACACTTATTATTATTTTTTTTTGTGTGTGTATGAAGAGTTAAACTCCTAGGATATTTTGAAGCTGATGAAGGGGTTTTCTCCCCTTAAGACCTGGATCTTCCCCAAAGTGGGGTCTTTGGGGATGGGTCTCCTTCTTCCTCCTTTGTTGGCCGGCTTTTGGATAACAAGAGGGGTGAAATTTTAAAAATCTCTCCCTTTTAAGATCTGATGGAAGATATAAGCTCCCCTTTATGGGTTTTGTGGCGAAAAATTATTTAGTTTTGGAAAAAGAAGAGTAAAACTCTTGATTTAATTCAAAAGAAAGAAGAAGATTTTAGAACCTTGAGGAAGGAGAAGATCACAGATCTTGATTCTTTTTGGGAGAGAGAAAAAAGTTGTTGAGATATTTTCATTATCTTTGCCTTTATAGGCTATACACTTTACATATAGCCCCTTGGGCTTTACAAAATGGCATTTTGCCCATCTCATGCCTCATGTGTTATTTCTTTTTGCACATAAGCCATGGGCTTTACAAAAATTTAGTTTTATGCCCATTTTGCTTACATTCATGCATTAAAAAATTACATCAAAATTATTTGTTACATGATTTTTTTATTTTGGCATGGGGAGGCCGGCCGCAGGGCTCGACTTGGGCATAGGCCCACTTGCTTGGGCTGGGGCCCACTTGCTCGGGGTTGACCTTGACTTTGACCCGATCAACTGGGGTGCAAATTTTGACCCCAACAAAGTGCCCCCATCAATAAATGCACACCGCGGATATGAGTTGTGTGCATGAAATTGATGGATCTTAAAGCTGGACTTCGAGGTGGAGCATCATTCCGGGGGCGGAGCATCCTTCGGGGAGCATGATTCCCGAGGATCGGAGCATCATTCCGATTTGCGGAGCATAATTCCAGGGTCGGAGTATCATTCCGAAGAGTCGGAGCATAATTTCGAGGATCAGAGCATAATTCCGAGGATCAGAGCATGATTCCAGGGATCATAGCATCATTCCAAAGAGTGGAGCATGATTCCAGGGATCGGAGCATCATTCCAAAGAGCGGAGCATGATTCCAGGGATCGGAGCATCATTCCGAAGAGCGGAGCATGATTCCAGGGGTCGGAGCATAATTCCGATGAGCATAACTTCGGGGATCGGAGCATAATTCCGAGGATCGGAGCATCATTCCAAAGAGAGGAGCATGATTCTAGGGATCAGAGCATCATTCCGAGGATCGGAGCATAATTCCGAAGAGCGGAGCATGATTCCAGGGGTCGGAGCATTATTCCGAAGAGCGAAGCATGATTCCAGGGATCAGAGCATCATTCTGGGGATCGGAGCATCATCTGAAGAGCGGAGCATGATTCCAGGGGTCGGAGCATAATTTCGATGAGAATAACTTCAGGGATCGGAGCATAATTCCGAGGATCAGAGCATCATTCCGAAGAGCGGAGCATGATTCCAGGGATCGGAGCATCATTCCGAGGATTGGAGCATCATTCCGAAGAGCGGAGCATGATTCCAGGGGTCGGAGCATAATTCCAAAGAGCGGCAGACATTCTGACCGAAGTATAACATAATTTCGATGCAGAAGTTGATTCCCAGGCGAAGCATAATTCCGACAGGGAAGGCAGATACTCCGAGGCAAAGCATGATTTCGATACGGGGTACATTCTGAGACGAAGCATGATTCTGGCGCGGAGCTTATTGGCTGACTTGATTCCAAGACGAAACATAATTCTGACAGGGAAGGCAGATATGCCGAGGCGAAGCATGATTTCGACACGGGGTACACTCTGAGACAAAGCATGACTCCGGCGCATAGCTTGTTGGTCAAATGGATTTCGAGGTGGAGCTTAATTCCGACGAAGAGGTCGCTGGTTGATTCCAAGCCGAAACATAATTCCGACAGGGAAGGTGTATACGCCTAGGCAAAGCATGATTTCGACATGGGGTACACTCTGAGATGAAGCATTATTCCAGCGCAGAGCTTGTTGGTCGACTTGATTCCGAGGTGGAGCTTAATTCCGACGATGAGGTCTCTTGTTGATTCCGAGCCGAAGCATAATTCCGACAGGGAAGGTGGATACTCCGAGACGAAGCATGATTTCGACACGAGGTACACTCTGAGACGAAGCATGATTCCGACGCAGAGATTGTTGATTTGTTTTGATTTGGGTTAACATCATCATCGCTATACTGGAATATGGTACCAGAAGCGAATCATCATTTGCCATGAGAGGATTTGAGGATTTTGGTTTTGGTCGGCATCTGCATTGCTGCACTGGAATAATGACAGGAGCAACTCATCATTTGCCCCGGGAGGATTTTGGAATTGGTGGCTTAGGAGACAGGTTTAGATCCCTATCACCTAAGACTTTTCAATTTTATGAGCCGTAAGGGTCTCACAAAGCATTTTCTCCCTACGGGTCGTAAGGATCCCGTAGGTGTATTTTCTCCTTAGGAGTCGTGGGGACTCCTAAGTGTGTTACTCCTTTGTGAGTTGTAAGGATCTCACGCGGGAATTTTCTCCTCACAAAATTGAGAGGACTTTGCGAGTGCATTTCATCTCTTTTTCATGAGTTTGCGCCTTTTCGGGTTTTCACAAACTCGCCGGCAGTCCTGCTGTTTTTACTCATGGAGCCCTTTCGGGTTTTCATCCGTGCCCATTTTGCTTGTGGACATACCCTTTTTTTTGAATATTCATCGCCGGTGGGACTTTGAATGTGGTCTCGCTGGTAGGACTTGGGAGAGATTGGGATCGTTTTACGCCCGTGGATTGTATACGGTTTTGCAGGATGTATGATCCAGACCGTAGGGCCGGAAAAATTTTGGGACTTTGTTGGCGTCTGCATCGCTGCACTGGAATATGGTACCAGGAGCGACTCATCATTCGCCGTTAGGGTATGGGATTTGGAATTTGGTTGGCTTCTGCATCACTGCACTGGAATATGGTACCAGGAGCGACTCATCATTCGCCATTGGGATTTTGAATTTGGTTGGCGTCTGCATCGCTGCACTGGAATATGGTATCAGGAGCGTCTCATCATTCGTCGTTGGGGTATGGGATTTGGAATTTGGTTGGTGTCTGCATCGCTGCACTGGAATATGGTACCAGGAGCGACTCATCATTTTCCATTGGATTTTTTTTACCGCGATTGCTCTATCATTTCAGCTTTTCTTATCGCGAAGGTCGTGATTGCCCTATCATTTCGGCTATTTATTCGCGGTTGCCGTATCATTTCGGCTTTATTTTTCATCTTTATTTTACTCGCTGATTTTTATTGCGAGTTGTCCCATCATTTCAGCTTTTTATATTTTTTTGTTTGTTGTTTTTTTGTTTTATTTACACATTTTTACATCTCCAGTTTAACGACTTAGAGGTCGACTATTCCCAGTTTAATGACATGGTGCTCGATTGTTTTCAGATAAAGGCAGATGTCTGAGAGAATCAGTTTCATGAAAAACTTCGGTCTCCGTTCGTATGAAATTGGCGGTCGCAGCTGGATTGTTTGTTAACACGCCTTTAGACAGTTCTATCTCTCTTGCCTTGTATTGCTTTTCGACCCAATCTTTGAAGACGAAGCAGTCTTCAATGGCATGACCTATCACTCTGTGATAGGGGCAGTATTTGGGGTCGTCGGTCATATTCGCTTCCTGCGGTCTTTTTGACTCTGGCAGTTGTAGACCATTCCTTAGGGCGTCTTTGAATATTTTACGGACTTTGTCCCTTCTGAAGGAATAGACCTTATCCAGCTTCTCTTTCAGTGGAGATTCTCCTCCCTCTCCGAACACTGGCTTCTGAGGCTGGTTAGCATTAGGCCCGCTCATCCCTTGCTTATTTCGGTTAGCCGAAGCGTTAAAAGATTCAGAATCGTCGGAATTTCCGCCTTTGCGATTATCGTCCTTTCGGTTTCTCTAGGACTTATTGTTATTTTAGGAATCCGATGAGGACTCCTGGTTTGAGCGCTCCAACATCTGGACTTTTCTGGTCAGCTCTTAGAATGTTTTGAGACCCGCGGTACATAGAAACGGGGCCATCCAATTGTTGAGATTTTCGATGAGGAAACTGACAGATTGGTCCTGCTCTATCGGCGGTTCGCATTTGACGGAGAGATTGCGCCATCGGGTTATAAAATTCGTGCTACTTTTGTTGTTCTTTGGCTTGGTCCTTACAAGGTCGGCGATGGTGATCTTATCGCTGACACTTATGAACCTCTGCCGAAACAGAGACTCCATTTGGATGAAAGTTGTGACGGAGCCATCCGGTATGCTCGCGTACCAGTCGAAAGCAACATCGGCCAAGCTATTAACGAACTGGTGGAGGGGAAGCGCATCATTGCCCCCAATGTTTCTGTATGAGGCTTTAAAGTGGGCGATATGCTGATTCGCATTTCCCGTCCCATCGAATCTTCCGAATTTGGGGATGACATAGCCGCTAAGAAATTCTACCAGATCATACCGAGCAGGATATGGTCTCCTACTACTGCTGATATCCTTTTGCGCTTCGGCTTCGGCTACCAATGTTTTGACTTTTGTTGGCAACCAAATCCATAATTTGATCTTGAGTTAGCGGACTACTGTCATCGATAGCCAAGACATTTCCTGAGATAAGATGCGATTGGCTTTCGTGCGGTCCGCCCACCTTTGGATTTAGGGGAATAAGCGTCGGCCATCTCGGGACACCGTTTCCTAGTTCATGAGCACAGCCCTACGCTTGATTGGGAGGCTGAGAGGCAAGCTGGGCCGTGAGCTGTAAGACGACGTTTGTCAAGTCATCAATTTTTGAGTAGAGCTTGGCCATCCCCTTGTCTTCGTTTCTAAGCTGCTTTCGAAGCTCCTGGAGAAGTTGCTGCTCTGCAGTCTTAGGATGGAAAGTTGGCTCATCTTTGCTTTCCGAGCCCGACTCCTCGTGAACTGAGGGCTCTCTCTGCCTATCAGCCTCACTGTGAGGATTTTCATCACCCTTCAAAGGATGCCGGTCTTGAGAAGTGACAGCTATATTCACACCAGATTGGATTTGAGATGTGGTGGCCCCGTCCTTGCTCTTGCTGCGCGTGCCCACTATATAGACAGTGTGGACTACATATACAGTCATCTCTTTATCTTTGGCGGAGTAACCCTGTTCCTCGAACCTCATGAAGTTCAGCCTAGCAGGAGCCCTAGCCCTTTTGTTGGCTTTGTACCTGAGCCTTTTCTATCTTAGCTTCTTAATTTTGAGGGCTTGGCGGGCATCCGTCATCCAGGAAGCCATCGTGAGCCGGTTAACAGGGAGCTTAGAGAAGATACCCAATTGAGCAGTTGTCAGGGGTGCCGCTGGAGCTTACTCAAGATGCCTTATTGCTTTGTTGGTGTTGATGGCCTTGCCCCCCAGTTGGGGCCAAAGAAAGTCGTTCAGACAGCGACTTGCGTTTGGGTAGTGGTGCCCTCGAGATCACCACATTTGGCCTCTTGCCTTTCGAGGCCGGTTTGTCTGTTACCGGAGCTTGAGGAGCAACGACGGCGTTAGCTAGCATGAACAGAATAGAGCCAAATGGTAGCGGCGGCTCCTCCCACTGTCTCCCGAGACTGGCCGGAAGGACCGTCCTGGCGTCCATCTTCATCGTGTAGGAGATGGGAGCAGTGCTGAGAGCTGAGTTCATCATTGGAGACATTGTTGAAAAGTGATTGCTTGAAAACCTGCATGAAAGAGCATTATTTTAGTATAAATATAGACATGTATATTGATTGAGTTCGCATGAACGTTTAACCCAAAATATGGGAGGAGAGATTGGGTCCCACAGGACGTGCCAGAATCTATAGGGTGTTTTTCATCAACCCATTGAGATGGGAATACGCGCGCTTGTCTGACGCAATACAGATTCCCCCTGCCTAGGGTAGACTGAGGTTTATTGATTGTGTGGATATGAATCTCCGGCAGCCGCGGACTAAGCTGCCGTTAATTACCCCTCGCCTTTGGAGCGAAGGAATCTCCGTTTAACGGGTTAAACCGTTCATGCGAACTCAATGTGTAGTATACGTATGTTGTGTTTTGAAAGGGGTTTTGGATATATCGGGGGCCCGCAGAGTTTTTACGAGGGTTCCGCTACCCGGATAGAGGGCCGGGGGTCAAGAGGGCTAGCAGCCCCCTTACGGGGTGCGGGGCAGCGCCCCGTTAGAAATTTTTTCTAACGGGGGACAGTGTTGTAGAGTATGTGTGTGTGTGTATGTATATATATATATATATATATAAAGGGAAAGGGCATCCAAAGGATGCATGGGAAAAAGTGCCACCGCCTCACTGTGCGGCACGTGGGCGCTCGGGCACTGGCGCTATCGCCTTGGATGCTAGCGCTTTGGGTGCCAGGGTGCTAGCGCCCAAAGCGCTAGCGCCTCACGTGCTAGGCACATGCGCGCTAGCGCTTTGGGCGTTAGCGCCTCACGTTCCAGGCACGTGGGCGCTCGGGCGGTAGCACTTTGGACGCTAGCGCCTCACGTGCCAAGCACGTAGGCGCTCAGGCGCTAGCGCCACACGTGCCAGGCAAAAGGGACTTGGTCCCTGCAATGGGAGTTGTACTCCCAGAAAGAAACACTTATTATTTTGTGTGTGTGTGTGTGTGTGTGAGGAGTTAAACTCCTAGGATATTTTGAAGCTGATGAAGGGGCTTCTCCCCTTGAGCCCTGGATCTTTCCCAAAATGGGGTCATTGGAGATGGGTCTCCTTCTTCCTCCTTTGTTGGCCGGCTCTTGGATAATAAGAGGGGTGAGATTTTAAAAATCTCTCCTTTTTAAGATCCGATGGAAGATCTAAGCTCCCCTTTGTGGGTTTTGTGGTGAAAAACTATTTAGTTTTGGAAAAGGAAGAGTAAAACTCTTGATTTAATTCAAAACAAAGAAGAAGGTTTTAGAATCTTGAGGAACGAGAAGATCACAGATCTTGATTCTTTTTAGGAGAGAGAAAAAAGTTGTTGAGATATTTTCATTATCTTTGCCTTTATAGGCTATACACTTTACATATAGCCCCTTGGGCTTTACAAAATAGCATTTTGCCCATCCCATACCTCATGTGCTATTTCTTTTTGCACATAAGCCATGGGCTTTACAAAAATTTGGCTTTATGCCCATTTTGCTTACATTCATGCATAAAAAAATTACATCAAAATTATTTGTTACATGAATTTTTTATTTTGGCATGGGGAGGCCGGCCGCGGGGCTCAACTTGGACATGGGCCCACTTGCTTGGGCTGGGGCCCACTTGCTCGGGGTGGACCTTGACTTTGACCCGGTCAACTGGGGTGCAAATTTTGACCCCAACACCCCCGTTGTGCCACAATCATTGTAGGTTGACTGCATGGATCGGTAGCGGTATCGTTGGCACACAGCATGCATTCGGGTAACTTGCTTTGGTAGGTGGGACAGTTGTATCGTGCCCACTCTTGTACTTTTTTATTCTTATTGTATCTAGTCAACTCCATCAATCATAACTAGTATTTGTATAAATAGTAAGACTTGATGAGACTTGTAGTTGCGAGATTTGAGCGGTGGGTTTTATATTCGCTTTTTGGGTTGATGTCTTGCTTATTTATTACCTTTTGTGCTGATCATTGCCGATTAGGCGTCGTATACTTGTCTTATTACTTGCGTGGTTTTTAATCCGCCGTTTGGCGAAGAGCTAGCTCCCGCTTAGGGATGCCTTTTTATATTATCATGTATTTGTGGTTTTGGATCAAAATATACAAAGGAGGTGCTGCCCAAATTTTCAAAAGACAAATATGTTTTATAACAAGTAGGATAAACTTGCATTTTTCATGTTTCCTTTTCTATGCATTAAGAAAACACTTTTCTTCATTATATCTTATTTCAAAACTGCACCTCTTTTGT